>JAOVYW010000064.1:383972-434491 GCA_025775045.1 Hiodon tergisus | reverse complement strand
ATATATATATATATATATATATGTATACTGGGGGTCAGTTATTAATCTTGCTTTCTTAATATTCATACTGGAATATCCTGCCCGGGAGTGAGGCGGTCAGGGCTCTGTGCAGGCCAGTCAAGTTTTTCCACACTGATTTTGGAACTATTCCTGTATGGGCCTCGCTTTGTGCAGAGGGGCATTTTCAGGTTGAAACAGGAAAGGGCCTTCCACAACACTGTTCCCTCAAAGCACAGAATGGTCTAGAATGTCATTGTATTCTATAGCGTTAATATTTCTCTTCAGGGGCCAAGCCTGAACCATGAAAAAAATTATTCCTCCTCCTCATTGAAAATCACTGAGCTCTTCAGGATGGGCCATTCTACTACCAGTAATTATCTATGGAAATTGCTTGGCTGTGTGCTTGATTTTATACACCTGTCAGAAACGGGTGTGACTGAAATAGTCTAATCCACCACTTTTAAGGGGTTTCCACATACTATTGGCCATGTAAGTTTCTTTCTCTGTCATACTAGCATCAAATCTATAGTGAATATGTGTGTTACACACTCCTCTATGTGTACTATTTGATGCTGATTACAATCTGTGCAGCCATTTATTATTTAGAGTACAAGATGGTCTTGGCATTTGTCAAATAAAATATTGTCCACCCTCAGCACTGGCAGATGGTACTCTCCATTTTGGGACAAAAGGCTTCTTTTTCATTCTACAGTACTTGCAAAGCTCTTTCTTTGCTGTAAGTGTTTTACAGTAACAACCAACTATAAAAGAGTGAATAGCAAGGGTAGGAAGAGTAGCAACGGGAAAATACCAACGTGTAAAATAAGTGGCCCTTAATCAGTGCAGCGATCGGATTAATGCATTTCTAATTAGTGGACCCTTCTATACCGTTTTCCATGCCTTTCCAAGGTCCTGTGATCCTCAAAGGCCTAGCTGGTCTGAATTCAGAGACCAGGAGTCACAGCAACAGAAGGCGTTGGTTGTTTGATTAATGCAGTATTTAAGAGCTTCTCATTAGAGAAGTGATTCTTATGAAAAGGGCCGCCGCCTTTGGAACTGCTGCCTGCCTGCCTTAAGCACTTCTCCATGTGATAAGAAATGGAAAGGTTTAATGCTGCTTCCTTCTCTTCTTCTTTTTCTTCCCGCTTGGATTCTGAGTCAGTAAAGAAAAAAAAGCCTGTTTACAACAGAACGTGAATTTTTATTTTTTAGTGTTGTGCAGAGAACACATACACACACTAATCACGTTCCTTTACCTCGTCTATTCCGAGTCAGTCAAATGATAATGATAATATTGGTTAGCATGTATTCATGAAAATTGAAACGAGTTTAAATAATACATGAGATCTACTTATTTTCGCACGACGTCAATGCCAAGGATAGAACATGGGGAGAACATACTGGAGCATGCGTAGGAGGACACATGAAAGGGGGAAGTAGAGAAGTACTGTATATGCGTTGTAATAATGAGAATAAATAAGAATTGCGCTGGCTATTGAGATGAGCCAGTTTGCTCTGTCCATGGGAATGTCACCGCTCACCACAGGCCTGCACAGCCACCACTGAGAGCTCAATGTGACCTTACGACCTAATTGGTGCTCTACGATTCCAGCATGTGTCCGCATCGAATAGAGAATGCAGTCTGGGGTAAAATCCCGACCTTCGTTTACTTCAAGCAATGTGTTGGCGCTGTTATACGTTTCATCCCCTCTTCGGTGCAACGGACTCCACCTAGACACGCTCATCAGAGAAAGGAATAAACCTACTGTAGGGGATAAAACATGCTTCATTTCCCATTTCAGATTACTGTGAAGTGATGGAAGGCTTGGCCAAGGCATGAGTGATTTCTTTTGCACTTGGGGTAAATTATGTTCAGTGGCTCATATATTACCCCTGTTTATGTTGCATGCAAACACATTGCAAACTCAGGCCCTCTGTTTTTATTCTCTGTTTTTTATAAGCCCTGCGGATCTTTTTTTATCCAGACAGCCAGATCAGCTGCAGCCCTGGGACAAGATTTAAAACCTGGCCTGTAATAAGTGAAGCCTCCTTGTGGTCTGGTCAAAACAAGTTTCATTGTTCTCTCCCAATTAGACCTTGTGGGGTGAGTGTTTGCCATGAATCACACTGTGAGAACTGCTTTTAATCTCCATTAGGCTTGGGTAAAATAGTTTGCTAAACTTTTCTTCACGTTCATTCAGCCACTGCAGGAACAGGAAGCAAAATATTACCCTTCTCATTGTGTCCCAAACAGTTTAGTCAAGCAGCTAAGCCCCCTCAACGCCCTCTTCCCAAGCAAATGTAGTTCTCTGTAATACTGAGAGAGAAATGTGCAATTTGTCTCCGCTCAGCTCATTTATTTTAAAGGTTTCATAAACCGTCTTCCAATTCCTTATTTTAGCTGATTTAAAGGAGAACCCAATCATTTATATCACGTGTACATCCAGCTCCATTAACAACCCATGGACAAACCTTCTGTGTATTTCTATTTCTATATGATATGTTAAGGTTAAGGTCAGCTTTTCTCACACATTAGGGATCATTGCAACTCACAGATTTGGGTTTTAGTGCTCATTTAATGTAAAATGATAACCTTGGATACTGTTTTTGTCACGGCCCTCGGGTCAGTCGACCACAGTTTGCCCCAATACTTATGGGTGAGTCTAAGAAAACAAAATGGGACATCTAAGACATCTGGGGTTTTATTCCGGTAGCCATGCTGGTGTTCTGCCTTTGACATCGGAGGGACAAAATGTATCAAAACAGCTTTCCCAAAATGCAATGTAAACTACGCCAATCAACCGACAGAGTGTTTTTTCTGTCTCGAAGTCTCTGCTTAAAAATGTGCTTCCTTCAGCATATCAGATGCTATTGTGCAGCATCTTTGTTTTTGACTGGTGATTTTGTTTTTAAATGAGTTGCATTGTTCCCAAAAGTCCAAGTTAGGAAAATTGTCAAAGAATAGTATTGTCAAAAATTAATTAAATAAGATGGCTTTTATCTCACTGCTTAACCAGTTACTTTGATTTTGGTAGTTAAAGACCATGTAGGATCAAAGAAAGTAATCCTAGCACGGTTGCATCTCTAAAAGATGATTGCCTTTGGGGTTCTGCATCTGAAATGCATTTTAGGACTTGGAAATGCGAAATGGAAGATGTGTGAACAGAACCAAACACCATCACTGATTGATCAGAAAATCGTAGGGGCCTTTGTGTTTTCCTCTCTGTCCCGAGTGTGGGGTCAGAACCCTCTGTGATGAGCGACGGGTTGGATACACTAGGGTAGCCTAGCGTTGGGAGGAACAGAATTGTGGAAAACCCACACAAAGGGGCCATTTAGTACTTTTTACTGCTCAGTGAGTTTTGCTTAAAGTTGTGTCTCTGGAAAATAAAAAGAGATGCCTGTAGAGTTTTGAGTAATGTTAATTTTACTGTTTAAGGTTATTTTAAACAACTTTAAAAAATTAAATAAATGAACATGCTTGAAAGCGTGAAGTATTTAAATGGTTAAGCCTAGACTGAATCATTTAAGAAGATGCTATTACCCATAGACGTCAGTGCAAACATTTGCAGATTGCACCAGGGAACATTCCATATAAAGTCTGTGGTTGCAACCGTTGACACTGGCATGCTTATTGGGGTTCCGGCCTGAGACATATTGTATTTTTCAGTATGTAAATCATCTTAGTGACATGTGAAAAGTGCTTTATAAAAATAAATTGATTGATTGATTGATTGATAGAGATTCTCTCTAAAACGCATTACCCACAAAATGATTGCAATTCAAGTATATTGATGAGAAAAAAGGTGCATGATGACAGAGGATATAAAGTTTCCATGGTTACTGGTAAGCACATTGGTCCTCCTCCCACCAATTACTAAGAACAAACCTGACACCCTTTTCTTTCTTTTTTTAAAGTCAAATATCTTTTTTTTCAAACGATCAAAGTCTTTATGTGCTTCAACACAACCAAAACTTTAAAAAAAAGACATCTTCAGAGAGTCTTACCCACATAAAACATGTCACACCCTTAAGCCCTGACATGAAAGGAAGTACGCGGATGCACATTCTGAGGAGAAGGGTAGATTGGCCTGGTGGCTTTAATGAGGACATCTTCCACATTGTGCAATTCATTACTGGACGGCCGCTCTATTCAAAGGGGGGCTTTTGTGTGTGGTTAGGGTGAGATCTGTGGGAGCGGTTTGATTAGGCCTTGAGAGATCGAGGGTCGAGCCCATCCGCTGATAATTGCTGCTCGTCGCCAATATGCCTGCCGCTTGTCGAGGGATTCCCAAACGTTTGTCGTTTCGGATTATGGATCCCAGTGGCGGGGAAGCCACGAGCTGAATAGTCACACGTCGCTCCATTCAAACGCAATCTTGCGCTTGCCTGGCCGAGAGAACTCCTCCTTCCTGCATCGGGCAGTGGCTCCGTTTACAATAGAAATGGTCTATTGTAGTTTTTGATTTGGAGAAATTCTCAAAGGTGGTTAGACCCAGATTTACAATAATGCGTCAGGTAAAAGAGCTGGGTGGAAAGTTTTCTAATTTTTCTCAATGTATTTAGAATGGTGAATATATTTTTGTTTTTAATGTTTTTCTGCCCTACTGTATTTTTGTCAGAGACATCAAGGTCATCGTGACAGCCTATTAAAATTACCTCCTCAACACCACAGATTTTACTATCTCCGAAGATGTCACAATCAATACATCAGTTAAAGATGGATTCTACTCTGACCCAAATGGGGCTACTTGCTATTTGACCAATAAAAAAGGCAATATTAATTGAAAAAGACAGTTATTTTTAACAAGGGACATCAGCACCACACAAATTCAATTATAGCTGTTCACTTGTCTTTGTAATTGATATTAAAGGATGTTAAATATGGCGGTGAACTGTCAGCAATGACAAGCAGAGGTTGTTTCCAAAGAGGAGAGTAAATGCCCTTGATTTCAGGTCTGCAATATTAATGAATCCCATTTTGAGTCAGAGGGTAGAGATGTAGATTACGAAATACCAGTGCAATATGTGAGAATAGGCGATGTTTGTTGACAACTAGTTTGTATAAATAATTCCCAGTATTTACAGTGCACTCTTGAGTATGTACTGAAATTGTTGGAGAATGCCTTCTGACACATATGTATTTTTCAAGCTATGCACATGCTAAGCTCGTGCAGGATATAAAAAATAGTAAGTAGAAAGTATGGCAGAAACAGCTATCCGCTGGTGATGTTTCTATTATATCAAACTATGCCAGCTGACAGTGCTTTCAAAGGACATTACAGAAACGGTACATTTACACCAACCACACACTTTCCAAGATATGGGAGAAGAGCAAAGTTAGCCTTGTGATATAGCCACATTAAAATGTTCTTGTTGTTTATCAGAAATCTTTAGAATTTACCTCTAACAGAAGGGCCATCAACATATTTAGAAGTGTCCTGGGTTTCTAAGCAAATGTGACTTTAATGACTGCTGAAACCCGCAAATACCCAGTTTCTGCAACTAAACTTATGGTAATACTGATATATGCCTATTTAAAGAAAAAATAAAATGGTTTATTGGGTAATTAAGTGAATAGTGTTAAGGTGTGTTTTTTTTAAATGTCAGGTCCTTTTCATGGTGTTTTAAGTTCTGTTTAGGGGACACTAGCACTGCTGCAACATATAGTATTACACTGAATAAAAGGCCCAGTATGGAGAATCACTCCCTTGATGTGTGGATCTCTGATAGCAATCCTGCCAATTAAAAACCCCTTAATAACTTTATGCCAGTGACTTGGCCATGAGCCACATCTTCCCTGTGAGTGACGTATGTGCTGTCACTCCCAGTCCTGGCCCCATGCGCGGGAGGCTGTTTCCAATGCGTCGCGGGTGCTCGAGGGGGAAAAGTCTGATCCCACGCCTGATGTTGGACATCAAACGTCTCGCCCCTTTGACTGCGTCCAATTCCCCCCGCAGCTTGCTTGGTGCAGCCACCAGAGCCTCACTGTCCAATGATGTCACTGTGGTCAGAGAGAGAGTGTGATATCCTCATCCAGGAATAGTATTGTTATTCTCCGTTAATGGACACCTGGTGCGAGGATGGGTGCCCAGGTTTTAAATATTTGCTGCATCGCCTCTGGCTCTGGAGTCACGCTCCTCCAATATAATTTCATTCTCATTAGCAGAAGGTTACTGTAGATCATATACTACAGATGTTAACATAACATTTGTTCTCCACTATTTGTTCCCTTTTAAGTATCTCCCCCTTATTGTGTGTGTGTGTGTGTGTGTGTGTGTTTGTATATGTATGTGTGTATATATATATTCAATTATCTCCCTAGTTAATAAACAGTCCAAGAAACAATTTTCCTCTGGTTGCTACTAATGAATGGCTTTTTGGTTGCTGATAGTAGGGACTTTGAGTTGGAGATATAATTCAGCTGCATGCTTCTGTTGATTTTGTGGTTGGGGGAGCGCATCTGAAGATCAATACATGGATCTCTACTTTTTCCTCAAAGAGACATTTCACCTCTGATGTTTCCAAGGCAGGTTGTGGGAGACAGGAAATTGACTTTGTATGTAGCAGTTCAAACACTACTACTTGAGCTGACAAATGCATGACGGCAGTGAACTTCAAAGAAAAAGACACATTGCACTCTATACTATGTATGTGTGTATGTATATACACACAGAAGTACAACACACAGAAAAAAAACCAGGGTCTAAAACTGGTGCTGAAGGTCAGTAGCCAAAACATGTTCTCATTCAAGAAAGGTCAGTTCACAAAAATCCAGAAAGCAGTTACACTCTCAAAACGTTTGGCTCAAATGAGCTCCAATCCAGCTCATGCACTCTTGCCATTATCTCAAGATGCACCAATTACAAGGCGGAGGGCAATCAGCTATAAGGCCCGAAATGCCAAGCTTCCAGGGGGCAGGAGACAGGCCATGGAATGGTGTTTGAATTCATCCTGGTTTTTTATGAAACCACTCTTGAATCCAGTTTGTTAGGGGGCGTTATCATCCGAACATTTTGAGGAAACATTAGCGCCAAAGGGCGCGCCTGGTCGCCTAAAATGGCTTTGTATACACAGGCACTGTGAGTTGAAGGCTTCCATTGGCTTTCTCCAAACGTAAACCTGCTCGGATGTACCAAAAATAATTGAATACATCTCATCAGATTGCATTACTGTCTTCCGATTGATGGGAATCACTTTATCGTATATAACCAGTGATAAAAATGTGTTAATGTGAGGCCTCTGAAGTTTGGTTGGGTTTTACTCTGTTCTCTGATGTCTGCCTGTTCGACTGTGTCTGTGTGTAGATTGGCCCTCTAGCTCGTTCCTTCGCAAGTGAGAGCAGTGGGGAAGAGAGGGGGCTGACTATAATATTGATGGCCTGTCTGCATAGGTACAGATAACAGGGATGTTGCGAACCGGGGACATTTGATCCTTATTTGTGGGAATTGAACATGAATTGTTTAGGTACACCTCTCTGGCAAACTGTAATGTGCACATGTTAAGGAAAGTCATGACCGTGCACAATCCCCCGGGGGGGGGGGCTAGAACTGCTTATGTCTCCATGGTTGATCCATGGTACAAAGAGGCGCCAAAGCCTTGGAGAGGTGTTTATAAGTAGCTCAGAAAACCATGTAACTTTGGAGAGCATTGTGGTCTTTGTTCTGCAATGTCTTCCCTTTGTGCATATTGCTTTGCGTTTGATTAAATTCCTTTTGTTGTTATTAAAGTGAGTTTGCCAGTGTGATCGCTTCATTGTCCAGCACAAGGCAAGGCTTCAAATAAAGGGTCCCAACGCAGTGCTCAGAAATCCAAGTTTTGTGCTAATTGCACCAGGTTATGTGTTATTGCACATTGGACTTGTTCCCTAGCGGTTTCCAAATGGCTGCCCTACCAAAACTGTCAGCTTTGTGAAGCTCACAGCGTGCTGTTTTTGATGAGACTGGCTCACAAAGGTGCAGATTCAGTTCCGGGCTTATTTTGGTGGCTATTGTTGTTTTGTGACCCCTGGTCCTCTTTTCTGACGTAGTTTTCCTTTGTTTGGCGTATGCCATTAGGATTTTCCACAATGTTCCCCTTGACACATTAAATAGTTCTACCATTTTTTTGACTTACTCACCTGCAGTGAAGGCACGAACCATTTGACCTTAGAAATCTGTTAGCTCTCCCATGTTGCTTTGGAATCTCCAAAATTACTGTGTTGATTTTAAGACGTCCTGTATAGCTGACACATGTAGGTAATTAGGACTCGATCCCATTCTTTTGTCTACCCCCTTGATGAGGTTGAGATCAGGGCTCTGTGGAGGCCATACCATCCGTTGCAGAACTCCTTGTTCTTCTTTTGAAAAAGGAATATTTGGAAATCTAAAGATATTTTTCTAATGCAGAAGATATTATTATCTAAATTTCAATCTTAATTGGAAAAAAATGTCTATGTTTCAAAATATAGAGTCTGAAAGTCACTTCTGGGTGCTCTTTGAACAACAGTATAACACTCTGAAGACTTAAATGTTTTCACATGTTTCCATGTCACAAAGATGCTTTACATACAGAAAAATACTATATTTCCCAGGCCTGACCCCCTAAAAGCATGCCAGTGGCAACAGTGGGACGAAAAAACTCTCTAGGCTGGCAGGAAGAAACCTTGAGAGGAACCCGGCTTAATGGGGGAGCCCATCCTCCGCTGACCAGCACTAGGAGCTGAGTTGAACAATCTAATGTCCGTATTGTTTGATGCTCTCCAGTCGAGGAGTTCCAAAATATTGTAATATCTGGAGGAGAGGGGCCCAGATGGCTGGAGTCCAGTCCACTGGTTGCCGTGGTGAAAGTGATGCAATCCTGCAGGATGCCTCATGTGCTTGAAAGAGAGAGCTAGCACATTGTTAATGATTACGTATGGAAGCAGGATGATCAAGTAATTTTAAAATTAAAAAAATTTGTGAGTGGTCACAGCTACATATATCTATGGCAGTATACAAAGTACCGGAAACAACACATGGCTATGAAGGTAGTCCGAACCCATCCCGCCCCACCAAAGGCAGAACCCAGCCAACTAGGGGGGAACCACCAATGATGGTGCGACAACAGGAATGGTTCTTATCACCAAAACATTTCTAATAGCCACCATCCCTTCACTTTCACAGTCCCCCCTATTGACTATATGCAAGTTTGAATAGATTCGTTTTTAACGTTGCTTTAAATATAGAGCATTCCCGCAAAAATTTTGGGAGGCGATTCCATAGTTGTGGAGCTCTATATGCAAATGCTCTACCTCCAGATTTTGATTTGGATATTCTTGGTATATATAGATTTTCAGCCTCTTGTGAGCGAAATAATCTAGATGGGACATACAGGACTATAATATTTGTTAGATATGAGGGAGCTAGCCCATTTACAGTCTTAAAAGTTAACAAAAGTAACTTAAAATCAGCCCGCTGCTTTTGGCAGCCAGTGTAATGAAGCCAACACTGATGTGATGCGATCATATTTCTCACGTCTAGTAAGGATCCTAGCAGCAGCATTCTGAACAACTTGTAATGTATTTGTGGCTGTATTTGAGCCACCTGATAATGTAGCATTACAATAATCAAGTCTGGAAGTACCAAAAACGTGAATTTATTTCTCTGCCTCCCGATCACCTAAAAAATGTATAATCTTGGCAATGGTGGTAGAATGCTATTCTATCAGTATCTTTAGTATTCCGGTCAAAACAAAGATCTGGATCAATTGTAACTCCAAGAACTTTAACCTATACACTCTGTTCTATGAGCCTTCCATCTAGTCATTGAGCCTTGTACAATGGCCTTTTTGGCCAAGGATGATCATTTCTGATTTGTCGGAATTCAACACTAGGAAATTAGAGGACATCCAATCTCTTACATCTTTCAAGCAAAGCTCCAATCTAGACAATGGAAAATCCTCACCCGGGCTCCCTGACAGATATAGCTGCGTGTCATCCGCATAACAGTGAATGTTGATCTTGTGCTTACGGATGATATCACCAAGGGGTAGCATATACAAAGAGAATAGAAGGGGGGGCAACACCGAACCTTGTGGAACTCCATATCTAACTGGAAACAAATCAGATGAGTCTTCCCCAATTAACAACTGAAATCTATTTGTCAAATATGACCTCAACCAAGATAGAGCATTCCCTTTTATGCCTACGTAGGTATCAAGTCTTTTTAAGTGGATATGGTGATCTATAGTATCAAATTCAGCACTTAGATCAAGCAGTACTAGAACAGACACCAAGTTATTATCAGATGCCATTAGAAAATAATTTACGACCCTAACAAGTGCTGTCTCAGTAGCATGCCCTGTTCGAAAACCTGAATGAAATGTTTCTAGCATATTATTAGTTTAGAAATTTCTGCTGGGCTACTACTCTCCAATATTTTAGATACAATATACAATAATAATAATAATCATAATCATAATCTTTAACTAATATTGTTGAAATTACAAGAAAACATTTATTTGTAAATGTACTGATTATTGCTGATTATTGAGGTGTAAATTTATACATATCTACTACCCTTTCAGGAACTGTATCGGATATTCTCTCTGTTATAGGCAGGATATCCTGAATATCCAGGAAACCATTTGCACCCTGAGCATATTGTTAATATTCCTTCCCAAGACCATTTTGAAGCCCTTCTTTCATGTTGTCGCCCTCTACTCCTCGTCACCGCGTTGCCTGTTGCTTTCACGGCCAGGCTCGTTTCTTATGGCAACAGCACTTTGTCTTGCGGTGTTGACCCAGTGCCTCTACATAGCAGCTGGCTCAGTTTGACTTCACACATGACCGAACGGAACCGTGGGGTTCATCATCCACGAAACCATGGCTTTGCTTTGCCCTCTTAATCCCTTCCTATTCAATATGTAACAATGCGTCATCATCAACCCATTAAACTATATTTTATGCCAATAATAATAGGTGGTTCTTAAGTAATTTTAGGTTTATTAATATTGGCATTAGTCTTCAGGCTTTTATAAAATATATGTCGGTTTGGGTATCTGTGAACGGGGCAACTAAGAAAATGCAATGGAAACATGGGGCAGTTTTCGGCTACCCCTCAAACCTTACCTTTTTTTGTATTAATGATGTCTGCTGACTCTGCACTGCAGCGTTGTAATTTTGGCTTTGACATGACAAACATCACACATCTGGAGCTATTTTTCTTTGATTATTTTGGGGCCAGTCGGTGGTCGTGAACAGTGATGGGAACAGTTGTTCTCTTAAATTGGTCACACAGGAGGGTTTGAATGACCTAATTAGTCTGCTCCTTTACCCGTTTTATCTAAGGGCCCTACGGGGGGGTTGTTTCACCTCCAGAAAGGGCTCCCGGGGGCCTCACTTCCAGAGCCAAACCTCTCTCCAAACTCTACAGTAGTTTCACAACCCCACACCATGCTTGAAACCCACATTTGAGTCCACTCTGTACTTTAACAGTGTGCCACTGTAATTACACTTTTTGTGCCAGAGGTTGATAAACCTTATTTCTATAAAAATTGCAAAAATTATAGGTTGAAAAATTTAATTCATTCTTTGACATGGAATGCTACTGTTGGAATTTGTGGTGTGGCCAAGAGGAGGCCTGCTAAGCAGAACATATAGGAGTTCTGTCAATATACTTGTGTTAGTAGTAACAGATGCATATCACATTGTTGTATTACCCATTTAGCTGCTATACTGAAACAATGTCACAAGTCTTGTGGATTTATTGATGGATTTGTGCTACTCCGCATCAGGCATTGCCAGGAATGATGACCTAGAATGTGCACCTCTCAGTTTAATTGAGGTTTTGTATTATCCTTTCTTCTGTCCTAAATTAATTTGGTTTATTTTCAGGTGAATTATTGGCAATCTCTTTACCTATTAACTTTTTGAAATGGGGGAGAAATGGCTCCTTACTTTTGCCATTTCACAATATGAGCTAATCTCTCTCAGGTGCGTTTGCAGTCATGAAGATCCATGGTCAAGGTACTTGGTGGATAGGAATGTGGTTTGTTTCTGCAATCTTTAAGTTGCAATATATCACGTTATGCATTCCCCTAGTGCAAATTGAGGGTTTAAGCGAGAAAGCTGTAGCAATGATACTTTAAGTGGCTTATACTGTGTATGTGTATGGTTAACCCCAATAGCATTATTAAAGTTTCCTATTCAATGTCTCTTTCGACATACTCTAAAATAGAAAATCACATGTGCCTATTTCAAGCACTAAGTAATTTGCATGTGGGGAAGGTTGTTAATGAATATAATTTGGCTAATATTTCACTTTGCTTTGCTTCACTGGTAGGATGATGAATGTTTGTTGCATTAAGGGAAACTCACAAACATTTAACTTTTTTTTTTTTGCATTGCTTGTTGCTCGGACATCATAGATATGATTTGATATGGGTACAGCATAAAAAGCTGTGTTGGCCTTTTTAAACCCAAGTGATCTGTGCAGAAAGGCCATTAGCAGGGTTGGCTTTCAACCATAAGTCAGGGTTAAACTGTACATTTACTGTCGGCTTTGAGAAACCCATTTTGCTTGACATGGCTGAAGGCTTGAAGGGGGGGGGGGACAAAAAAAACTGCTGTGGCAGAGTCTCCAGCAAATTAGGAGAAGAAACAAAAGTCAAATGACAAGCTGTATTGTGTCTTCTGCTATTCATTCTCCCCCCACGGATCCTCAGCGTTCCTCCAGGAAAGCCCACATACGCCGCCGAAGCCTCGGAAATCTCAGATACACTTCGTGCCAGTTAGGTTGTATTAAGTCAAAAAAAAAAAAAAAACTAGATTATTAAAGCCTTTCAGATGTATTCAGAAGCAAGCCTTATTTCTTTAGCGCGGTTGGAATTTGTAGCCAATTCCGAGGATTATGCGTGTGGTTGATAATGAGCTTTCTGAAGGAATGGGATACGGACCTTGAGCTAGGCAGAACTGCCGCTCTCGTTCCCTAATTAAAGAAAATCGCCTGGGTGAAGAGAAGGACGGAAAGCTTGTCAAACGCTCATTTCCGTCGATGGCCGCTCAGCCTTCTCTCAGTTATTTGATGTCAACTTTTACCCAGGATCAGCATGAGCAAATTCTCCACTGCCCTTTCTAGAAGACATTCCAGAATGTGGGTTTAAGGTGCAACCACAGCACTTGCTGGAGGCAAACCCACATTATTTGGATTGATGCATCGATAATCAGTACATAGTAGGCCGGTGGAGTTACACGCATGTGGTAGCGGTAGAAGCTGTCCACCTACATAACTAGCATGGAGAGGGTGAGATACCATCTCCCGCCCAGCTTAGCCTAGCATGTGCTAAACGGGAACCGCACATTAACAGCACTAAAGTAAACAAAGTGGACAGACTAAGAAGGCAGCTACATATAACTATCTCTACACAGAAAAAAAAGTCATAGATGACAGAAATCGACATTACCTGGAGTCTCGATGATTGTAAATGTCAGGATATGATAGCTCTGGCTATTGAGTGGGATCATTAATCCATTCTGATGCCCGGCTAAAAGGACACTAACCACTAATACCGCTGTTTACCCTGTTTACGCTGTTTTGCTCGGTCACCCTCATTTGCCATTTCTGCTCAGGCTTTTAATTAACACTGTGCAATCGTTCTTTAGCCATGGATCCTAAATCTACTTTCAAGCATTCCTGCTTCAGTGATGAATGAAACTCGGGCCAAACAGTTCCACAGTCTGACACCAAAAGCAGGACTTTTGAAAAAATAATTTTCATTTTTAAGATTTTTTATAATCACACATTATTTTAGTATATAGGATCTCTTTACACTCCCTCTTGGCGCCCCCTATATAAAAATCGCATGGACAGAACCAACTTCGACGTGCAATAATTCGAGAGAAAAAAGGTATCGCATAGGAGCAAATGGCTTAAAAACACCACCTTCTATGGCCAGTTCCGTCGTCACAATGCAGAACTATTGACTCTACAAGTCATTGGTGCTCGGTGGGTGATGGTGTTGGGGGCTGATAGCCCTCATAAACATCTCACTTCCCACATAGGTGAGAATGGCTGCCTCTGAGAAAGTGAATGGTCGCTTTTCAAACACGCCTAATCAAACTGGGATGTTGCTTTCATTTCAAGAGTAAGTTCACTTCAGCATATTATTTTTCAAGAATTATGGTATTTATGTCTATTTCTGTAACAGGGCATGTAGCAAACATCGCACTTGTCTCTAGGTGCTAAAGAGACTTAAGTCACCCAAGGGTACGGAATTTTGTTGTTCTGCAATTTTTGTAATTACAGCTTTGATCCGATAGCTTTAACAACACTTATTGCAACTAATGTTTTTGAGTTTGCCCGGAGCTCTGTATCGGAATTAGAGTAACAAGGAGGGAAAAAATAGCAATTTCTAATGCTTCTGAAGGTTTCTCTGCCCTGATGTTCCCAAAAAATGACAAGCAAAGAAGGCTTATACTTATGTTATTGAGCTTTTGCATAAGTAAGAGCTTCATTTGTCAGGCTCAGATTGTGAATATGCTGTGCTACCTCCATTTGACCATGTAAGGTGGCTGGGTGGTTTTACAGTGATGAATATCAGTGAACTGTAACTGTGTATATATACAAATGTATAAAATATTTCTGTGTGTGTATGTGTGTGTGTGTGTTTCATGGTCACTGCAGAATGAGAATGTTTCTTCAAATGAAAATGATGGGATCCTTTATTACATTAAAATCCATGACATGTAGCTATAAAGATGATGTTGATACAGATCCACGCCCGGTACAGGATATGTGCCAAGTGCTTCTTTCCCTAGTTTCCACACACAAGAACTAAAACAGAGAGGTGAAGAGGCTATGGCTGCATCAACAGTCCCTGCGAGATCCCCACAGACTCGGGTTAATGAAAGTCCATTCAGAGAGCACTCTTTCAAGTCAGTCATACCCACTGGTGTGTACCTAATGTTATCCTCTGCTCACTGGTCAAATAAGCTGTTTACCTATTTATAAATAATCCCATAACAATATGAAATGAACAAACCATAAATAACCTTGCTTCCAATTCAGACTATTTATCAGCACGCTTGATATTCCAGCATCTGACATGCTAATATCTGCTGGAGATTCATCTAAATGAAGTGTTCAGGTTTATTTACATTCACTGAAGAATCATTAGCTTATTTGGAGTGGGCCCTCCGGCCCATCTCTCTCTGTTGTCTCAGAACTGGACCATGAGCGATGTTCTCCAATGAACGCTTCCGTCTGTAACAAGTTTATCTCCAAATGCTGAATATTGAACAGGTCATTGGGTGTTTGTTTCATTTCCATGCAATTTAATTGAAACATGAAATGAGTGGAATTCCAGTGTCAAGAACTGCAAATGCAGTAGTTAGGATGGGCGCATGACAGAGTAAGTTAGTTTTATGTTTTCTGCGAGGTAAAATTTCATGTCGTTTTGCACACATGCTAAATGTAAACATAATATAGGGAAAGAGTAATTTAAAAAAAAAAGACAGTGTATTGTAAAGTGTGACATACTGGTTAGGGAACTGTTATTGCTATTTGAATTACACCTGAATGTATTCAGTAGGTAAATGCGCTCACCCGAGTGCAGACTAAGCCCTATGAGCAGGAGCCGGTTCAAGTCATTCGCCAGTTGTGACCGGAAGCGAAAAGGGGTGGCGCACAAGTGTCAGAGGACCGACCAGGTTGGAGCGGGTTAAATTGGCAAAGTTCTCTGGCATAACGAGGGCATCTCCAACCAGCTTCCTGGGCATCTACTGACTGGCAGTGTCGCTGAGGGGGGCGTGCCTCTCCTCCGATCTGCGCCGAACCCCTTGTGCAAGCTGTGTAGCCTGCAGTGTGGGGAAAAAAGGCAGGTGGCTCAACGGTGACTGGGATTGGAGGAGACAAGTTATACGTCCTCCCTCCCTACACGTGAAAGTGTTCATAGTGACAAGCCAATAGGCTGTAGCACAACTGCTGTTTCCAGAAAAGGTATTTTAAAACTGTTTAGATCATTTTGATAGTTTTATTCTAAGGAGCATCATTTGCATAAATGAGCTGGTAACTTGGCAGTATGAGATACATGAATATGCTTTCAGGTTTGTATTACTGTGAGATGTATGTGTCTTCTCTCTAAATTAGGTACACCGGGATTTTAAAAAACAAAAACAAAAAACAACTGGAACACTTACCATGAATCGTATGTCTATGACTCATTATATGCATATATTCATGAGCAATTATAACACATTCATGGTGGATTATAACACATTCATGTTATAATATAACACATTGACCTTGGAATTCTGTTAAGGCCTGTTTATGACAACCCATAAAGTATTAATATGCATTAATCTTTAAGGTCGTTATAGAATGTTTAAGTCAATCACACATTATAGCAACTGGGGGTGATATATTGAATTCACTTTTTTTTTACGTTTTTTAAATGCTTTCACTTTATTACGTAAAAAAAAAACTAAAGGAAAAAAACTAAAAGAAAAACATTGAGTGCTATTACCGTATTGGGCCAAATATAAGACCGATTTTAAGATGACCCTTCCCCCCATATTTAAAACATGTTTAAATTACTTTTATTTGATCAGAACGTGCTATATAACTTAATACGATATAATACTATATAATAATATTTATAATCATTTTCATAATTTTTATTCAATATAATATTTATTCTTTATAAATCTGTCAGTTGTAATACAGTATGGAATAATGCCAATGAACCAACATCTTTAGAAATTTTCAATTTACAAAACTTTTAGGCGGATGGCAGCCTTGGGAATATACCCTTATTCCATGTACCCTTGCTTCCTGTCACTGAGTTGGTGTGAGCAGGCTCTCTCTCCACCAGCAGACACATTTGTTCAGCTGCAAGATATAAATGTAATGTCATGCAGGTCAATAAAAAAAACAATTCCAGACATTGCAGCAATATATATATATATAAAACGTTTTTGATTTAGATTTTTTTTAAATTAACTTAAGACTATTGATTAGTATTCAGCCTTTTAAAACATGAGGAAACAGTTGTAATTATTTAACTAACACTAGCCTGGGGCAGACTAAAAATCGGCCCGTGCATTTGTCGACGCACCGGCCCAAATTCGGCCAATTCAATATACGCTTCACAACAAAAACACATTTTAAAAGATCAGTCTTCATGACAGATGCCATAACAGCTGAATTATCAGTAGATCTAAATAGGTCTTTGATTTCTGCAAGTATTTATGCCTTTTCACTTTTAACCCCCCCCCCCCCCCACTCCTGTGGCCTCATGGGGATTGTAGTGCAGGAAACTGGTATGGCCGTTACTTCCAGATCTCCCCTCGCTCTGCTGCACAACATATGAATCATCCAATCTTTTGTTTTGTTGCCCTTTGTTGAAACTGCTTCAATATTGAAGGACTGAGTGAGCAATTCAAACAAATACATTTAAAAAAAAACTTAAACGAATTTGTCCCTTTTCATGAGGTGCAGGGCACCAGAGCAGGGATGAACCCAAGCGCAGCTCCCATGCGGACCGAGTCCCGCCAGAAGCACTTTTGAAGCACAGAAGGGAGACATAGTCGAAGTCCAAACCTAACATGATCTTTAATGGTATCTATCAATCTTTTGTGTACCTTTGTGTGTTATAAGGAAAACAGAAACCAAATTGAGAGGTGCAGGGCGAAACAAAATATGAACGAGTTACACATGAGTTAGTGGAATGTAAATTGATTAATTAAGTGATTGAAAAACTGGTGGAGTAACCGAGGAGGTGAAGGTGAACCGTGACATTACTATTATTTAAAGATTGTTAAATAAACCTGTTATATAACCATTTTTTGAATTGTTTAATTTATGAAACAAAGAACATCTGATCGGGTTTGCGCTTTATGACAATGGGGGCTGAAGCTGGTACATGTCCCCAGTGAGAAAAGCTCGGGGAAAACGCTGGATTAATTGGTCTCAGTGCCCATGCCTGGGGGGGGGGCTGTTGATGATGGAGATCATTATCTTGTCACTCCAAGGAGTCCCACTGTAGAGACATGAAAAGCTGCAGGAATTGGTGAATTTGCCAAAACGTCAAGCTTGGAAGATTCAAGGATTAATTGATGGGGTCATTTGAGAGATGAAACATACAAGTATTTTAAATTTTGCTTAATATGAAGATTGTTAAATTTTTCCTGTGTAAAATAAAAAAAATGTTTTGATACAAACACCTTTATCCAGGGTTACATGTTTTTAATTTACACTTGTAATTTTATTTAGCTGGGTACTTTCAGAAGTACCATAGCCAATATACCTATAATAATACTCCAGTGTTAGTGAGGTTCTGGCATCAATATCAGGGTATGTGCATTTTGTGTGTTACACTTTCATTAAGGTGGTTCACTTGAATTGCTTTTGGAAGATACCATCTGGTTAAACTGTCAATGCATGTGCTATTTGTTGCCCTGGATAATCGATAAATAGGATAATATAATATAGATCTAATATTTGATTGGTCTGACATTTTAGAATACTCAGTACTGTCTCAGTGTGATCCTTTGATTGTAGCTCCAAACCTAGGGCTATCAATTTCTCAGATAGATTTCTTGAAATCTATTATGCAGCGTTTACTCCCCTTCTTCTATGAATGCTAAAGACATCTTTCACACACATATCAAAATAGATAACTACAGTGTAACCCTTATCTGAAGGAAGTTATCGTCCAGCTGTTTCAGAATTGCAGTTGCTTCAACTGAGACAGACTGCTAGACTTGTCATTTAACCCCATGCTAGATGAAAATGCTGAATTTAAGTAAATCGCAGGATGCTCAGCACTTCCTGATTGCTAACGGGCGGGCATCCGTTTTTCTTTTCCGTGTTTTTATGCGCTCATTAACTCATTCGGTTAAATTTGGGTAAATCAACACATTTTTCATAATGGATTCTTTGGCATTAGAAAAATAGACACATTAGAATTGTTTTTTTAAATTATGCATATTTTATGTTCAATTAAAATAGTTAGGTGAAGTCAATCTAAGCGTCCTTAGGTGTTTTGTGCCATGGATTTATTTAGTTTGAATACCTAAAACGTCTTACCTCGTTGATACTTAATCATTTTATTTTTAATTTTTTGACTGGTTGAGCTTTGCAGCTCGTTTTAGCCACCTGTTTCGGTTGACCCTCTGACCCTTCTGAACCAGCAGGCCCCGGGAGAGGAAAACTAATTGGCATGAACGAAGCAAACGGCGTGTGAAAAAGAGAATGAACCTGCGGAAGGTTTAATAAACGTGGCCGGCAATGCAGCGACCGTCGAGCATGTCCGGCACTCGGCATGTGGTCCTGTTCATTACGCGACGCAGAGTGGTTTGAAAACGGCTATTGCTTTGTCCCCATGTCTTGCTGTTGTGAACACTGTGGTCTTGTTCTCTTTCTAAACCCATGATTCTCTTTGGGTGCGCTTTGTGGAGGGTGCTGCTGGAGCCGCAGCCCGGGGACAGCACAATAGACCTGTTTCAGCAACACGCCAGAACGGGGAGAATCTTTAGGGGTCAAGTAGGACTCCCGCCAGGTTAGGTTTCCTTTTTTTTTTCTCCTGCAATGGGGAAGTGTAGCGAGCCGCTTTCTCGGCTAGGCTACAGAGACATTCTATGAGGACCAGTCTGATTTCGCTGAACGAGTGGTTCTTCCATCTTCAGTGGTTTTCAATCTCGGTCATGTTGTATCCCGGTCTGCTGATTTTCCTTCCAGCTAAGTCACAGTTACTTAATCGTGACCCTTATCTTAAATGCCTTCACCTGTTTAAGGGGGGGGGGGGGTATTATGACATACCTTTTTATGACAGCCGTATATTTGTTTCCCTAATTATCCCTGGACCGCTTAAACCAACATGGACATTTATATAATGTGTATAATTAAGTTTATAATTTACTGAATTATACAAAAATACCTAATAACATTGGAAAATTTACTTGTATAGGCAAAATGTATAGTTCTGGACAAAGATGCAAGATGATCTCATTGTAGAGGATCAATAAATTATACACATTAACTATGTTCATCTGTTCAGATGTGTTCTTTCATAGGACGTTTTATATTGGTGGTGAATATGCAGATACCGGTGCACGTCATTAAGAAACAAACATCCCAGCCGGCACTGGCTGATAAATTGGACTGTCACTCATTTATCATCTGTTTATATGACGCAGAATGACAGAACATTACAGGATCCTATAATTTAACTACAGATAAAGTTCTCACTCCACAGATTTGATTACTATATGAAAGGTTTTATAGCCTTCTGTGGTCTTTTTAGTGGATTAAATGTCATTAATATGTGATGCAGAATCTTATTATCATCTTGTTTACTGTGGAGTATTAATCTATAAACGGTTTCCCCTTTCCCCAAATTCTTACTGTTCTTTTGTGTTATGGGTGTTTATCCCAATTGCTGATGGGATCCATTTGTGAGCCAGGGCAAACATATACATTTTTTTTTACTTTGCTGACATTTCGGTTTCTCTAAAGTAGTGTGTTTCGATCTGGGTTCTGAAGACTTCTAACCTTTGTTGGTTTGGTACATGGCAAACTCTTAAAATATTTAGGATGCATTGAGCTGTCAATCTGGGGGTCAGGGATTGCCTTCCTTTTGACAGTTACCTGCTGTTGATTTTTTGGAAAAACAAATGTTGTTGCCTATCTATTTCTGTAAAAACATGATGGCCATTTCTTAAACTTGTCTCAAATGTTGCCCTCAAATTAAAATGGCACAATTTATCATATGTTCAACTTATTAAGTCTTTATTCGGCCTACAAAAATAATTAATAATAATAATTAATTTAACAGCTAATTAATCTAAATTCAATTGAGTACAAACATGAATTTTATATCTGCTCAAGAGACTCAATTTTAACAGTGAAAGTCAAACAACTCTAACAATACTGACAACACAAACAATACTAACACCTCTAACAGCACATCAAAACGGGCATACAATCAAAAAACAATCGAGCAACACTAAATTCAGACCAGAATCCAGTCAACCCGCTCAGATACAATATATTTATTTAAAAGGCAGACTTGGGGAAACCAAGAAGGGAGAATAAAATGGGTCTCTCCAATGCAGTGGTAGGCAGTTTGTGTGCTTGAGGGCCATGGGCTGCCCTCTTTGTCTTGCTACCTCATCCCCCAATCATGAAGTTCTTACACAGATATAAACCACTGTGTCTGGTGCTACGGGTTTAAGCCAGTCACAAACTGAAAGATACCTTTAAAACACGCTGCCATGAAATTGCCCACCCTTGCTGTATATTTTGCGGTGGTTTCGGTTAAGACTATACTGCGGCGAGGTGCATAGGGATCGTTCAGGCGCTGCATACTAATGTACATGGGTAGCACGTACCTAATCTGCAAGTTGCTCTGGGCCAAATGTGCACCCCTGTCATTTCTTAAAATCCGTTTGGCATTCGCGTTGACTGAAGGGTTTGTCCCTTTCTGGAAAGGTGTAACTCAAATTCCTCTGACCTAATCCTTCTAATTACCCAGGTTGACACAGAAGAGCAGAACGGCCTCCTCTTCACTGATGGTCCTAACTGTCACAGCTTGAGTCTAATCACCTGCATGTCTGATCGAGAATGAGTCGGAGCAGAAAACCATGGACTTCATTACAGTCTGACCTCCTTCGGAGCGTGCGAGTACAGTCGGGAGAAAGCACGGGAGGAAACGGCCGGACGATTTTGGTGTTCTTAGGCATTGCACAAGCCTAATTTACCACAGGAAGGTTGCTGCTTACACTTTTTCTATCAGAACCCTTTCCTTCTCTTCATCCTTAAAGCTCTTTATTGATTTCTCAGTAAATAAAGCAAGGTCACAGGAGCCACTCTAGCAATCTAGCGTGGCAGAATGCAGTGACGTGTGACTGCTTTTAAGGAGGCATTGAGTTAACTGGGCATAAGTTAGCTGTGCACCGGATGCGTTTTCTTGCGTATAAACGGCAAAAACCGGTGCGCGCGCCATCTTTGTGTGTGCTTCACAGGAACAGCTAGGACATTTCCTCTGCGTAATTTACATTCATAGTTGAAAGACAACATAACGTCTGTGCGGCAGTATGCTACAGGAAAGGCACCTTTTTGTCAATTTGGCTGGAGCAGCTGATGGCCGGAGGGCGCCGCAATGAATGAAACAACAGCTAAAATGGGCCTGGGCGGGGGGGGGCGGGATCGGGATCTGCACACGTTTGCACACTTTGAGGGCTTGCGATTTCAAGGACTGGAGTGGAATGAAGAGAGCATGTAATGAGGCGTTTGTGCACTCGGGCCATCTCTCGGCGTTATCAGTGCCCCGTTAAATTGGGGGAGATGATGTTTTTCCGGTGCGAGGTTACTTCTTCCCCGGGTGATTTTGGCTGAATCGGCGAGGCCGCCCAGTGGCTGCTGAGTCCCCGGTGGAGCGGACGCACATGCGACGGCGCTCCGCAATCCCTCTCCTGCGCTCTCAGCAGTTTGCTTTATTCTGTTCATCTTTCTCTAATGGGATTACAATCCCCCAATGCCCCCCCACCACCTCTTTTTCCCGTTTTTTTGCTGCTCTACTTCAAGAGGGCAGGTATGGTCTTGCAGAATGGAACTTAACCATTAGCAGGTCACCCTAGTACTTGTCTGTATGCCGAAAAGTCGGCCTCTTAGCATTAGAAACTGTAGAAAAAAGCCTTCTCGCGTATCTGAAAAGTTGCATTTGAAGTTGTAGGCAATCTGCTTGTAAAAGCCCTAACAAAGCTTGTCAAAGCTGGAGGCTGCTACACAAGGCATTATTGGGCCGTTCTCCTAAAGTCTGAAAACCAGGTGTAAATGTCATATTCGGCTGTAACCGAACAATAGAACAACAGAACTGAATGAATGTTTCACAAGCACAATTTGGGAAGTTAAAAGATCCGTAAAGCTGATTAACCACATGCTTTCTACGCAGATACATTTACATGCGTCTTGGCAGACGTTTTTGCCCAAAGAATGCACAAGGCAAACAAAGCTAGCACAAAAAATAAAAAACAGTGGTACCAGTAGGACACCAGTGGCAGCCCACCCCAGTCCACAATAGTGGCCCTGGGTAGTCCATGTTAAAGCTCTGCCAACCAACCAAGTCAGGGTGGAATGAATTACCCCATGAGGGAAGCAGAGATTTCCTGCAGGACTCGGAGAGGAATGCTGTTCTTGTGGGGGGGAAGGATATTTGTAGCCTCAAGCAGGATGGTTTGTGTAGAAAATCAATACACAAATTTGCATATAACCAACACAAATGCTAATTTTAGTTGACCAGAATGAATCAGGGGTTGCTTTTGCAGTAAGTAAAAACATGTTCATTAATTGTAACGTGTATGGGATATTGATTAATGCACTTAGTCTATCCACATTTTTAAAATGGGAAAAATAATTTTAAAAATGTTTTATTATAATGAGAGTGACCGTGTGGGTTTATAACGATGCAATACAATTACTTTGTTATAAAATGACCTTCGAAACAAGTAATCACAGAGCGCTTCGCCAGAAATCCTAATACTGTGCTTTGTGTACAAGGTGCTTCCTGAAGACATTTTCACATCTTTTTAAGTGACTCACTGCCTGGATCTTGGGATTCTGTCGTGCAGCAGGAGGGAGACAGGCACATAAAGGACAGTAACGTTGCCCTGGAGTGATTTGTGATTTCTGAAAATTTGTCTTTCCCTTTGCCAGCGCTATAGAATAGGGTTACGGTGCAGAGAGATACACCAATGGGTATAAGGTTGCACCATATACGTTCTCAATTAACCCCCCTCACCCCAGTGCAGCATTGTAAACACACATGGAACAGAGTCATTCACTGAGCTGGTGGAAGGACGGCTCAGGACTGCGTATTTAATATGCATAGTTACCCACAAACGTAAGTGACTTTGCTGGAATATCTTATTTTTGTTTACTTATTTATTTAGTGTATCCATGCGTCATGTTCCCTTATTCATCCATTCCCATTTCAATTTTCCCATTCCTGCAAGCCCCCCCTCTTCCTTTTGATCTAATAAGGGTTTTTTTCTGCCACGATTCTGCAGTCTTGTGTTGGGTGCGATTGTTTTTCTGTTTAAAGTGCATGGTATTATAGAGCACAGGCACAGGCAGCAGGGTAAAAAGATGACAGAGACTTACCACTCTTTATGGGGCTTGCATTTCTTTTCATATGTAAATGATAGATTAGCCTGGGGGGTCCTCTGGCATGAGTTATTTCTACCAGGAGTGGATACTAATTATTCTCATCCTTATTTCTTTTCAACATCATCACATACTATTCCGGTGGAGGACTTGTTCCTCTTTGGTGTGCCAGTGAAGGTTCAAAAAAGTTTCAAGAGTTGTTCATATTTATTTTTATTTTTTTTTCTAAACAGTTTGAAATGTCTATTATTAAGATTTATTTTTTAAAAATGTATTTGCTCCGGAAACCACCTTGGTGTTTTTTGAACTTTTCACCCTCACGCACAAAGGATTTCGGGAATCAAAGATGATAGTTGTACTGGAATGAGAATGAGTGGTGGGAAAGGATTAAGAACACAAAGTTTGGGACACACACACACACACACACACACACACACACACACATTTAATACAATTCCTTCCAGCCAGTTTAAGGCTTAGAGATTTACCTTAAGGGCATCACGGCGCCCCTCCATCCCTCCTTCCACAAATCAAACCTTCAGTGATCAGCTGGCACACAGCACAGAGCTGGACGGAAGTTGGCCTAACCGTATCATGGCCAAATTCTTTACTGGAGTGAAGTCATAGAATGTCTGGTGGCAAAAAAAGCCCTATTAAATCTAACAAAGACTCAATCCTGTTGCAGGAGACTCGTGGGCAGAATGGAGAATTTTCTTTTCTAAGATCTCGAAGAGCACAAATACATGTGTATCTGTTCAGGGTTTTTATATACGCAATTTCGTTAATTGCTAGTTTATTTTATAATTATAATATATAATTAGTTAATCCTCTTGATCATTCTAGGTGAGGGATAAGAAGCACCAACTGCGTGTGATTAATTGTTTATGCACTGATAGTTATAATAGATGTGTTATGTATTCTAGCTGATTATAACGTGGCATGCACTGTGCAGTTGGAACAAGTTCAGAATTGTGTTTGTGTATTCCCCTTGATTGTGTGTTGTAATAATCTTGATTTGTATGTTGTAATCTCCTTAGCAGTGCTTGTCTATGTACTTTCTGACGGTACATTGGGACGTCGTAGCTTGGCATCGAAAATCCATTGAGGAACCCTTGACATTCCCTAGTTTTGCGTTATGCGATTCATATTTCCATTACTCTGAAGAATGAAATTGAGCCAATGGAGAGATGGTGTTGACGCAGTAACTCTATGGCGTGAGGGATGGAGTTGTCGATGTGAGAACCATTTTTGAGCATAACCATGCATGCAATGACCAGGAAATTAAATGCTGTTGCTGGGGCTGCTTGAGCCTTGTCGTATAGCTCACAGATTGGTAATGGAAGAGGGTGAGAAATGGCCACACGTGCCCACTCTCCTGAATTGCAAATCATTGCGCCGTAAATTTCTCCAAAAATATATGCTTCTAATTAGTGCCGCTATTGAGCTTGAAATGATAATGACATGGGCTCAGAGGGTCTGCTTATTGGGCTGACCAATGGACCCCTCATCGGCGTAATTTAGAAGATGAAAGGCCTCGTTTGCCTGAGATACCAAGGAATGGGTCTGTCGCAATGGATCCCATTCAATGTTTGCCAGCTCACCAATGGAATTGGATGTTTGGAAATTATATGCACAATGATTTTCAACAAATTACTTCAAGCACATGCATAATCTAGTTGTCTATGTCTATATGTCTAGCCAGAAAGTGTGGTACATGGTATCATGTTCAAGTTCTGGTTGTGTTTGCTTGTCCTCTCCAGCAGTATTAGCACTTGTCATACATGAGCTCTTTTCAAAATGAATGAAAGGTAAAGACCTGGGCTATGTATATTATTAGATATTACACATTCATATAGCTGCATCAGTACTGCAGCAGTTTAGGTTAAAACTGCAGCAGTTTACCCAGCTGATGGGCCCAACAGCAGTAAACATGTTGAGTTGGTTTGCATCTCTGATCCAGCTCCTGTTCAGTCTTCTGTATGATCCACCCAATCAGCCTATGTATGAGCTACATTTTACTGTTAAGCGGAAACAATGTAAAAAGGACCAGCCCATGGAAACTCCCCTTGCAGCTTGTGTGCTTTTCAAAACTCCTCCACTGTTCTGAAGAGCATGGTCTGCTTAAAGCGACATGCACATTTCAGATGCTATATTCCATGACATGAACATGAAATGATATTTTAAAAATGTTACAGTGATGCATTTTGGCTATGCATTTGTTTGATCCACAAAGGTGAGTCCAGTTAAAAGTTCACCTGCTCCCAAGTGAATGCTCATCGTGCATTCTGTTCTCATCTAGCACCAATTTTCGTGGAAATCTGATCAATTATTGAGCGATTATATCTAAGTGAATTTTGTCATTTATTTTAAAGTACCTGAATGAGTAGTTAGGCAAATGCGATAGTAAATATTCTGCTCTCCTTCCTATAATCCTGCTGAATATAAATGATGTTTAAAGGATGTAAGTATATTATTTTCTTGAGTGAATTAATCAAATTCAAGTTTGTTTGTTTTCATGGAAGCCTTTTACAATTTAATAGGTAATAGCTTCTTAAATTTTAACACAATTATGGCGTGCACATTTTAATATCGCGCTGTGGAGCTTGTCATTTCCGAATCTCATGCTTATGCCTTGCCAAAGGCATCAAAGGTATAAGGTAGCCCCCTCCTGACTGCTACTCCGCACACAGACTTTGCCTGCCATCTCTTATTTAACACCCCCGATACAGTATAAATCCCTCAGAACAAGACACAGGTTCAGCTTCCCCTTTGTTTCTCTGCGCTGGCACCCACATTGCCACACTGCAGCATCAGGCTTGGAGAGTGAGAGCTCCAGCTTCAGCTTCAACTCCAGCTCAATCTCCTGCTCTAGCTCCAGCTCCATCTCCAGAACCTGCTCCAGTGGATTATGTCTCAGTCATTTCTTCATAAAATGCAATTGTGGAGTACTCATGTATTTATGCGTCAGGTTCAGATGATCCAAGGGGCTGGGGGTTGACCTCACATACAGGGCCCCCAAGTAAGATCTCACCTTGGGCCCCAAAAACGCTGGATTCGGCTCCGCTATCCAAACCAACTATACAGAAAGTGTCATTTAAACTTACTTACTTGCTTGACAAAATGATATTCCTCTGGAAATAGTATGCAAAATTATTTTTTATATAATACTGTTAAAAAGCACAGCAATTGAATTAGTCCATCAATAAATGAAAGAACTGCCAGTTTAGTGTTGTACTTACTCTTCGTAACTCAGGTTTCAGGAGGCTTGTAGAATATAGAACAAGTGATCACTTCAAACTGAAGGTGAAATGCCGTGTTGAACACATCATGGCTTCATGATGCACACAACCAGGACAAGAGGACAAAATGATCTGATCAGCCATTCAATTAAATTTCAGTATCCCATGAATTTCCCTTGGTTAATCACAAAGTGGACTGTAATTTGTTAGGCTTCTGCTTTTTTTTGTTTTTTAATTCAATTGTGAAATGTTTTTATGATTATGTTTGGTTACGTATTTACCAGTTTCTCAGTTTCATCCTTACCTACACTGGATCTCTCACACATTAAGTTTGCGAAGCTAACTGTTCTGCTAGCTCCTGTGGCTTTCTGAAGTTAAGTGACAGAACTTCAAAACCCTCTTTGTTTCCTTTAACTGATTTAGTCTTGCCCAGAGGCCGCAGGAAAAAGCTGTTTAAAAATGGAATAATAATATTCCCATGGCAAATGACAACGTTTCTGGCAAGCCTTTCAGCACACTGGTTGGGCAGACGTAACAGTTTATTTTTGTTGCTTTGACCTCTTTCCAGGATACAGAGTGAAGTCATTTGATGCAGGACAAATAATAATTGGGTCAACAGGAGGTATATGCTTGCTGTTATCGTCTCTCCACTGTGTTATTTTAGTAGGAAAAGTGATTTTGTTAATTTTTAGATCCCACATTGTACTGTGGTATCTGTGCTGTGTTATGTTAGGTCGCAAACTGGCTTGCCAGCTTGAAGAATGTTTTAACATTCTCTTTTTCAAATAGTTTATGAACTAACGACATATTCTAGTCTACAATATATTAATAAAATATAGTAAAATATATTTGTGTGCACTAATTGCACAAACTTACATTTTTTACCCCGTTAAATTCAGGCTGAAGTGATACTTAAAATAGTTCTAAAAAGTTCTATCTTCAGTTTTAAGTGTAGTGAACTTATATTGACCCATGTTATTATGTAAGTATACTTCAGAGTGATTTGGTGTATTCAGTTTAATCGAAGATATTCATAAATTAATTCTGCATAATAAATAGTATACGTGCACTGTAAATATTAATTATCGCTTAATATTCAGGCAAGGCAGAATGTGTATGTGTGCAAGTATGTAACTGTTCCCTTTCAAATATGAAATATGGGTTGCGGTCACGTGATGCCAAGCAATCTCGCATGATTTGGCATAACAGTTCAGAATTCTGGGTCCTTAAAAGCGAAATAACTCATTAGTGATGGCCCATATTTCTATTTCAGGAAACCGTGGTAATAGGCCAACATGATTTGGACTACAGTATCAAATTAGTACAACGGTTTTTCAAGGAAGCAACGGGTTAAAATACATGCGATTAAATTTAGTGCTGCTGTTCTGCCACCCCTGTTTCAGGAAGAAGAAAAAAACTTATGTGGTAATAAATAAGGGACATTTCAGTTGCTACCTATTAGTTTCAGAAATGAAAAAATCGGTAAAATTTGCTCAGATAACTATTTATGTGAACTTAAATAATGAAAATAAGCCTCTATTTATGGTTCAGCCCCATCCTCCACCATTCTAGTATGAATAGAAGTGGATTTTGATGCTATGACAATCACTGGATTGGATGGTGCTGGCAGAGTGGAAGGACACAATCTTAATAAGCTTGAAGAATATTTAACGACTACAAAACATAATTTAGCTGACTAGCTAACTCCTCATTAATTTGTGACAAATCGTGTAGCTTGATAATGCGGCATATCTCATCGGTATTATTTAATCTACAGAAAAGACAATGAACATGGCTAGCTAGCCAATGTAAGCCCTCAAATTTAATTGTGCTTAACGTAGGTGGTGGACACGAACACGAAACGCCGGACTGGTGCTTTGGAGCTCCTCAAAACGAACACAATCATTTTCTCTTTCCCATATGAGCAGTTATCAACCAGAAGTTTTTTTGCATTTTTTTTCCTATGCAAAAGTGCTGACATGGACATTTCTTCCACTTTTTTTTTTTATTTTGTCAGAAAAGTTTGAGTGGGCGTTTTGACTATTGAGCGTTCACAATGGACCAATCGTTGTCCACACATGCTCAGTGGGCCATCCTTTAGAAAGACAACGCTTAAAAAAAAAAAAAAAGATTATTGAATTCTGTATCTACATTTTCATTTCCTATGCATCACTAACAGAATCATAATCAAAAATTAGATGTTTTTAGAAACCAATGATAACATCCAAAATGTACAAAAAAATATTATATTTTTGACACAGAAACGAGAAATAAATTAATGACTGGTAAACAGACCTGAGACACGAACGCCACCTTTCCATAGCAGTCTTCATCTGATTCTATATTTTAACAGCAAAAGAGGAAATTAAATTGCTTAGTTTCTAGGTAAGAGATTGGATTCACAGGGCAGAGAGCCAGAGAACCTGTTATTTAAACAAACCATGACGGAGATTGTGGCGTGCAATGGCACTGAAATTGTAACAGAAAGTCTGTTTTCTGTATTATATAAAACTTTACTGAATCATTTTGGTTCTGGTTCCTGGGGTTTAATGTTCCTGTAGAAAATGTTCTTATTGGATCTTTGGTTTGAGATGATTCAGTGTCATATCAAAACTTCACCCACCCACAACCCACAATTCTCACCAGGGATTTTTTACTTGCAAGAAGGTTGTTGGTATTGCCACTTACAAAAACAGTTATTTAAAAAAAAAAAAAAAAAAAGTATAAATGTTAAGCATTCGGTTTGTTAAAACCTTGAATTAATCCAGTCGTGGTTTCATTTAAAAAAGGAATAATTAAAAAATATAAAAATATATATTTTACTTGCAATTGCAGTTTAAAGGAATTGTAAAAGTTCTTGTTTAGTGAATACATTTTCCCTCTATCCCACTGCTTCTGGTCTGTGCTTATTAGGTAAGAAGGTGACAATGTGAGTGGTTAAATTCAGGCCTTTGTCTGGATCTGTGCAGGAAGCTGTTAGTTAGGAGTTGGAGAGCTAGACTGCATGGTAACACCCTTAACAAGGTTATTTTAGACATTTCTCTTTCAATGAGTTCTGTATAATTTTCCCAATTTCCTAATTTAGTTTTTCGTGGCTGGAGTGTAAGAGTTAATCCTGACAGGGTTGAGGTCGGTGAGAAAAAGGACGAGGCCTTTTCCTCTGATCTCTCTCCTCTCTCTGTAGGCGGGAGTTAGGCGGGATGACGGAGGGTTCAGTGAGTGATGGCCTGGGCTCAGCCTCCTCACCATTGCTGTGGAGAAGAACGGATGTCATCACAGGAATGACGCAGAGAAAGTTTATGGGTTGGTTTTAGTGCAGGGGGAAGTGGGCGATCCTGAGATATCGTCAATTAGAATGCCTGCTGGTTGCTATGGAAACAGTGGCCGAGATAGGCTTTTTGAGTGGTGGTGGCTGTGGAAAAACTAGGGTGGGGGGTTATACTTTGGAACACTCTTAAAGATGATATGAAATTAATTCAGAGAGATCAAACAATCAAAGGTGAAGGGTTCAGGAACCTTCAGTTGACCATCTCCACATGCATCAAATGAGCTGTCAGGTGACAAGCTCCGCCTTTTTTTTTGCAATGGCACCAATGTTGTTGATGGAATTGGATGCATGGCACTGGAGATTTGTCAGACTCAAATGTCAGCATTGGGAAGAATAAATCATTTTAGCTCAACATACATTTCAAATCAACATTCTGCATTTCATTGATATTAAAAAAAATATTAATACCAGATCCATAATGAGAACAGAGAAGCTTAATATTATTTTATTTAAGTTAATTGCTAAATCTGAGCACTTTCATGCATGATTAACTGCAAACGTCTTCTCCTATAAAATTTACGTAAATAGGTTGTGCATGGTTCATAGTGGTACAATACAATTATCGTTTATAGGTTTGAGGTCTGCACAGCTTATACCAATATCAAATCCCAGGTATGTTACCGAGCAGTGTACCAAATTTGTACTAAACCTCCACCGATACCTCTATGCTGAGGGTAATCTCTCAACATATGGCCTTAAATAGGACGGCGCATTGCTGCATGTTCCAGACGCCACCGATAACCATTCTTGTGTAATACCTGTTAATCACCCTCCTGGGGGAGATAAGCACTGCTGCTGGGGCTTGTGTAAAGATAAGGCGGATCGGAGCTGGAGCGAAGGGTCCATGGAAAGACAGAGGAGCAGCCAGGCATGCCTGTGTCCAGATGTAGAAGTGGGGAAAGTTAGAAAATTTGATATGAAAAATCACACCGATAGATTCATTATGTGTTAAGAACATGAAACATAATGTAAAATTGTAAACTCACAAAGTCTAGACTGGAAAGCTAAGCTAATAACCTCATTAGATTTATCACTGTTAAATTAATTACATAGCAATGGTATTTAATCAGTAAGGGATTCCAATACGATCTTATTTCAAACTGTAATGTAAACTTAAGAAATTGTTAGCTGAAATTTATAACTTCAAAAACATGTAACAAAAATGTTAAAAAGTTTATCTGAGTTCTGCCTTAAAATTCATATGTAAAGTGTTCTGTGAGCAGTGCATTCTATATTCAGCCGGTACTGTCTCACGCAAGCTGGAAATATAAATTGGTTACAAATAATTTCAGTCGTGTAAATAGAGGTGTTGGTCTACATGTGCCCACAAGTAACCAATCTTCCTCGCTTCCCTGCTTGTTGTTCACTACTCCTATTGCCTATCAAGATCAACCTTAAGCTGAACGGCCCAATTGGAGCTGACCTGTCCAGGGGCCTCTCAAAATAATTTCCTGATGAGGTAATGATTTCCTGTGCTCATTATCACGAGGTGCTATGTGCTATGTTGGACTTCAAAGCTAAAAACTCATATGTATGGCTGCATGAGTTTTAGTATGAATTGATAGCTTTATGGATGTGCTGCAGTTTGGAGAGGTATAAGGGTCTTCTAAATGACTGATCAGCAGGACTCATACAGCAGGAGTATGACGTGAATAATATGTTGCTGAGGAACTGAAGAGGTTAGCTGAGAGTGCAGTGCATTTATGTGTGTGTGTGTCTGTGTACGCACTCCTGTGGGACTGCAGGTCAGCGACTTTAATTAACCTTTTTCTTTAAAACAACTATTGGTGATTATAATTACTTCAGCCTACAAGTTTATGTATGATTATGGAAAAAGTATAAACATGTTTCAAATAAATACTGCGGTGATAATGTTGTTTAAGATATTATTAGTAAATTTAAAGTGAAATGTGTCGTTTTGTTCTTACTAGATGGATATTTTTACATAAAAAAGGCAAAACGTTGTCATTCATTATGAAAATATAATTGTTTTAAATCATAAATTTAAACCAACATGAGAATAGCTTTTCTGCAGAGCCACAATCAACAATTCAGTGCAACATACAGGAACATCTCTGAGGCTCCGTGCGCAATGCGCAGCTTGGTCGTTCTAGGTTTCCATAACAACCATGATATCAGTGCTGGAACCGCAGTCTCTGTAGTTATGTATATGTAGAGCAGGCCATGGGGATCAGATTCAAGTTAGGACCCCCGTGGCCCTCAAACTACGCCCACCTTGATTGGCCTTAGGGTCCTCACTCTTCCCCTGGAGCCCGTTGGTTGTCAGCACAAAGTTTCATTAGATGCATGGTCCATCACATCAATAATGGATGGGAGTTTGAAAGAGTGCGTCTAAATGCGACGGGACAGGTCTTCAGTTAGAATTGCTAATCTGCGAGATGGGATCTCCTAATGGTAGACTGCTCTTGGATCCCTGAGGTCAGTGGCACAGGAGAAGCGTCACCCAATGAACTCTCTCTGGTAAATAAAAAATGTCCTTGACAGTACATTGGTCACTGTATGTACTGATTGTCTACAGAGATGCCTTTGGTTATGTGAATATCAGCATTACTGAACAAAGTATTTGACTTACTGATCCATGGTTTACATGTGCGTTTAAATGCTGAGCTATCTGGTAGCAATGCTAAATGAAACAACACACTTGCTTAGCCTTTTTATCTTTACACCTCATCTTTATTTTGGGTTTAACTTTAAATCGAAGTTACCCTTGGTCAGATTGGGTGAAAAGTACAAACATGTCCTGAAGCAGACACTGACCTTAAGCTTGCCCTAGTTGTAAATTTTGAGGAATTTCCCTCTCAGGCGTGAGAAATTGTTGGAGGAATGTAACTCTAAAAGCCCTTTCGATATGTCTGTTCATATCTTGGCTCTTGTTTGGAGTGGAGAGAGAGAGAGAGAGAGAGAGAGAGAGAGAGGGGGGGGGGAGAGCATGTAGACGAGAATCAAGGAGGTAGCACTATTAGAGATAGGATTCTAGAGCACTGGAGATTTGTTGAGTGGTTTTCTGCCCCGGTAATTTCTCTCCATGCACTGACCCATTTTTCTAAGACTCATAAAATCCTGTCATTCATGACTATTGAGACAATTGGGGAGTCTTACAAAATTATGAATGTGCATGCCATCAGATAGTGTGTACAGCAATGGAATTCAGCTGTAGATACTCCTTACCTGAGGGTCTACAGACAGAACATTCCAGAAATGTTTAGGACAATGGACATATGACCACAATGTATTATCTTCTATTCAGCCAGCATGCCCCTGAGCTGATGTAAAAACATTATTTGTTAGGAGGTAGTGTTTAGTGTATGGTCACATGTGCTATCCATTTCTCGTTTTGTGGATCATTGTCCATAATTTCCTGATAATTTTAGCAAATAAATCGGGACTTGTTCCACATTCTATTCCATTATTCCTTGTTTACATGGAAATCCATATCTTTAGTTATTTATTTAGTTTGCATTGCATTGTCGGTCAATGGCTGGAGAAATTCAGATAAAGCACCTTCAGTTATTCTGACCACATGCTACTCCAGGATGTAAACCCACAACCCCCTAGCGCACTAACCACTCCAACTGCTGTCCGTAGAGAAAGTACTTTATCATGTCAGTGCTTCTCGCTTTTTAGACTTTGCCCTCTCTTTGTATGTCAGAAGAACCTCTGAATTTCCTTGTGGGAATAGAACTATTCTCCAGGTTTGAGAGGCCAGGCAATTCTCAGCAGACTCTATTGTCATTGGAAGAACGAACCTCCAGTTATGGGGTCAAACTAGTGGCCCCAAAAGCAATGACCAAAGAGGATTGCCTAGATAATGTGATACGCTAAGCTCATTATCATTACTGTTATTCTAAAAAACAACAAAATAGTACTAATACTAATAATACAACTATAAGTGTTGTACTGTGAACTTTGATAAATACTTTGCTGCTTGTTTAGTTATGGTTTTGTTTAGCTATAAAGAAAGACTTATAGAAGAATAGCCATATTACATAGATATATCATTTTAAAATATGTATTTAATTAAAAATATTATATCATTAATATCATTAGCACTAGCGGAAAGCTGTAATATTTTTTAGCATTTTTTTTTAATTGTTTGGGTAACTATCTTTTATTTGAGTGGAATGTATATCGGTCTCATAATTAAAAAAAAAGAAGATTTGGTCTGCATCAAGGTGAAGCCTCTCTCACTCATCCCAAACTGAACGTACTGGTTGGTATCCTGAAATTGGATGGTAAGAGATAATGAAATGTTAAAGAGGGGCCAGTACTCCCCCTGGTTTCCACTTAGTGAGCTCCGCTTCTGAATTATTTATGTAAGTGCTGACAAGACAAGAACAGGTTCGACACACGGGAATCCTCGGAGTACAAGTCGTGTTTTTTGGTTTTAATGATGGTCTGATGATTTCTCAGCGTTCCCTAAGCAGCATAGAGAACGAGTGGTGGAGTGCTACCTCACTTCACTCTCTCTCTCTCTCTCTCTCTCTCTCTCTCTCTCTCTCTCTCTCTCTCTCTCTCTCTCTCTCTCTCTCTCTCTCTCGTTCTCTATGGACTTACACCTATACAGCTAATCATCAGTCTGGTTCTAGGACTGGTTGAAAATAATTATTTGACGTATGTTAAAAATAAAAAAAATCAGTGGAAGGTTACAGCCTTTTATTTACCATAACTTTTACTTAAGACTTCATTAGAGAAAGTCTAGAGCAGGTTTTTACCCACTTGCTGACCTCTGTGGTATGTGCTCCCCGTGTCACCTAGCTGAAAATCTGTTCAAGGCCGATAAGACACTTAGATACATCAAAGGAACTTTTAACCTGGCCAACTGACAAGCCTGGCAGCAGAAAGGCCCCATGTTTACTCAGTGTTAATCGATCCGTTAGCCAGTTTCTTTAGCTCCTCAACCCGTTCCACCTGTGTGGAGACAAAGATTCCAGGATAGTTCATCCAAGATGTCCTTGAATGGATGATTAAAAATGCAACATAAGTGATCAAACTGCATGTTAAGCCTAGGGACATTGTATTGTTTCTGGGATAAATACTGAGGATGTATCGCTATGCTCTAAAATAACCCAGCTTTGTAGAATAATTTTAGAGCATTTTTCAAGCAATATCATTTTTAAATGAGGACTTACCCCTTAAACTCTAGGACTGTGCCTTGTTTTTTAATTTAAAACAACACTGTAATTGTTAATTATGACTTTAAAATTGTACTCTTTGACACACAAAAAAAAGCTCATCATTCTATTTTGCTCTGTAGCATTATCTAATTGAATTTAATATCGACCTGCTTCAATTGATGTTGCCTTGGTTACATGTTACAAGTTGACAAAGTTCCCGGCTAATTTTGCTTACATGGATGAAAGCTCCACTTGTAATTTGCAGTTCAAGTGCTATTAGTGAATGGCACTGTTGGTTGATATTCAATAATTTCAACATCCTTTCCTTTGATTAGTCAAAACTGTCTGAAATGTGAAGTGTAATAATAGTGAAAGGTTTGTTTGTTTTAAATTGTGTGCTTCTTAATAAATTAATATGTAAATGATGATGATGATATTGTTGTAATTATTATAAAGAAGAATAATTAAGTTGTAGGGGTAAGAAGAGGTAGATGAATAAGAGAATATTAATAAGAATGTTCGGTACTCTATATTATTAATTGTTGCAACATTCACGAAAATGGGTTCTAAAACAGAAATGAACTTTTTATCGTTTTATTTAGTACGGGATTCTAGTTCTCCAATCATCTTGACCTCTGTGTTTTTGAATTACATATAAATATCAACATATCCGTTGCAGGGCTTCTGTACTAAATTGGCCGTGCTGCCGCAGTGGTTAGTAGAGGTGTACTTAGCCATACGAGAAACGGTGAATTTCAATGAGCTTTCCTCATCTATCCTCTCCAGGAGGTTAGAGTACTTAGGAGTCTTTTGTCCCCAGTCTGTCACATACGATTATTTAGGCCTTGGTGGTTGAGTGTAGCACTTGCATCTTAAAATTTAAGCCCTGGAGTTTGAAGGGTGCCACTCCCTCTCGACCCCCCTGCGACACTATGCTAGTGAATAGGTTCAGCGCCTTGAGTTTCTCATCCACTCTAAAGATGGCGGGTCGGGGCTGCGAGAGTTTGCTTGTGTGAGAAATGGGTGTCAGTTTCACAACTGATAAACAATAGCAAAAACATTCATGTTCTTCATTAAAATGGCTTCCTGTTCCTTGAAGCGTTTTCCTGGATTACGGTTTACGGTGATTTGAAGATATCTGCTGGCCGATAGACAAGTTGTCATTCTCTGATAGTCTGGGGTGGATTTCGGACTCCTTGTCTTCAGGAAGAAAGCACTTTGTATTCTTGCCCTGCTGTCCTTCAGTAACTGCTCTGTCAGTGTCTTGACTTGGCTACCATGTGAGCTCCCACTCCACTAGTTGGAGACGTTTTCTCCCCATACAGTGCGTCTGGGATGGCATATTTTAATATTCCCAGAGTGTTGCAGTTAGTACACAACATCATGGGCTCAAACCCTTGGGTTTCATACCGCGGTCACTTCCCTGTTCTACATCGTAACTCTGTCATCTTTCAGTTAATGTTTTCCATATTGCTTCTTAAGACACCCTTCTCCAGATGCATCGTTCAGGTTCGGTGCTTTTCTCCCATACCCGGGACTTGGGTTTAACGGCTCCCTTCCGGGTAGTTAACTGCTGGCCCATACCAGCTTTGTGTTTGTGAGCTCGAAACCTAAAGCTTCTTTTTATTCCATACCGTTTCAGATGTCTGTGCCCTTTGTATTTGTGCATTGTGTTTCAGATGTGCTTATGGTTGCTTGGAAACCGAATGAAGGATCTCTTTCTGGAAATGAAATGGGTGAAGTTGTGGGCCACAGGGCTCCGGGGGTAGGGGGGGAGGTGTCCACGCATTCTGGCTCGTTGCCCTGGAGCCTTCGCAGGTCTGAAGGGCTCAAACGCACAGAACAGACTGTCGCGTCAGTGTGAAGACGCGGCTTCTTCCAGGTGGGTTGTTTTCCAACAGTCATTTGTGTGGAAGTTATTCCTGTGGCAGTTATGCTAATGAGGTTCTCAGAAGGAGAGACGTTGCCAGGAAAAGGACGGCCATATAATGAGCCGCTGATTGTTGACATCTTGCTTTCAATCTTAGATCCAGAGTATTATTTATTTGTAGTATTTTAAAATAAATATAATTCATTCCTATTATTATTATTATTATTACTATCATCATTAGTACTAGCAGTAGTAGTAGTCGGACTAGTAGTACTAGTAGTAGTAGTTTAGAGCCTGAATTCATTGTAAAAAATATATATGGAAGGCTTAAAGCAAAAACACATTTTATGTGCCCATTCTTTTAATTTTGACACTTTGAACTTTCCATTTTGAAATATATTCTTAAATATGTCTGTACCTTTTGGTGTTATTGGCTGAACGTGTTATTTTATTTATTAATTTTTCCCCCCAACAAATTATAACAGGCTTATGACGCACCTTGTGCACTGGGCTAGAATAGCTGGGGGAAAAAACAAGAAGAACAAACAGGACAATGACATAAAAAGGACCTATTTATTCACATTTATTCACAAGGAGAGCTATAATTCTCTCTGGGATAAATGACCTACAATTTATAAAAGAACAGACATAATTCAGTGCCTTTTATCATTTGATTATAACATTATATAATTGCCTCAAAGAACGAATATTTATACAGACCTCATTAAGATTTTGAGGTTTGAAATTAATGTGAAATGAGGCTGGAACATTTCCTGTATATACACACTTTTTTAGCTTTGAGTGATGAGTTCTGGGTGCACCAGCGGCGTCGTCATTGTGTGTTGTGTTAATATACGGTATTGCAGAAACACTGCAGACCAGAAGGAGGGGAGATGCGAGTCGGGTCCTTCAGTAATTGAGGATTGTTTATGGAAAATGAATAATGAATAAATAAGAGTGAACCAACCACATAGGCCATAGCGTCTCACGCAGTATTGCAGCAGATTTAGTCAACTCTCTGCATGCTTTTCACTTGTTATTGCAGGACTTGAGTGTCAGACTTCGTTGCCACGTTTTAACTGTAGGGAATTTCAAAAGCGGGCGTGATTTATGGTGGGTGGTGACTTTCATCAGCTTTATTAATGATGATCTTGGGGTCTGCTTGAATGCCCCTGATAAACAGCATGTTAAAAACAAATAATTACAAATGAAAGCAGCAGAAGACATGCGCACAGCCACATGCGCCTGCTCTGGGATTTAACAGGGCATCATTTCTTCCTGATGTGGCCCCGTTTGGTGTGAATGGGATGGGAGCTGGAAGACAGACTTCTGCTCCCACGATTCTGTCCACATCTTGTACAATCCTACACACTCTCTAGGAGTTGTACATCGCACTGCCATTGTGGCTTTGAGCAGGGTTTTTCCTGGTCTTGGTGTTTTATAAAGCAAATTAATAAGGGAATTCTGTGTGGCTGTGGATTTAGTTTTTGCAATATTTCTGGCACCCACAGAAGCATATCGTTATTTGCAGATTGTATTGCTTTTGCCTGTCTGGCTTTGGCTGTAGTATCACATGTAGGCTACTGTTCGTAGCACCATGGTTTCAGTCATTCTGACATTTCTCTTTAAAGTGATAGCTGTTCTCAGTTCTATTTCCTTTGAAAGTTTTTGGTGCAGTCAAACTCCTCCCTCCAATGAGTGCAGGCATTTTAAAAAAATGGATTAATGTTGTAATGGAGAGCAATTAAGAGTTTGAAAATCTCTTAAGTAGCTTAAAAAGATAAATCTATGGGTAAATACGCACATTAAAATTGTGTTTACTGACAGACTACATTGATAAACTGTTTCGTCTGCCGCCGAGTAATTTAAACAAAAAGCCTGTACCTCTGAAATCAGGATGACTGTCTGGGGTAACCAGAATGTGATGACTGTCTGGGTTTGGGCTGAGCCATTCCTTTGCTCTGTTACCGCTGGAACCCCAGACATAGCAACACCGAGAAATTACAAGGTTGCGAGGAAGAGAAGGTGGAGGGGTTAGAAGAAAGAGCTAAAAAAGCCCTTATTTTGGTGAAAGAGGTCCTGCCCCCTCTCTCATTTGCAGTTGGAGGTATCATGGTACTTGGCAGAAAAAGGCCACATACTCTGAGCAAAGAGGACATTTTTCCTGTTTTAATCAATCATGCGTTTTCCCATTCTTTCTCTATGGTACTCCATTCTTTGCTCTTGGCCTATTTATAGTTTTTTTTCACTTTGCTACAACCCTCTTTTCACTCACTCTCCTTCTGTCTCCCATTCTCAGACACAATGCAAAGTTGCCCTGTTGGAATGTAATTTTTTTTTTCTGTTTCCTTTTTTCCACCTCCAGCGGAATAGACAGGCCCACCTTGCCCATTCTCCCTCCTCAGTAACATCACGCTCGCGCTCTGTCTGCTGATCGGATGGAAATGTTTTCCTGTTGTTGTGATGTGATATGTGTACATGCATGCCCAGGTAACATGTTGAAAGACCTTTCACATTCCTTTAAAGGCCTTTTTATTTGACATCCGGTGCACTGTTTGTCCTGCTTTAGAGCAGCGTTTTAAAGTAAAAGAGCTCATTGAGAAGGAAAAAATAAAAATTATACATATATATATATAGACACACACACACACACATACATATATATACACACACACACACACACACACATATATATATATATATATATACTGTATACACACACACACAAACACTATATGGACAAAAGCAGTCGGCCACACCTCCTAATCATTGAATTCAGATGTTTCATTCAATCCCTTTGCCACCGGTGTATAAAATCAAGCACGTAGCCATGCAGTCTGCCTTTATGAACATTTGTGAAAGAATGGGTTGTTCTAAAGACCTCACTGAATTTGAGCGTGGTACTGTAATAGGATGCCACTGTTGCAACAAGTCAGTTTGTGAAATTTCTTCCCTTCTAGATATTCCAGCTGTAAGAGGTATTATTGCAAAGCAGAAGAGTTTAGGAACCACAGCAACTCAGCCACGATGTGGCAGACCATGTAAAGTTACAGAGCGGGGTCGCCGAGTGCTGAGGCGCGTAGTGCGTAAAAGTCGGCAACTCTCTGCTGACTCAATAACTGCAGAGTTCCAAACCTCCCCTGGCATTAACATCAGCACAGTAAGCTTCGTGGCATGGGTTTCCATGGTCGAGCAGCTGTATGCAAGCCTTACATCACCAAGCACAATGCCAAGCATCGGATGGAGTGGTGTAAAGCACTGGACTCTGGAGCAGTGGAAACATGTTCTGTGGAGTGACGAATCACGCTTCTCTAGCTGGCAGTCTGTGGACGAGTCTGGGTTTGGCAAATGCCAGGAGAACGTTTCCTGTCAGACTGCATTGTACCAACTGTAAAGTTTGGTGGAGGAGGGATAATGCTATGTGGTTGTTTTCCTGGGGTTGGCCTAGGGTCTGGGGTCAGTTCCACTGAAGGGAAATGTTAATGCCTCAGCTTACCAAGATATTTTGGAATATTCTATGCTTCCAACTTTGAGGAAACAGCTTGGGGAAGGCCCTTTTCTGTTCCAGCGTGACTGTGCCCCAGTTCACAAAGCAAGGTCCATAAAGGCAGGGTTGGATGAGTTTGGTGTGGAAGAACTTGACTGGTCCGCACAGAGCCCTGACCGCAACCCTATCAAACACCTTTGGGATGAACTAGAACAGAGATTGCGAGCCAGGCCCTCTCGTTCAACAACAGTGTCTGACCTCACAAATGCTCTACTGGAAGAATGGGCAAAAATTCCTGCAGACACACTCCAAAAACTTTCCAGAAGAGTGCAAGCTGTTATAGCTGCAAACTCAATATTAATGCCTATGGATTTGGAATGGAATGTCATAAAAGCTCCTGTTGGTGTAATATGTAGGTGTCCCAATACTTTTGTCAATAGCGTATATATATTTCAGGTTATTTGAGCTGCATCATGGAGCATTCAGTTGAGAATACAGGACAGTTATTATGTCATTAATTAGAAGAAAAAAAAGTCCTTGAAGCAGGCTGAGACTGTTTTATGCTGCATAAAAGCAGTCTACAACTACTGTGTCACAGAAGTTCAAAAAGACAAGATGCGTCGGATTGAGAAAAAATAAATTAACATTTTAAAAATTAAAGGTTGTAATAAATAAATATAGAAACTAAATGTATTAGAAATGTGTAAAGACTGGAAAACAAAAAGAGAAAGAAAAAAAATCTTTGTTCCTATAGTTTCCATTTGCAATGTAACAATCAAAATATTCCAACCAAAATTCCAACCAAAATATAGTACAGTGTAACGGGACGATTCCTACCAAAATACAGTGCAGTTTAATGGAACGATTCCAACCAAAATATAGTACAGTGTAATGGTACGATTCCAACCAATTAGAGGTATTTCCAGGTTTGGGCCTAAGGATCTCTATATAACAAGCTTTTTAGGGTCATATTTAAGACTTCACTATTTCTGAAGCTTGGGTTCCTTCTGACGACTGATGACTGTCAAAATATATATATACATATAAAATATATATATATGTTTTTATATATATATATATATATATATATATATACAAGTACACCCACTGCAGTCAGATGAAATCAAATCACTGACCTGATTATGCTTCAATGCAAACCTGTGAAGAGGAGAGAAGAATTAAATTAGAAATAGAAGAAAAAAAATCAATAGGAAACAAAGACTGCAGAGGAAGCTGAAGTCTGTTCTCCTCCTCTGTTTTTTTTAACTGGCAAACACGAGCTAACAAGTAAACACTTGAATTCACGTTGCCCCATGTTTGCCCATGGTCCTTATTGTGATAGAGATGTAAATTAGGAAAAATAAATAAATGAAACGTTGACAGAAGGCAAACAGGTCAGGGCAAAGCAACGAAATGGAACACAGCAGAGTGGAAATAATTCAGAAGTTGATTCAAATGGCTTAGTTTAGACGTCCCATCGATTCTCGTTTCGAGTGTGTTTCATAACCATCACCTCGAACAAACAAGACCCGCTTCCGTCGCTCGAGCGGGGCTGGGAGCGCCGCTGCTCCCCCTGATGTCTCAGCTATATGGAGGTGGAGAGGATGAGATGGGCCGTGTACACTATTAGAAGGGCCTGCCCGATTTGTCATCGTTTGTTGGTGCTGCAGAACAGTGCAGATACAGATCTGTTAGGCCTTGCGTTTATTAGCCATGCAAATATATGCATCCTGCTAGCAGGTACTGGAAACGAGCTTTGAGCTCTTTATGGGGTTTTTCTCTGCCCGGGATGAAGAGAGTGCTGTTTGATCTTTAACAGGATTATTTTCTCTTACTTGCCTTTTATTTATTTATTTCACTTATTTATTTAATTATGCATGTATTTATTGCCCATTTTTTAAAAAGCATTGTGCCACCAGTTTATACCTTTTGGTATAAATGTGTTAAATGCAAGATTGCCGTGGGTCCAGTTTAAAATATAATAAAAACTATGAAATGGTGATTGATATGCTTCGTTTTGACGGCGCTGAATTGTTTTTGGTTTACTGCCCTACACATAATAAAAAAAGGAGACATAATATTGATGTAAACGCACACCATAAAGCATTTATACCAGCAGAATATGTCTGGATGCACGTGAATGCAACAAGGCTATTCTAGTATAAAATGGACGGCTGCTGGGAAAATGGCGCAAACACTCCGATAAAAACACAGAATTGCGTCCACATTTTCGCTCGGAGTAAAACATAACCAAGTTAAGGTTTAAGCTGCAGTAAAACGAACGAAATGCAAATACGCATTGTTATTCATACCCCCGTGTCAGTCTGAAGTATGATAATTGCCTTTCAGTGCTTTGGAGTAACATTTGCAGGCAAATTCAAGTCCCTATAATTAGTTCTGAACTGGAAGAGGGCAGGGAAGCGATCACCTCCTCTGCTGTGCTCATTGATTCTGGAAATGTCATCTGTCTTGGACACAGGTCCTCCAAAAATAGTTATGACAAAAAAAAACACTTTTATTGAAAGCAAGCAGATTGGATTTCAGGAACGTATCATAGCTTTCAACAGCTAGCAATGGGCTCAGGAGCTGTACGTCATTGTCAGGCAGTCCCTGGGGAGTATCGATGTATCAGGGCATAAATGAAAACACAACCAAATGGGTCTTTGCATGAACCGGAAGCCATTGATGTATTTTTGCTATGGTTGCTATGGTGTATGCCTAATTGCTATATCATGTAAACTCCTACCTTGACATGCAAACACCCGGTTTGTTCATTACTTTTACACTTTATACTCTCTCTGCCATATATAGGACACACAACACCATTTTGCTCTGTAATGAATGTATAAAACTGGCATTATGTGTAGAGCAGTATTTCTGAACGTAAAAAATATGTAGTAAAACCAGTTAGTAGAAAATAATTTTAAAAGTCAGATTGGGCTAATACTATATTTATATTTTACCTACAACATCATGCAGAATTGTTCAGTAATGATTAAGCCACTGATTAAACCTTTAGTTTATTCTGGCTACTATTTACTCTGGTGATTAGGCCTTTCTTATGGCTGTCAGGACAATAAACTTGTATTTGATATCTGAGAGATATCTTACCCCAAATCTTAGCCCACCCCATTCCTGCGTTTTTATTTTAAGTGCATATGAATGTCATAAACCAATTAATAAATAGTTTTGTATACAGTAAACAGTATAAAAACAGTGAGCAACAACTCAATCTATAAGGTGAGTAGATTCTGTAGCAAACCACAGATAGCCCCTTGAAATAAAGTCTGAGTGTTTGTTTTGTTACAGATGTCGTGAATTGCATGGAAGAAAATGTGGACACATTTGTTGCGTCAATTTTGTTATTTTGTTTTATAACTTTAAAACTTTGTGTATAACTTAATAACCTTTTAATTAAATATTATTGATTTTTTTTAATTATTGGAAATTTCTAATAATTTTTCAGTTTTCTACTCAATTTGGAATCGCCTGTTGTGCTTCTGCACAAATCTTGGTCCCACACACAGGGAGGGTTAGGAAGTACGACTGGTCACCTTTGAGCTGCCTGTCTCTGCAAACTCTGCAGGCTACACAGCTGATTGGAGGAGAGGTGTGCCCATGTTGGAGATTTTCGTGAGTGCTATAGGTCAGTGTAGTCCCAAAACAGTACGTGGGACAAGCTGTGAAACTTTATTTCTGGAGAAAACTTTCACCCCTGGAATCGATCACTTTCCCCTGGCACGTCCCAGGGAGACGAAACACCCCCATTTATTATGTGTGAGTGTGTGTTCATGTGTGGACAGAGAAATAAATATATAGAAATGAGAGCCGAGATTGTCTGGGGTGCATCTTCTCCCCGCGTTGGACGTCTGGTGGATCCCGACTGCATGGCCGGCATCAATCACGGTGATTGGGGCCCCGGCGCGTGGACCCCGTAGCTCGGCACCATGGCGGCACCATATGCTCTCCGCAGATGTTCCCTCTCGCCAGTGCCGCCTGCCCACGCCCCCCCTTGCGTCCCACCCTGTGCTGCCTGTCAGCCTGAAAACAGACCGGTGCCTGGAGATTCTGATTGGCCCACGTGTCGGGTGACAGGAACATGGCCCGCAGCGACTCCAGACCCTGCAGGCACCTGGCAGCACGCAGAGAAATTACATCCGTGTATCTTTTGATAGCCCAGAGATTGGAACGTGCACATTATCCGTGTTTACGCCAAGAAAATTGTTTGAAAAGCTGTGGAAGGTCAGACAGACAGTTTGCTGATGAAAATATCGCTCTGGGGAAATTTCTAGCTATATGTCCTGCTGTTGGGAGGTCCAGAATGTCAGCTGGCAAATTTAGTCTGTTAGTGGTGGAAGCCTGGAATGTGCAAAGAATGAGGACTTGGGATGGATAAAAAGACAAATAAAGACTTTTCATTTAGTTTAACTGGTGGTTTAGCAAGAGGGAAAAAAGACTCAGGATGCCTGAGCTGAGTACCAGGCCTTTTGTCTTTACTTTTGATAGAATGAATGAAGCACCGCGAACCACGCAGGAAAAACTGCTCATTTTGTGTACTGTAGTGCCTCTTATGGAATTCAGAATTTGGTCAGCCTTGGAGATTCCTTTTGTTATTCCGACTTCTTTTATTATTTAGTCCTTCAGTCTCGACACCTGAGTCCAACGGCCCAAACATCCCTTTGGAAACAGTCCCTGTGTGAGTTTTTAAATTATTGATGTTTTTTATTTGGAAAGAAGTACGTTGCTTTGTTTGTAAGACATCCCACAGGGGTAGCTCCCCTGGCCAGTCATTACAAGAATGTCTGTCGATCCCTATCCGTCCCATCTCTGTTCTGCAAACGGTGGAGAGTGAACCAAGGCTGGCAGGGTAATTAACATTAAACAAGGAGAGCCGGCAGAATGGACTGAGGTCATCACTTCAGCCCTTTGATCCACACTGCAGGAGGAAATCAGCGGAGATGCACTCCCTCGTCAGGAGGTCAAGGCCAGGTTGGGCCAGAGTGTAGGCAGGAGGGGCTGGTAGTCAGACTGCTTCCTCTGAGGAAAGCACGCATTGCACACCTGACCTGACAGAACTACTTCAATAAATAGGCCCAAGGATTCCATTCAGCTTGGCTATAGCAGTGTGGATTAAGACAGCTTGCTTTTTTTTTTTTTTTTAAACCAAAATCATTTTCCCAAACGTTTGTCCAACTGATTGGGTCGTCTGAGAAGGTCGGGTGTAATTATGCCAAGTTATTTCAGTTTCTCACAATGCACTTGCTGTATTGTCATGATGAAATCGACTAAGGGTGTACATTATCCGGTGTAGAGAGTGCAATAAAAAAAAGTTTGTTCTCTGTATGCACAATGCCAGATGCTCGTTAAGTGTATAAAAAATGAAAGAGAGGACAGTGACTATTAGAATCATATTAGAGTTTGTCTAGTGGCATGCTTGAGGCTTCAAACACCAATTAAATTTAAGCATAAAGTGTTTATTTTCATAGCTACCATACAGTGGATTAAATCAGAAGTGCTTCTGCCATGGCTTACAAAACAGTCAGGCAGCAAAGGCCGGAAGCACAGAGATACCTTGAATTTTTTTAGACCCCAAATTGGGCTTCACACCCAACAATTTGAATGGAATAAAAACAACACTGAGTGAATAACATTGCAAGCTCCATTTGCAAGCGGTCCATTTGTAAGCGGCATACACATTTGTGTTCCCAGACCTACAGAAGGCTCTACACTGTAGACAAATGGGTCTATTAGGGGAGTTGCAAACCTAATAGAATTGATCCATATGCCAGGGTGATCAATGCCCATTTTAATGCTACCCGACCTTAGAGGTTCATCACTCCTGGCGACCTTCACATTCCTTTAAAAATGTAATGTTTTTCCTTTTCCCCCTTTTCCCTTTTCCCATGGACCCAATCGAGACGGAGCTCTGAGGGGTAAACACTGTCACACTCAAAGAGGGCGGTGGATATGAGTTTCTTTAAGCCAAAGTGGCATTCAAAGGCAAAATGAAACCTGCAAATCCTTTAACTGTGGAATGGATACGGCTGTCAGTGTTTGGGGATAGGAATGCGAGTCACTCTTTTGCATGGCATTGCATGATATTTTCCTCAGCACTTGAAGTAGTTTTCATCAAATTATTTTTTTGTCCTCCAAGCGCAGACACAGCACAGGGAACCTGCTGATAAAAGCTGTCCAACGTTTTCCAATTCCACCGATGGCTGTGCGGTGTGGGTGGCACAAGGAACCAGTGAAAGGGGGATACACTCTGCCAATTTCCCCCCATGTCGTAGCACCTGTCCTGCACTTAAAAATTTCTCTGGGCAGGACAGGGCAGGACAGGCAACTTATCACATGTTTTATGCAGGTACGACCTCCGGGTATACACAGTATTATCCCAGCCTTAAGTGACCAACACCCAAGGGGGCCAGGTGGATGACATGAGGACCATATCCTAACAAACCAAATAATAAGCTCCACCAGATTATTAATTGTGAAATAAATAAAAAATTTACAAACAAGACACCAAGGACAAGGACCTGTCTTTTTGTCTCTTTCTGTCTTTTCTCTGATAGGAGATGCTTTGCTGTGTTGGTTTCATGCTGTCAACAGTTGTCAGTTGACTTGGCATTCTCAATTCTGTAAGTGCTGAAAGACCAGTTTCTTCAAGTGCCCCTCTCCATCTTTCACCGTGAAAAGTTAAAATCCCCATAAATTAATATCCCTAATACGTCTAAACCAAGTTTTTTTGTCTGAGCACACGCCGTAGCTTGTCTTTTGAGTGACTGAGACGACTTTTACAATATTCTCTGGTGTAGGCGTACCAGATTAATTGAGGACTTGAAGAAATCCAAAATTTAAAAGCGGGGTGAACAAACATATCAAAAGCAGTTTTTTCCGTGGAACGCTGCTTCAGCGTCCATCGTTTGTGACAGGGAGAAAGCTGCCATTGGAAAGCCTAGCACAGTCACGAACAGTGCTGTGACTGGATTAGCAAGGCGCCTCTACCTCTAATGGCAGTCTCAATATAGCTATTAGAGCAGATTTCAGCAGGATAAAAATGACCCGTGTGGCTGTTTTTGGAACTAAAGGGGAGGGATGCCGTGTTAATGCAGTTGAACTGGCGAGACTTCTCACAGGCTGCAATGGACCGCGGCATGTCCCAGACAGGCAAAAGAGTGGCGTGTTTGTGACAGCGGCTGCTCTGCCATGCAGCAGCCACCCCGTGGTCGAGCCAGCCGGACTCGGTGTGCCAAAACCAGACTGTGATGGAAACGGTTCCTTCAGAACGTGTGCCATAGAACCACGTGAGGGTCAATAAGGCGGCTGCGTGAAGTGGGGAGTCCCGCCCCCAATGCTCTCTGGCACCCCGGCTGTCAGTCACCCTTGGCCTTGATTTAGTTAATGCCGTGTGTGGGGCCAGCGTGCATTCCCACTGATGGAGATGATGGTCAATTTGTGCACAGGGATGCAACAGCATTTTAAGAAGCAGATTTATCCTTGAAATGGCTCCTGGAGGAGCTGGGATGCACTCATGCATGGAGGCACCTCAGTGCATACATAAGTAATCGCTGTAGTATGAGTGAGTCATTGATTTACTTGTGTGTTAAAACACATGAAAGCCCCGCTTTTGATAGCGCCACGGTCTGTGCATCAAGGGCTCTCTCAGGACAGACAATGAGTTTTAGAGGGGAAATCAGACTGAGAATAAGTATTTTATATTTACATTTGTGGCAAGGGTATAGAATTCAAGTGGAGTCTAGGGTACTGGCTCCATAAATGCAGATGGAACGCTTGAGTAAGACAGTTCCAAGAGATTCAATTATTGTATTGTTGGGAGGCGCTGTTTGTGAGACTTGGGTAATGTAGATTTAACTCCTCCTTTTCTCATGAAGAACACGTAACGATGACCCCTCTGTCCAGAGCAGTTTCTGTTATCGACGTATTTCACTGCGATAGCGAAGTTTTGTGTGTAATGGGGTTTGTCTCATTTACTATAACAAAAACAAAGCTGTGTGTGTGTGTGTGTGTGTGTGTTGGTGTTTTGAAAATGGGTAGGAAGAAGAATGCAGAGATATTGCTGGTAGTTTGAAAAAAGAAATCAATGCTCCCCCCAGAGCAGATAAAGGCTGCGATTCATCTTATCTTAATGAATGAATGATGGTGCAGTTAAAGCAAAAGGTAGCCGGCACAAAGGTGAGTTTAGCATTAATCCTGGGAGGCACATACAGAATTATTCTTACAATGGGACTGGAGAAGTCTGTGTAGTACGGCTCATTCTTGTTCTTGTGACTTCCCTCGCTTTTCTTCTCGTTCATGAGCGTGCTCCTTCGGCCCGGACACGCTCACACTCACTGGTGCAAACTCTCTCCAGCTGTGAGTTGGGGCAAAGGCACAGTAGAATATCACCTCTGAGTGTTCTGGTGTGGTACAATCAGTGTTGCTGGTTCACCGTTGATGCACTGCACTGCGCTTGCACTTGCAGACCAGGTTTCTGTGTTGGGTGTGGGTGGTGTTTTAGTTAGATGTTCCTGATTGATAAATAGCCACCTTTCCCGGGGTGACTTAGCCTTGTGGTGAACGCCCATGTGGAAGGGTTGCGGACCCAGCTGAAGGGCTCCGCAGCGGGGCCCCCTCCATACCCTGAACCTGCGGCCCTCTGGGTGTAAGCCAGTAGCAGGGCTTCGCACCCCTGCCACCACTGGTGCGGAGTTGATATGCTGTGGATACGGGCCTCAGAGTGGGGGCGAGGGGATATAATGGGTAAATCAATTTGTAATTCTCTTACTCAAATTAGAAAAGCTCCTGGTGTTCAGCACTCAAACCTGCGTTACGGGCTTGCCTCCCAGTTGGGCACACACTTTTCAGATGAAGAAAGAAATCTATAATCCAGCAGGGAAGTGATTTTTTTTTTTTGTGGTATAATTTATATTTTTTTGCTCAACAGAGAGACTATAGCCCCCCGTGCCTGTGATATATTGTAAACCATATTTCAGAATAATGCTTGTATTGAAATTTTTCATGAGTAGTTGGTTATTGATTAGCACAGATGTTATAAAAGGATGCTTTTTCCTACCAGATGAAAACACAGTGGGCCAACACAGGAGGCCTCCAATCGGACCTATGTCCTGAATCCTAATGAGAATGCGGCTGAAATTGACGCACCAATGAGATCCGCTTTGTGGAAACGGTGTTGGCTCCGGCGTGCCACGTTTTATACCAGATTACGCGGCCGTTTGCCCTCTCTCTTATGATGCCAGTTGTGCTCTTCTGTGTGGTCTTCAGGCCGGAGTATTCCCTGAGCTGATCATTTTCGGGGCTGGGGGGAGGGGCAGGGGCGG
>JAOVYW010000064.1:352714-383872 GCA_025775045.1 Hiodon tergisus | reverse complement strand
CTCTCTCTCTCTCTCTCTCTCTCTCTCTCTCTCTCTCTCTCTCTCTCTCTCTCTCTCTCTCTCTCTCTGTCTGTCTCGTCATCGATGATGGACCCAATCCTGATGCCTTTCTCATCCCTTGGATCAGGTATGTCCTGGTGTTGAGTTGTTACAATGCCCTCTGTAATTGTTCTCTTTTGGTTTGGGTTCAGATCTGGATATGTGTACCCCAGCCCTGCTCCTACCTCTGTGTGTCACAGTGTAGGCAAATGGAGCATTTCAGAACTCGCCAGGAATCCTGTCTGGTATCAGTCATTTATTTTCCATAAAACATTAACTTATTTTTATGTGGAGGCCACAAATCAGTTAATGAACATGCCATTTGAAAATGAAAAGGAAAATGACAGCTAATTATCTGCTGGAGAGAGCCACAAGGCAGATTAATTGTAATAAGAAAATAAGTCATTACACCAGCCTCTGCTTGTCAGGCGCAGATCTGCAGAAGCTGTTTACAAGGTTGGTGTGATAAAGATGGAGTGAAGGCTAATACACACTGAGCTGGAGTAAAATCGGCCATTATTTCCTCGTCACAAGGGAACGCTGTTTACTTCTCCACAGACCAACTGCAGGGGTTCATCACTGTGAGTGAAAGGGGACATTTTACTGGGATTTAAAACCAAACTTTTCTTTCACTAATCTCTTCTTTTTTTGTGTGCTTATTCTTATTTATTTACCCCCCCCCCCCTTTTCACAAATTTCAGCTTTACAAACGTCTCTGTTAAAGGGGTCTTTATTTGTGTGAAAAGCTCAGGCTGCAATCTACATTGAATGTTTTGATTGGGATGTTTTTCTCTGGTTTGCTGCATTTCAAATCCAGACCCTTTCTTTTTGTTCTCTATTGTGGTAGTGTAGTATTACCCGTAACTGCTAGTACAAGTCCATTACCGTGTGGATCAAGGGCCATAAAAATCTCCCCATGCCTTAGAGAGAGCTAAATCCCTTCCTGGTACTTTTCATATCTCATTCCGTAATTGAGGAAGCATTTGTTGGCGTGGGTACACATGGCCTTATTGGTGTACCCCCTGTATGATCATGGTGAAAGGCTCATTGATCAGTTTTGTATTCTACACAAGAAAGAAGGAGCATTCCACAACCAATGATGTGATGCAAGAGACATTTATGGGAAATTACTTCAATTGAATTGGGTAAAGCTCCCTCTCGCCTCCCCTTAATGTCATGCTGAACTTTAGCCCGCTCCAGAGGCGAACCAAACTCCAGTCAAGGCACTGCTGGATGGATTGCACTCGATGCGTTTTTCTCCGCAGGTCGTCTGCGACAGCGCTGTCTTGTCTGCCTTATTTGAGTCTACGCTAAAAGCTGTCATTCTTCGGGATACACGTTCAAGAGCGTTCATGAACTTGACGGAAAGTTTCCCTGATCAGCAGATTTTTAATGACAGGGACTTTACCCAGCGAGGCGGCACGTTGTTTAATTGCCCCCGGTGGAGGGGCACATGAAAATAGCCCCGTCCTTTCTCCCTGCAAATGGCTAAATGAGGGGTTGCCACCGATAGGTGTCACGGATTCAGCAGGAAGGAAGTGCCCTCCGTGCCCCGAGACGGAAGAGCTGACAGGACAGATTGCAATTCTGTTCATCTCCCCCAGGATGTGGAGAAAGGAGTCCGCCGGGCACTTCTCACACTGCGTTGAACAGATTTGTACAGCAGCACAAAATCACTTTCTGTCACAATACAGACACACGTAATGGCAGCCTTTACTGTAGTATTGTTGCTGCACTGGAATAAATTCTGCAGGAATAACGGTTAAGAATGCGTTGAGCCCTGACGAGAGATTCAATGGATCAAATGCGGTGATTTTCCGATTCTTGGTTTTTTCTTTCGGTGTGTTTTGAATCGCCGCGTTGCTTCCGATAAAGCGTCGGAAATAACAGCAGTTTGTTATGTGAAAACGTTTCACTAGTTGCTGCTCCTGCAGCTTCTCTCACGAGCACCTGCATCTGCAGTTAAACGGGCAGAACAACATCCGAAAGCTGGGCAGTCGTACCGCTGAAACTGAAAAATAGATGTCCCGTGATAAATACTCAGTCTCTATGCATCAAAACAAATGGCCTTGAGATAATAAAACCCAGCTCACCATTAGCAGAGCCTAAATGGCAAACCGAGAGATATACTGAGGGCTATGAGGGATTTATAAATGCCATTGGCAACCCTTAATCTAAATTTTTACTGCCTCCATTAGGATCAGATCAATATGTAAAATGAATAGCCTTGTATAGAGCAGGGTACGATATATCTAGTCACTGTGCATCGTTCATAGGGATTTTGATTCAGGGGTAGAGAGGTAAATTACTGTGCACAGAACTGAAGACAAAACCTTGACTTATGTCTTTCCTGTAATGGCACTGCTCTAAGATAGGGGGCGTATGACATGAGATCACATGCTCCTGCTGGGACTACTCAGACTGCTGTATGGAATGTGTGTGTGTTTAGTCCTAACCCTAACCCTAACCCTAACCTGGTCCCTGACTCGATCTCTGCCCTGTACATATACATTTACATTTCAATTCCTTGCACAAATCTTTCTCTAGGTAGCTTGCGTTTGAATTAAAACATTGGGGGTATTTATAGGTTCCTGACAACATGGCAAATTGCTGTTGTTTTTGGTTAATGAATAGTGGAGAAAATGCAGAATTATGTATCAGTATTGGCTTGACTCCCCCTGGCGGTTCTTTCCTAAGCCTTGCTCGTGGATGCAAGTACATCTAAGACACAGTGTTCAGACTAAGAACTTTTCGGCAACACGATCATTTCATTTGGTAATGCGAAGCTGCTACGAGGTTGACAGTGTACTGTAGGTGTCTCTTGTTGCAAACCCACCCTGAACCATTGTGCTTTTCAATGGATGCTGAATCCTTTTTGCATCCTCAACCTTCTCCCTGACACCCACTTCTCAGAAAGGGCATTGCATCTCCTTACATCGCCATACACCGGGCCACCCACACCGACCCAACCAGAGTGGGGGGGGCAATGCTATTATACAACAATGTCATGGACGGCAGTGGAGTTTTGCGTCCAATCAAAATTCATATATGCAGCTCCCTCCCACTCAGCCTCTTATCTAATGTGTGCGAAAGATAGCATCTATTAGGGATCTCCTAATAAAGGCGAGCTGAAATCGAGCAGGCGCTTCTGTACAGTCACTGCACGTGCCATTGTAGGCTTTTTTTTTTCCTTGTACGGTAATCCCAGGTGACCTTGGCCAGACACTGCCAGAGAGGCTGCAGTCCCGTGCTAGGTCTACGTCACCTCCACTGTGTGTTCGCCGTTCGATGCGGAGTAAGCCGTCACGTGCAGCCCGGGACGGCTCGGGAGATGGAGCGCCTGTCCGCTTTCAAACGCCCCACGCTAATTTGGCTGCGTCTCCTTGGCTTAAGAGCTGTTTACAAAAGACATAACCTTTTCCCAGTGCTTTGTTCTTCCTTTTGTTTTGCATGTTATCCAACTCCATTCCTGTTGTGGTCACTGCAGTCATTCATCTAACGTCATACACAAAGCCTTCTTTACTGGGTGTAGTGGTACAGGGCTGCAACTGAATAGATAACAAATGTTGGCTAATTAGGCAGCAAATTAAAAAGGTTGTGATGCTGCCGTAAAAACTCACTTTTTTCATTTAATTTTCCATGGATTAATTGCCATACGCTTTTGGAGAACAGAAGTGATAATGGCTTGTCAAATTAGGGGACATCGATCCTGTGGAGTGTGTAAACATGCTCAGAAATGGTAAGATGACATTTCAGTAGCTCTCTTTCCACAGAGGGAGATTAAGGCTATGACAGCTTTTCTAACATTAAACACATACACTCACGCGAGAGATACTGATGCACATGTCAGTGCAGAGGCAGTAATGAATAAAACCAAAGACTTAAAACAGTAGCTGTGGTGAGCGAGTGAGTGAGTGAGTGTGTGTGTGTGTTTATTTTGTTTCTGTAAGACCTGTTGTTTAATCATTACACTGTCTATTTGATAGGATCACTAAGAGAAGCAATAGTCATTACTTATTTGCCTGAAGGTCACAAAAGAGGCTAAGTTCAAGTTTGGATTGCCAGTAGTGTTGGAGTCTAAGTACCATCACAGAGCTATTGATTAAACTATTTAAGGATGACCCAGCTGAGGGTGAAACACTGAACCTCTGTGTATGCAATCACGCAACAATGACAACTGAACTAAATGCTGCTGTGTACTCAAATTCAGCTCCACAAACTGATCTTGGAGTTCACTCAAACGCAATACAATCAGCATAGCAATCTTATCGTTCTAATCCGTAGATTCATTAGATTTCTTATTTTAACTCTTATGTGCTTGCTGGAAAGGTCAATTTCACTGTAACACTTTAGTGCCATCCCTCTTTAGGTTGAATGTCTAAGGGCATGGGGGGGTAGGGGGGTCAGAGAGACCAAGGTCCTTAATACTGAGTCATCAGTTTCTTACTGGCCTTTGATGAGCCTTCTGCTGAGGACAGGGGTATCCAGCTGTCTCCATTGTTACCTTCGTCATGCTGATTCACTCACACATTAACTGCACGAGTGTCTCCGTAGGGGTACGCACACTGCTCTTTTCACTGCACGTGTGTTTCAGTAGTGGTACACACATTGCTCTCGTCACTGCACGTGTGTTTCAGTAGTGGTTCACACACACTGCTCTCTTCACTGCACGAGTGTCTCATTAGTGGTACACACACTGCTCTTTTCACTGCACGAGTGTCTCAGTACAAGTACTGGCAATGTTGTGAGTTTTTTCCGACCAACATAAGCCCGATAAGCTTTTCCAACTGTACTAAAAACGTTCTTTTTTTGACATGAATGAAAAAAAAGTCGAAACCCAGAGCCTGAATGACATCCTTTCGCACACAACAGGGGAAATACACGTTCTATAACTGGTTTCCAATCATTGAAATAATTTTGAAGTTATTAAAAGTATCCATTTTAGAAATCCTGAAATTAGTCAAGGGCATTGTCTCTAACCTCGATATCTGTACAAGGAGTCTAAAAACAGGAATTGGCCTTCAAATAACCTTGTGGAGTCACAGTTATCATTAATCAAAGGTAGTGGAGAAGTACTGAAAAAAAGACACGCGTGCATCTCAAATATACATGTAGAGTCAATAAATGAATGCTCCAGCAAAAGTTTTATAGGACAACACAATATGCTGGCCTACCCTAGCGAAAACATGTGGGTTATGGAACAGACAAGACCCGTGGAGTGGGCATGCAGGCAGAGGAACCCTATGAGAGTCATGAGTTCCCTCTGGCGGGAGGGAGTGAGGATCACTGCGGAACACTGTGGAACAATGTTGAACAAGCAACGCGTTCAGTTGTGATCAGACCAACGTATGTGCATACACGCTTAAAATTCATCACTCCGTCAATAACATATGCTTAATAGTAACTGTGCGATCCAAGTCTTGGGAAATTTAAATCCACTCACAAACTGACTGGTTGTGGCAGACTGTATGTGTGTCTATGGTGCATCTCAGGATACATAATGTTGCCATGCAAAGCCTTGTCCTTGTACTACCACCCCATTATTCGAGATCCACTGGCTCAGCATGCTTTCTCTGGGAGAAGACCATCTTAAAAATGTCATATAGCTCAAATTACTTTTACACAGTATTATTTATTTCTCCTAATTGTTGAATTGTTAACTCTAAATTAGCCTTCCAATCTGTCCCACACTGTATGTTGTATATGCTACGATATTTGTCTTTGGGATATTTTCAGCGAGAAGAGTATTAGGGCTCCGGGGTAAATTAATATCTTGCCTTAAATAGAGCTTTTGTTTTAGTACAAAAATGTTTGTGTATTTGTTTTCTTTATTTCCGTGTCTCACCATGATCAGACACACTGATATGGACACCCAACGATCTCAGCTTTCGCACACTGATTTTCATATTTATGTGGATGTTTTATTACAGCACCGGGTCCGGAGATGGAGACCTCTGACCATTGCCTGCATAAAAAGGCTCGGCACTCAGTTTGTTGTACCACGCCTCCTGGCCGCAGCCTGCAGAGACATGACCCAGGTCTCTCGGCGGGGCTTGCATGCTTATGCTCGCGGGAACTGCCTCATTCATTTACTGTGTCCCTTTGTACCTCAACGCAGTTTTGACACCGCCACACGCTGTGGTTATGATATTGCATATTGCACTCTGAGACTAGACGAAGTGCTGGATGGGAACGCAGCACCATCCCTCCCTTAGTTCTGTGATTAATCCATGGCATAATCCTGCCAGTGCTAAGAGAGTAAAAGGCAAAGAAAGGCCTATTATGCCAATGCTATTGTCTCCTGTGGAGAATGACCTCCGAGTTCTGCTTTTTTGGGTCGGCAGATTCTTTTCAAGAGTGCATCTGAAGCATAACTGGGAAGCTGCCTCGGTTCACACCGTCATCAGGCATTGTATTGCAGTGTCGCGGAATTAAAGGCTCTGGGAGCATAGCACTAACTCCTCCATTTAGTAGGACTTGTGGATTGATTAGTTCGAGGGACACGGCCATTTTCCATCTTTTAACCATCTCTGTCAGGGGACATACGCCAAATGAATTTTCGTGCCGTCCTATTTATACGCACAGTAACCTATTACTTTCTCAGTAGTTTTCCCCCCTTGCTTAGTAGTCCACTAAAAATGAATGATGTCCATGGAAAGGCTGGTATCTATTGCCAAGATAGCAATTTTAATTTTCTTTCGATTTTTACTTTTTTTTTTTTTTTGTCCAGGTAGATTTATTATAAACCCCATTTGCATTAAAGCCCTAATTTGCTGACATAGTGCATGCGCCCTTTTTATTATTATTTCTACTGCACAGCACTGCCTCTCTGATGTGGAACACTTAGTGAGCTGCATGGCTGAGTTATGAAGTTATCAGTGAGCAGAATTCACTAACTGCACTTATTAAAAGGCTCCGTGTTTAAATCAGTTGAACACGAGTTCATCCTTCATGGGCGTCTGGGGATCGGTGATATCAGACTGTGCCAGTGAATGCCAGAGACTAATGATCCGGGGACAGATCTGCTCCGTCTAGGCCCCCAGGATTCTGCCTTTTGGAGGTATGGAGAGGACGTGCTACCGGAGAAGAAGGACGTAAATATAGGCAATGCGGCTGGTCAACTTCTAGCAGTTTTCTTTTTGCAGTATTAAAATTTGATAGTCACAAAGTGATTGCAATGCGTAATAGCCAATGCAAACATCTTCTGCAGTGATGCTTATTGTTATAACTCTGTCACCCGGGAAGACTTAGAGGTGATCAGACACAGTCATGGTCTAAATGATTTTTATACAATACTTTGGAGAAGCGTGTAAAACTCCTTAAGAGTTCACCGGAGCACGATAACAAACTAACAAAACAAAGAGAAAACAAATTGACTCCTTCCATTATCTTCAGGATTTATTCAGATTCTGTTGCAAAATGGTCTTACTGCCATGTGCACTCACGCACACACGCACTCACACACACTACCCCTTTGCCACAATCCCTCTGTAGCGTCCACCCCCTGCTGGGACCAGTAGCGGGGTTAATATGGTGGCACACCGGGTACGTTTACTGACTTCTGTCACTGGGTATGCAGATCAAAATTCACCAGCAGGGGCAAATTTATGATTGTGCTAATTTTGTTCGCCAAGCCAGAGGTCCCTGCTGTCCTGTACAAAGTTTTAAACAGCACCTGTCCAAATGCTCTCCTGATGCAAAAGCTCCCAAAAAATTTTGCCCGATTATCATGACTTTGCATGGGCCGATGGGGATTTAATGGAGATAGCGTAGCAGCTGATGGATCAAAGAATCTCTGCTCCACAGGACAAAGGACACGTTCCAAAAAAAAAACTATGTAAATATCGCTATGGCATCACTCACGAGCCAGCAACTGTCAGTTCTGTCTGGGGTTGCGCCATAAGTCAGCAGCAATCTCTTCTCAAACTCTGATTAACACCACACTGAATAACTTATCCATGTCTCCTCCCAGCTGTGTTGTCACTGAATTGTCTTTCAGCTGCAACGCAATCTGTATGCTGTAGCTAGCTTGATTTCAGTACGAGACGATGAGATCCCCCATTGTTCACAGAGGTTTGACAGGTTCCACGTTACTGATTTCCCAGGGTTCCGTTTGCCCTTTGTGATCACTGATTTTCTTTTATAAAAACAGACAGTTCTGATCCCGCGTTATGGCATCCTAATCACTTATTAATGTTAGTGTGCAGTTTCTTACATTTTGAACTTTTTAGAACAGTTTCAGTATGGTAACCTTTTTTAGGGACTACTTTTTTGGCGAAATAACATTTTTACTGTTATAATGTGAACATTGTTATATTACGTCTCTTTTAGTTCCTGTGGTCTAAACTTGGGCATTTGCTGTGACAATTTGCTGTGACGAAGTTCAGCTATAAATAAAGGATTTGAATCTAACTTTCATTGGTTCTATGGTACCCGTTCCTCTCCAGCAACTTTGGAAACCTTATCGGGTTTGGGGTGCAGGTTCCGGCTTATCCCTATTATCTGTGGCCTAAATGCGAATGTGACTTCTGAATCGGCTTTATAAAAGTCCAGGCATGGCTGTGATGCGGCTAAGGCCCAGCACGATAGCCGGCGGCCGTGCCAATAATTGCAATAATAATCTTGTATATTATTGCTTTAATAATAAGCCGCCTTCTGATTACTGCCATGATTGATAGCAACCTGCTGAATCAAACGATCAGTACGTAGCATGTTTACTATAGCCTATAATTGGAAAGCTTGAATTAGAATCAGCCACTGTCGTACACCGCAGCTGTTGGCACTTGAATTCATAATTCTGTTTAATTCATCGGAACTCTTACCACCAATTCCTCCTTCTTTATATTTCCGTACTTGCTGTTTTGTCAAACGTGATTGAAGCTAAACCACAGCAAACTCGATAATGGACACACCCCCATCAATAATAGCATGCATTTTCAGAAGCAATGCATTCATTTTTTGATTTCCGGTTTTTGTACGATGACAGTAAAGGACAATACACTATTGTCATTTGTACTTAATGGTTGGTTTTACCATCCACACTCTTTAAATACAAAATTACTGGTCACAAACAATACTTTGGAATGTCAGAGGAGTCATTTAATAAAGGAGTAGGATTTATTTGAACTGAGAGTGTAGGGAATGGAGCGGTATAAAGGTTAGTGGGCATAGAAGAAAAATTCACCCAGACATATTTTGAGATTAAGTGTCTTGGCCAAGGGACTTCATCTGTCTGTCATTATCACTCAGTGCCTCCTTATTCTCTCACATACACTATTCAGTTTTTTTCATGGAGTAGGTTCATGCTTATATTTCTCAATCTCACAAAAATGGTGGTTCAATAATTGTTTACAAAATAAGAATCATTTGTAGTGGTAATATGAAGCATACATGACAGAGTTGTAATAGTGTGAGTAATGTTTGTCACCAACGGTGTTAATCTGAAGTTCACAGAGTCGTTGCAAACCTGTCTTCTGGGATTCTGTCTTATTACTCCTGCAGTGCCTGGGCAAGCAAGTATCTGTTGCCGTCTCCTTCCCATCTCCCAAAACAGCTGTCGTTACATGAACAGCATGCTTTGTTCTGTTGGAGTTTGTTACAGCTGAAACAACCTGTAGCACACCAATGGCAATATGTCTCTACTCCCCTAAGAAAATGGAGTGTGTCGTTTCATTTTTGTTTCCTTTTCCCCCCTGTGTTCTTCTTTTTTGAACTTTCTCCCAGCTTGACATTCAACAGGTTAATTCACCTTGCCACCTCTGCCAAATCACTGAGTAATGAGATAATGTAGCGCTTTGTGTCACTATTAAGTCCCTGAAGTGTGTCACGGTTGGCCATGAACGATCAATGAATCAACCATGCACCAAATATTATATTAATTTCCTAATTCTGTATACTTGCATGACTCCTGGAAAAATGTGTTTGCCATCAAACCCAAAATAAGCAGTTTTTGTGTTATAGAGCTAATCATCTGACATTTCAGAGGCAGTGCGCTATTGGCATTTCTAGGTTATTAGGATTATTAGGAGCATATTTATATTTTGGGCCAAGGCCCATTGCTGAGAATGCCCTTTGCCGGTCAAAGCTCAAAACTTTGGGCACTCCTTGTTGAATACATGGGTATTGTGGATCTCCATTTTTGTCTTTTTTGCCCTGACCATGTGGCTATTTCTTTCTCAGAAGCTGTGGATCCCCATATCTGCGTTCAGCTCAGCCTGTACTTCATGACTTCTCTTGGTCACATCTGGTCACGTCAGATCGTCTGTGTTGTGTAACGATTTTTGTTGATTTTATTGGCTTATAGTATTAGGGTGGTTAAATCATGCGGATATTGATTTTTAAAGTATAAATAGGTCAAATGTAAAAATCTAATTTTTACAATTTTTACATAATTTTCAATAAATTTAGGATTGTTAGTCTGGCTTATTTAATCAAATCTTTCAGCAGGTTTAGTCAGAGACGGATACACGTTACATACACCTGCACCAATTACAATGTGTCTTCGGTTTGCAGCCCTTTGATGTAAAGTTATGCAAATTTACCCTTAAGTTTAGCGAGACGTTTTTCTAGACGTTTTTGTCTACATCAGACACCAGCCTAAGCCTGTCCTGCATGCCCCCATGGTCTCTGTTGGGTGCTGGGTTGTTTTTCACAAGTAGCTCAGGAAAGGTCAGAACTGACTTATCTGGCTTGACGTCTCCAAACCAGCAATGATATCTTTCAAAAACATGCACTTGAATTACTTTACATACGCTGCCATCAGGTCTTTCATTGGCAGCCTTGACATGTTATTTTCTGCTTTATATTTCTGAGCTGTTGGTTTCAGGGGAACTCCAAGGAAATTAATACAAAACAATGATTCACGGTCAAGGAGGACTGGTGTATGAGGTATTTTAGCTTAGGAACCATTCCCTTTGTGTTTATACAAAAGTCAGATAGATTAAAATGTGGGGTTAAAACAGAAGCCCTGATTTATCTGTGTTTGCCAGCCCAGATACACCCTAAGAAATAATTGCACCTTGAAAAACCTAAACCTTTTTGCTTCTATTTGTGACATAAATCACACTCTTGCTAACAGTTGTCAGTAGTGCTGAAAAATTTGAAATGTGTCTGTAAAATGTGTTTTTGTATGTTTATCGATTGTTGCCCTGTACTTCATCTGATGTTGAAATATAGGTAGAAAAGCTTGATGATGATGATTAAAATGAGGATGACTATTGTGCCTTATCAGTCATTTAGAACTAAATGCATTTTATCATTGGGGCTAGGTTTGCTGATTGAGACACTGAAAATCTTGTCAATGCTTGAAGACTAAGGTTTTGTGATTGAGACACTGATAATCTTACTAATGATTGATGACCAAGGAATGGTGATTGAAACACTTAGAATCTTGCTAAAACCTGAAGACCTAGGTTTGGTGATTGAGACACTGAAAACTCTGTCAATGCTTGAAGACCTAGGTTTGGTGATTGAGACACTGAAAACTCTGTCAATGCTTGAAGACCTTGGTTTGGTGATTGAGACACTGAAAATCTTGTCAATGCTTGAAGACCTAGGTTAGGTGATTGAGACACAGATAATCTTGCCAATGCTTGAAGACTTAGATTAGGTGATTGAGACGCTGAGAATATTACCAATGCTTGAATACCAAGGTTTGGTGATTAAGACACTGATAATCTTACCAATGCTTGAAGACCAAGGTGTGAAGATTGAGACAATGATAATCTTTCCAATGCTTGAATACCAAGGTTTCATGATTGAGACACTGAGAATCCTGCTAAAGCCTGATGACCTAAGTTTGGTGATTGAGACACTGATAATCTTACCAATGCTTGAAGACCAAGGTTTGGTGATTGAGACACTGATAATCTTACCAATGCTTGAAGACCATGGTTTGGTGATTGAGACACTGAGAATCTTACCAATGCTTGAAGACCAAGGTTTGATGATTGAGACACTGTGAATCTTGCCAAGGCTTGGGAAGCAGACCTGAAACTGGAGAGGATTATGGAAACTGTAAGTGTATCTATTATTATCTTGGATTTAGATTACAGTAATTCTGGCACATTTCCATATGTAAATACAAGTTTGTCTTGTTTTGTTTTGTCTGCACTGGGAGACCGTTGGGAAATGAAAGAAATGTATGTTTAAGGAGTTTAATGAGTAAGGAAAAGAGGATTATTCCTTTGTGTTTTGTGTGGTGAAAACCAGCTATTTTGACTAGTTTATTCATACTTAATATTTGGGAGACCTAGACATTGCCAATGTTTGCGCTGTGGAGTTAAATGGATGATTGCCCTGTGGCTCTGACATGATGAGGCATCATATTGTGACCAACCGAGAGGCTCCAGTCACCCAGGTGATCTCTTCCAGTCACCAGCAGAAAGGTTATCTTTCCCATAGATTATGTTTTTTTTCCCCCTCCTCCTCCTAATTGAGGCCTACTCGGCTGCAGCAGCATTTTCACAAGGTGGAAAATGACTGGCTAGGATTAGATTGTGAACTGTTATTCTAGAACATGGGCAGAATCAAGGTTCTTCCTGGAAGAAAGACTTGCACTAGACATTTAAATTCTTATACAGAGAGGCATTGTGTAATTCTCACTCAATTTGTGTATGTATCCTGGAAGTCTACTCTAGTGGTAATTCAAAGACATTTAACTGGCCTGGTGGAAACACAGCCTTGGTATTTAACCTCTGATTTATGCAAAATGTCCACATTTATTACCCATTTTCATTGAAATGATTTAGAAACCTTAGAACTCATTGTACAAGTCATTTAAGGATTAACAAGGCTCTGAAAAAAATCATGCCAAAGAGCATTCTATTTTCAGTATGGTTATTTATTTTCTTAAGCAAAACGCAAATCAGACACTTAATTTGCTCCCAAGAACTTTATAAGATAGTGAATTGGTTCAAAATTAATTGCAAGCATTAATTAATTAACTGCTTTCTATAGAGGATTACACTGGCTGTAGATGGAGGTAACCAAGGGGTTAAAAATGGAGACCATTGGAAATTATTTTGGTGTTCTTGTTTGGCTGTTAATGAAATTCAGTATCTGTCATCACAACGGGCAGTGTGAGGGTGTTGTTTATTAAGGGGGGGGGAAAGAGTGTTAGAGAGAGAGAGAGAGAGAGAGAGAGAGAGAGAGAGAGAGAGAGAGAGAGAGAGAGAGAGAGAGAGAGAGAGAGAGAGGTTATAAAGAAATTAAGCCTTCCTGTCTTAATAAAAATAAACCACCCTCCCAACACAATAATTACGCTTCATTTGTGAAGCAGGCATAGTCGTGATGAGACTGCAGGTTTTATGAGAGTTCAGTGGGTGATAAATCTGCCAGAGAGTCGTTGGGGAGGAAGGGTTTGTGGGGGAAGAGGAGAAAAGGGAAATACCCGTGTGGAGAGTATCCCCTTCCCCCTCATCCTTCATCCCATTGATACAGTCCAATAAATAAATAAAATAAAATAAACCACACCACCACAGCCAATGAAATAGTGAAGCCATGCACACCAGAGAGAGATAGGGGGGGGTACATAATTAATATAGGCAACAATAGAGCACATTTGTCTACCCAAGGCATGGAGTAACATAGGGCTACAGCCTGTCTTCAGTACTTTTCAACAGGATGAGTGGACTACTGCGCTGGAATATAAATATGAAAGATATTAAGAAAGTTTGATTAAATTACTCCTAAACAACAACAAAAAACAAGAAACAATTTGTCAAATATCCAATAAAAACCCTACATAGTGAGTTCTGCTGAAGCTTTTTTTAAACACAAAGAATAACAACAAATATTGCCCGCGCTAATTGCTAACTGACATCGGAGGGAGAGAAAAAAGATATTTAAATAATGGATCCAACAAAACACAGTGATCTCTTCATGCTGAATGAAGCTTGTCTTGTGGTTTACTACATAACATGCTATTAACGTCAAGCAGCCTCGGGACATCGCTAAACAATCACAAACAAATCATTAAACCACATCATAACGCGCACGCACACACAAAAAGAGACCCACACGCAACAGAATACGGTTACACAATTACGTTGTGGTAGACTGCTCATTGTGAAAAATATTAAACCAAGAAATGTCCTGACAAAGTGTAAACTCAATTAACACTTGGAATTGGGGAACACAAGCGAGCCAGGCAACCTTTGAAAGATTGATGGAAGTAGGAACAAAGCTACGTTTTACCATTAAAGGAAAAAGGCAAGAAACGCCCAAATCCAAAAATCAGTTAAATCCACCCACTACATTGCTCATGAAGCATGAACGAAATGCCCATTCTTCCAGCGAAGGGCCAGTGGGTTTCAGTGGTGGCAGCCCCCTATGTACCCACTTGCCATAGGATATGCAGGATTTAAAAAGACGTATTTATTTTGAAATTGGGAAGTAGTTTGCGCTTCTCCTTCATGTATATGTAAACACCCGTGAACACGTTGCTGCTGTTTAATTAGTCGTGCATTTAAAAGTTTTTTTTTCCCCAACATTTTTATGTGTTTCATTTTTCCGTTAATCAATAATTATCCTTTTTATCCCCAGGGTCCTTTAATGAGTTTTCTGTAACTAAACTCCTAAGAGCAACCTTACGGTCAAATGGCCTGAAACTTTAGCCTAATTCACCTTCTCTGAAAGAGTACAGACCTAGTTTCTATGTTTAATTGGCATATACAGACAAATTTTAAAAATCTGGGGCAAGCAGAATGAAACCTCTCCAGGAAATGTGTGTTCCTGAGAAAGTGTGAGCCTCTGTCAAATCACTGTCTCAAACTGCCTTATATGTGAGCCACGCTTGACTTGAATCAGACCCAACATTCCTGGCTGTAGTCTTAGGGTTTTTGTGCTGACAGCATTACGCACTACTCACTATATTTCTATGTAATGTGGTGCATGTGGGTGAGCGTGTCTTTTTATATGAGTCGGTAGGACATTATTCTTGCTGCCAGGGATGTATTTATTACATTGTGGAAGTGGAGTACAAAGAGACCCTTTATTGTAGAGTGTGTCTAATGGCTGTGTTTTGTCTTTTCTTGGAAGCATCACTGTCGAGTTATCTTGAGGCACAGTTCATTTTACCTCCTGTAGGAGATTCCCACCAGTCAGACCGTGTATACACACACACATACATACTTGTTGGCCAGGTTATTAGGTACACTGACCTAGTACCAATCCGTTTCCATGGATTCTACAAGGCTTCAGAAACGTTCCACTGGGAAGTTGGCCAATGCTGACACGACGGCTTTATGTAGTCACTGCAGATTGGATGGCGGTAGATTCATGTCCCATTACATCTCATCCCAAAGACGCTCAAATGGGTTGAGGACCGGAGACTGCGTAGGCCACTAGTAAACTTTAACTCACTGTCATGTTCCTGGAAGTATTCTGAGACATTATGCACTTTTTGTTCAAATGATGGTATCAAAGGACCCAATATGTGCCAGGAAGACATTCCCCACAGCATTGCACCACTACCTCCAGCCTGTACCGCTGGCACCAGGCAGTATGGGTTTACGCCAAAGCCTTACTCAGAACCCGGGATTCGTTTGGAACCTGCCAATATTTTTCCACTCCTCAATTGTCCGGTGTTGGTGATCGCGTGCCCAGGCCTCTTGGCATGGTTTCAGGATCATTACAGTGCCCTCGCCACAGTAGTGACAGCGCACTCTCACACTCTTTTTAATGTTCCGCCCATGGCGAGATTCATGGCAAGATCTCAACGTGACTGAACCCCTCCAGGCATCTATATTTTAACACGGTAAATTGATTGAAAAAATTATCTGGTTTTTAATGGAGGAAAACTTTATTTTCTTATTTTGGTTTGGTAATGCACAGAAATATGTTTGCTTTTAAATACAATAATTATTTCATACTTTTTCCATGTTAACACAGAAATTTGTGGGTTTGTGTTAAAACAATAGTTCTATTTTAAAAAGCTGTCTAGTTATAATTAGAGACTTCAGATTTTGATTTAAGTAAATCTAGTTGTTGTATGCTAGCTGATTACCTCTCTTACCGTTTAAGTGATATGAAATAGTAGTGAGATAAATGTTTGGTGACGTTGAAATGTTTCCAAATGTAGCTTAAACAAACCCAAACCGAACAAATATTTTAAAATATTTATAATATTTATAAATATATATATCTTTTTTTTTTTATTGAACATAGGCAAACCATATATATTTGTGTGTCTGTGTGAGTATGCATGCATGGTATGACCATTACAACAAAATGATGACAAATAGCCAAAAGACAGGTCTCGCCATGATTATATTTCTCATACGGTGATGGTTTTCTGTACAGCTTCACCTCCGTGGTCAAGTAAGCCGCTCAGCTTTTCAAACTGTTCACCCACTGTTGGCTTCATTGAGGTCATGTTGGAAGCCCCAGTTTTTAAAAATTATTTTTTGCTCTGTGATATTAAAGCCAGCTGGCTTATTTCCAAATGGTCAAAAGTTTAACTATCCGAATGCCAGCTGATATGCTCCTTCCACTGCTCTGAGAAATTGACTTCTCTAGTTACTGTGCCTTAACGGTGCTGCGCGAGTGATACCCTGGGGAACACTGAGTGTGGGCTGTGATCAGGTGAGTCAGGTGACTTCTGTACCAAAAGCATTCTGGTAAAGCTGCTATGACACAATTTATTCTATTCTTTATTATAATAGATCCCAACCCCCATCTTCTCTATGTTATCATTAATAAGCCATCCTCAGTGAAGTTTTTATTCTTGTATTTTTTTGGTTAGTGTCCAGCAGGGAAATGATCCTATGTTTTTTTTTTCTGCCATAGAGCTGTGCAGAATTCCCACTGCAGAGAAACATGAACCAATAAACTTACTCTCATTGTGGCTACAGTGAGTGGTTCAAGCCTCACAGGAATTGTAGCACAAACTACCTGCTTTCAACCTTCATAATTGTAACGAGTACCACCATACATAATTTCCCTCATTTCTCTTTTCCAACTCTCATTTCTAACTGATTCTGAGCTAAAACCTGGTAAGGTTTTTGCAGTTATTCCATATGAGCGGTATATTGTAAATTATAAGTCAAACCGACCCAACCCTCGCCTTTGCTGAGGGGGTTTGCTGTGGCCGTCCGCTGCAGGTGTTGTCCGTTGAATTAGGATGAATATACGAGAGGACAACATTTTCCGCCTTAATAAAACACATCAAGCGCGACTGCTATTGCAGTAGCAGTTGATTTGAGGGTGTCAGCACACATCTCCTTCTGTGGAAAGGAAAAATAAATATAATCTGAATTCTTTAATGGAAAAGTGGGAGCAGGTGAACTAATTAATTTTGAGCTGTCAATTTTGATTTGTGGATAAATGTGATGCGGTGTAACTACCCACCACAATTAGATGGTCTGCCGAGGAGAGGTTTCATTCAAACCGCGTGTTGTTTTGGCCAAATAAGGTGAGATGGAAAACCAATATAACGTGCTACTTCAGTAAGAGCCATAAATCCTATGTTCCATGCTTTATGTTGGTTGTTAAAATAAATTGAAATCTCTATCTATGAATAAGATTATACTTTATCACTTTATAATTTGGACGCAGTCATTCGTGTCTATTCAACGTGCTTGTTGATTAAACTGATATTGGTGATTAGGTTTTTGATTTGTTCCTGGGTGCAAAACCATAACGCGCACGCTTAAGATCCACTTCCTTAAAATAATGTTTACTATAAAAAGTAAATAACATATATAAAAATGAGTCAGACATGTCAGTCATTTTAAATTTGTGTTCAGTATGGAAATGGGAAAATTAGGCATGTCAAAAAACTGAGCGTGTTTTAAAACAAAATTCAAAGATTAACTAATGCAAATCCTGTTTATCAGAAACGTCAACGTCGGGCGCGTAATGGCTTACTACAGGGCTGGCACGCTGGAGCCACATTGGTATGCATGCTGTGGTAATCTGATTGCAGAAAGAGAAGGGAGATGTCAGAGAGGCGATAGTGAAAAGGAAAAGGATACATAGTTTCCCCCGACAGCACGGACGTGGCGGGATGCGGACTCATAGGTTCATCAGACCCCTTAATCTGGGAGCAGCGGTGGGGGAAAATGGCGTCAGCTGTTCTGCATCAGAGCGCCTTCAGCGTTCACAGCTTCCCCAGCTGGCAGAGTTTAATTGGAATAATTCCATGCAAAGAGCTGTGCTCTGCCTGGACTCCAGCACCAGGTTAATGTGGGTCAGATTAGAGCCACCTTATCCCACACCCGATCCCACTCATGCGAGCACATCTCCCTTTCTGGCACTCCTTCCGAAGAGAACACAAAGAAGGGCCACAAAAAAATGGGCCTTGACTACTCATTTTAACAAATTACGATACGTGCTATTTAATTTAATCACGCTCATTTATTGCTCAAAGTTTGATGCAAGATGTTTTCCAATATTGTTTATCGGGGAAATAATTAGCTGGGAAGCACGCTGACATGTGAATAGCATCTGTAGCAGCTCTAATATTGATAAAAAATTGTCTTTACTTACTGACAACCAATGTTTTGTCTCTTATTCTGTGCTTCATAGGATGTCCTAGATTCCATTTTACCATCAGGCTTCAGCCAGAGCATAGGGTTTTCAGATTTAGCTCGGATGCAGATTCTCTGTGTGTTTTGTGTGTGTGTGTGTGTGTGTGTGTGTGTGTGTGTGTGAAATCGTTTATGCTATTTTTTTATTAAAAATTAATTAAATAGATTTTTCTATTAGCAGTAATTCCTCCACCTATTTTATAAAGCACACACCAGTCTCACTCACTGTGTGTGATATACCTGAAACTAGCGGTAATTATGCTTGACTGGATCTGTGTGTGAGTGGGAGACGTAGGCGCAATGCCTCCCATGGAAGAGAAATCTGTACAGATAATTAAGGGTGATAATTACGCAAAGCAATCCTCATGAGTGCCGGGTTTAGTTACAGATTGCCACACAGCAGTGCAGAATTACTGTACACAAAATGGTGCTTAATTAGCCCATGTTTGATTAGCAAGTTAACCCCTGTGACACCATGGTAACAGAGAAGGAGAAAAGCATTGTTTCAGTAAATTCTCCCATGTTTATTAATGTAATATTGTAAATCGTGTTAAGCAGTGGGCTTATTAACAAAATAGTATCTTTATTTAATACTTAATTGTCCGCATTTTGATGGAAATAAAATAACCTGCAGGCTTCAACTGATTTTTGCCTTGGGTTTCCCTCTGTTTCACTCAAATTTGGGTGGTTGGGTGTGTAATCAGACAGTAATGACATGGCTCGGTAGTACCAAACTACATTGTGATGAAGAAATCTTGTTTTCTCACTGTCCAAACAGGTTTGTGTTATAGTGAGGGAGCTCTCTTTCCACAATCATGCTGGACAGGAAAACCTTGAAAATATTCTGCCACATAGTGCTTTAATAGCGCTGAAAATAATTAATAATCGTTAACGTTGATAAAAATATAGGAACTTGCTGAACCTTCACTCATGACTGAACTAGTTTTCATGTTATGCTAATTCATGCGTTGGTCCTTTGGACCGAATAGGACCTGCGTTTGTGATTTCTTCACACCAATAGATTAATCAAAATGTGGCCAAAAAATCCCTATTGAGAGAAGAGATGCCGATTGGCAGCGTGCGCGGCGATGGAAATAAACGGCCCCTGTGAGTTACATGACAAGTTTTCTTCACCTTAATTAGCTGCTGAGTTGTTTCTCCTGTAAATAAAATATTTATGCATGTAAGATTAGGGCCCGACTGTGGAGCATGCAGCAGCTGTGCTCGCCAGCTGTTTCAACGGGATGAGTGTAGCGAGGGGCGTAATGAGAGGAGAGAGAAACTGATGGACATCACGAGGGGCGTAATGAGGGGAGAGGGGAGCTGACAGACAGTGGGAGGGGCGTAATTAGGGGCGAGAGAGATGCTGTCAAACGTGGTGACGTGCGCAATGAGGGGAAAGAAAAGCTAACGTAGGATTTTTTTAGGGCCGCGGCTGGGGACAGAGGCGCTGGCGGAAATTGTGAGAAGTGTAAGGAGGCGAGACGAGAGACGCTGACAGACGTTTTGAAGGGCGTAAGGGAGGATGGACCCTCCGATTAGCAGATGCATTGGAGAAATTGGAGCACGGATGGACCAAGACGAATGGTACACAAGTGGGATCATTTGTGTGGTAGTGCAGTACAGCATTGCACAGTGGTGGGTAATGGCCCTCACTGATGACAGGAACTTTGTTTGACAAGGTTGCAGTCTTCTGCTGTTCTGCCCTTTAGCAAGCCACTTCTTATCAATTATATGAGGCAAAGTTGGAAATACTCACAACTGATCCACGCAAAACGCTTGACTTTCACCTACAGTAACCAAACCCCCGATACTATGAAAAACAACTATGAAAACTTCCTTGACTGCGGAATGTCTTAAACCCACAGTAGTTTATCTTAATGACAGAGCTCTTTCCCAAATGTGCTTCACAGCAAACCTGCAGGGAAATTCAGACGAAAATGAAGAAGCTGTTTATACAAATGATCTCCTTTTCGGATTAAGAGTGCGAGCGCCACAAATGATTCATGGGGAATAAAATTCCCTGTACTATAATTGCCCCCCTCTGAAACGAATGCCCTCAAGTCTGAAAATGAATGCTTTGTATTCCCCCTTAGCCTCTTTGACACCCAGTGTTGACTGAGAAGGAGTTGCTAGGTGCATTCTCTCCTTCTCATATCGTCTCTCTGTGGTATTGTATGTGGGTTTCAGAGAGGAGCGGAGGGATGGCAAAGTTGCTCGTTCATCTTAATGTTTCCCCAAGAAGGGTTTGCCGGTGGAGGGGCTGTGATGTGAAGCGGGCAGCCTCTTTTGCCTGCAGCTCCTCACGTGCAAGGGACAGGTGTTGACAGCGCACATCCCAGGGATCGATACAAATTTCGGCCTGTTGAATAATTCAGGCGTTTTCCAATTTATGAAGTAATGGGAATATGATTGGCCGGTGCCAGGTGATAGAATGGATATGTAAAAGAGATGGCCGCACCATGCACCCCTGCCTGCAGCGCTGTGATTTGAGTGAAGGCTTTTTCATTTACTCCAGATGAACATTGCTATTTGTGGAATGAAGGGAACACGAAAAGTGTATCAAAATGTGTGCTAATATGTGTGCTCTTTCATTTGGGATGGCTGTGCCATTGGTATGAATGTGAATGAGTTCACATGCTGAAATGGCATTAAAAATGGAGATGGATGGTTCTGGTTCTGTAACACCTGGCAGGTTGACGTTAACGATTAACAATTTTTTGACCTGAAAATAGAAAGAAAAAAACCTCTACACGATTAGTTCTTCATTTGTTTAGGTGAATAGACATTTAATACTTTTTATATATATGCAAGTACACATGTGTAGTCATCTATATGTGGGTGTTTTTGGTGTATATGATGGAATTATGTGTGCTTGACTATGTATGTTTTGGTTTTGCACATATGTCTGTGTGTAAGCTTGTGGCCTACGTTTGCCATGCTGCTAAAGAGCCAGGAGACTGTCCACCTTTTCTGGGCCAGTCTACCAAGCTGTTATCTCACTCTCAGTGAGATCATCGGGCACCACCTCCCTCCAGGAAACGGTTTAGTCATGTCGTTCTGGCTCACAGTGGGGCACACGGTTCTGCCTCATACTGGTTCACAGCTGATGTTGCATCATGGGAAAGCTCGTTTGTAAACGCAGTCAAGCGACTTGTACTGGGGGACAGCTGAAGGCTATGTCTTATTAAAGACTGCATCATCAATGTATAAGCCAAGTCAAACTACTTCAATGTAGATTTTATCACAATAAAAGTATTGGTCATACGGAGACCAATGTGGTCATGCTTCAGTGAGGTCATTTTAGAAAATGTGATATTAATATTACAGTACATCACAATACATTCTTATCGATTCTTACTGTCAAAAAGCATGTATTGTCTGTTTTGTTAAAAAAGATGTACCACTATAAACATCACATTGCACCTACGTAATGAATTATAAGAACTATAAGGAAATAAAAGAGAATAACTTTCTGTATAGGAATTCTTACTGTTAACAGTGATTTGTCCAGTAGGTCAGGAGTGGGCTATTAGGCTGACTGAGTGTAGCTTAATGCTGAAAGATATTTGGCCGGAGCTTGGATTAATCACCTTGACCGTATTCCTCTGATATTCCTTTCATTCTTCAGTATGATGGAGAAATATGGAGAAGCTTAATTCATTTGGTTTCTGTTAGTTCATTTGGAAACTCATGATTATGGCATTTATTGTAGAATCAGATTACCTGATAAAGATTCACAACATTCAGTATTACATGACACATTTGTTTAATGTGAGACTTGAGACTTTATTTAATGTCATGGTAACACACATTTTTTTGTGTCAATGCAAATAAATACATTTAATATCAATTTATTAGTATATTTTTAATGAAACAAAAAGCTGCTGCAAACAACCTTCCCAATGACTAAAGCTAATGTACACTGTCTCTCTCTGTTCTCCCTATGTGTTCCATTTGAGTCCTGGTAGCCTTATATGGTTGTTACAACTCACATGTGTTATTAAATATGTTATTACATGTGTTATTACATTCTTATTAACATCGCTTCGCCTTTCCTGTTTCGTTTTGATTTTTTCCAGTCGACGGCTGCACAGATTGGTCGGTGGACTACCTGAAATACAAAGTGCTACTTGGGGAACCAGTACGGATTAAATGCGCTTTATTTTACGGATACATCCGAGCAAACTACACCCATGCCCAGAGCGCAGGACTCAGCCTTATGTGGTACAAAAGTACAGGCCATGGGGACTTTGAGGAGCCCATCTCTTTCGATGGCCTACGAATGAGCAAAGAAGAGGATGCTATTTGGTTTCGACCAACGGAGTTACAAGATGTTGGACTCTATTCCTGTGTATTAAGGTAAGGTGATTACACGTTTGAAGTGTGTATTATAGACATGTTCAAACTTAGCGTGTAATGTGTTGTCCATTAAGAACATGGAGACAAGTGGATTTTGTGAAATCGCAAATATTTCATGATTGTGTGCATTCCAAAGGCACACCGCAGAAGAATCACACGCCTGAAAACTATTTTCACTAATGACCAATTAAATAGACACAAAATCAGTCACATATCCTCTCAGCAACACACCTAGCAGACGTACAAAATACTTCATCAGACATTCATAAAATGACTGGGCAGCTCACCTGTAGAACAGAACACCATTGTCCTATGCCCCTCTTCTTAGAATACAACCTAACACCTTTTCTATTTATTAGGGAACCAAGCACTGCTTGTGCCAAGGTCCTCTATTGTAATTTATTTTCATTTATTCATTTTCATTTAGTCATAGTTCAATCATCAATTTTTTTGTATTTTCTCCTATTTTGGAATTGCAAATTATGGTAATAGCTCGTACGCTCCAGCTTCAGCTCATAAGGCTCAATCTACGCTCAGGATAGCACAGTTAACGACGCGACCACTCAGGGAGGCTACCTTCTTTTGTCCTGGGAGCCCAGTGTGAATGCTGGTTTTTGAATCTACCCAGCTCTTCTCATTCAAGAATCAACCAGCTGCTGTTTAAATACAGGGTGAATCATATACCATATATCATAGACCAAACATGCATACCTGCCCTCTGCAGCTTTTCAGCTTCACGGCAGAAGGAGTGGAGTTACCAGAGTGTGAGTTCACATAAATCATGCTGGTTAGAAGTTCTCCCTTGCTCCTTCCTAATGAATCCTCAGATCTCCAGCCATGAGCCCTGGACAAATGTCCACACGCCGTTCACACGACGCACAGGGATCTGGTTCTGTTAACATGCAAAATTAATTTTTAATTTGGCTCAGGGGAGCAATAATGCATTAAGTGGCATTGGCAGACCTATAACCCCCGCTACTCACATTTCCCATTTGCAGCCTGGCCTGGATCTTTGAGACAAAGGTAGGGGTTGTAATTAAGTCTCAACATAGGGGACGTACAGTGAGGGAAAGAGTGTGGCCGTGAGGGGGGATCTTTCACCTCCTTGTCTCTTCCCTCCTCCTTTCAAATAAAGATATCAGACCACCAGATGATTTACGGCTTCCATAAAGTTGGAAAGTTTCTGGCTCCGTAGATCATATTGAGAAAGAATTTCATTAATACAAGGTCATTTATGTTGCTTTGAGTGGATAGTCTGAATAGAGACCCTTGGACGTTCTAAGCTGTCTCCCCTTTTTAATTGGCAGTTGAAGGTCATTGATGGGCATATATACCTGTTTCTCTCTTCTCACCTTTTGTGTGGGGTTTGGTCTCTCTTGGCTTTTGAATGATAGTTCCTATGTTTTTGCTATCCAGTGGGAAAGTGCTTTGGCTCAAAAATAGGCATGCTCAACCTCAATTCACGACTGACTTCTACTTGACAATATTCCTAAATGCTTTTCAAATAAAGTCATTTGCAGAAAATTCAGTACATTTTCCCCTATCTGGTCACCATGTCTTCAATCTACCTGAAAATGTAAAGCATTCAGAAAGCATTCCTTAACTCCTTCAGACCTGAATTGAGCATTGCACACTGCGTGTGTTTGTCACATCATTTTTGTCAATCAAGTCCGGCCAATGGCAGACATGATGCATGCCGGAATTTAAATGGTGCCTAGTGCTTGTTTCGAGGGCATAGAAACTCGGCCTTAGTCCACACTATGACCTCTCGCCTTCCGGGGTTGAGCACAGCTGATAGACTGCACTCAGCTTTTCATGGCTGCTTAGTATTCCTCCAGCTCGAGCTGGAGTAGACTCCAGAATGGGTATAATGGCCCTGACGCACTCTTCACTGGAACGATCCTGTTGCCAGAGGAGCACAATCACTCAGTACAGCATTATTGGGTAATCAGGCCTGAAGTAGAGCCCAGAGATTTGATTTGGATGAGTGTGTTGCTTTTTTGCTAGTCACAACTGTTTAGGCTAATTATGGGCAACACTTAATCTACCGCAATTGAAAGAAATAATTCTGTTCTCTACATTTTCCCCGCGCTGTAGAAGCTTGGCTCAGTACCGAATCCTTAATGTAAATAAATGATTTGTGAAGGAAAGAAATTAGCATTTTGTCAAAATAATTGGATGCCGGATACTGCTACATCAGAAACATGATTTGTTCTTAGTGTTCTTAGTTGTCATCGCTGCCATACCCGAAAATTGAGTGTCTTAGGATTTATACCCGCTTGATGCTTGAATGTTTGAGGGAGAAAATGTCAGACATCATAGTTTCTGCCAAATGAGTTTGTTGCCGAGTCACAAAACACTACCTGTGAGGCAACTCATAGCGGTCAAGGAGAAACTGTTCATTTCTCATCTGCTTTCATCGTAATATGGAGAGACAGCACCGTGGCATGTCAGAAAGAGATACAGCATCCCTCAAAAATGCCTTCCAGATTTTTTAATTGTTAAATGTTTATTAATGATGATTGTGATTTGACTGCAAAGCTAATAAATTATACAAGTTTGCTTGTTAGATAGCTTCAATATTTAGCTTGAAATGGTCGTCTAATAATGCACAATTATTAAAGTATGTAAACCGTAATATATAAATAATGCCTCCTTTTGCCATCTGTGTACTGTAGAAATTTATGGACAGTACAAAAATGCTTTTTGTTAGAGAAACAGTTTGTTTGGAAGTGATTGTGTCGTTTGTTGGCCAACTAGCTCAATAAAGGCCTACTGCATTCACGGAAGTCTGTGATTCCCTTTGGCCTTACTCTGATCTAGCTTGTGGTTACACGATGAACAGTTTACAGTTGGGCTTTTATGCCTTTATAGAAAACTTCTATGTTTCCCTGTGTGTTTTTTTTTCTCTGCACGAAAGCATATATGTTTGTCAACACATCGAAGTTTTCACGTCGTAAAAAATATAAATATAAATTTCACTGTGAACTTTTCTCTCTCTTTTTTTTCTCTGAGAGAAAAAGAAAAATAGTTTCAAGCCTACTCGGTTTCAGGAAGATGTTCAGCAAGTGAGAGGCGCTACCCCTCTAGAATCGAGGGCAGCTGCTCTCAGCAGCGGGCGCCCGAGTGGGTGCAGAAGGAGAAATCTTTCTGGAGAACCAGACAATTTTTTCCAGCATATGTACTATTCTCAGCAGCGCTCGGCCAGCACCCCTGCTGTCACATGTTGCAGTGACATGCTTTACAAGGTGCATGGCGTGGAAACTTTCCACAATTGGGGTCAGCTTTTCCTGCACTGGGATTTCCTCTCAGCATGGACCTGATGTCCCAGGAGGACGCAGCGTGCCCTGAAAGCAGTGGAGGATGACTGAGAACTTCCTTAGGAAAGGTCGCTCCATCGGCACTTCCCTGGATTGTGGTCTGGATTGTTTGACTGCCATCTTGGCAGCGTATCAAGACAGAATTTTGGCATCAGCTGTGGGGGACGCTTGCCCCTGATCAACTGGGTGAGGACGTTGTCAACGGCGGAGCTAATCAGCCTGGCGACAGGCAGGAACTTGGCTGCTTTAGTAGCAGCCCCGTCGTCAAATTTGATTGTTATAATCTAAACTTTCAGATGCCGACAAGATGGCCCTCCATGCCTTGCCGAGGTTGTGGCATAGTAGACCTTTTCCTAGGCCACAATGGTGTCCTCAGGGCAAGCTCCAGGCACCGCCACTGGCTTCTGGATTTCCCTCCCACCTGGATTTTCCATTTTGCATCCGGAGCAGGCTGTGAATGTCCCACAGAGGCAGACGCTCCCTGCACATGGGGTTTTTCAAAGTACTTTTCCAAACGGGATGGAGGCCTCAGGCCGATCCTAGATTTGAGGTAGGTCAATCTATACTTGCTGCAACCGTACAAGATGCTGACCCTCAGATAATACTCAGTCTCAGTTCATCTGCCCAGGTGATTAGTTTGCGATGGTGGATCCTCACAACACTGGGGCAGGAAGTACCTTTGCTTCGCCCTCCAAGGACGAATATACGAGTTTTGTCTTTTTGAGAACCCATTTTACCTTTCTCTAGTTCCACACGTCTTCACAACATGTTTGGATGTGATTCTGGCCACCCTGAAGCTCAAGGGCATCGGGGTCCTGAATTACCTGAACAACTGGCTCATTTGCAACAAGAGCAGGTGCGGAAACACACACAGCTCATTACGGGCTGTGTAAGTTATGTGGGGGCCTCTATGGTGTGAGGATTACATAAACCTCCTGGAGCTGCAGGCAGTATTTCTGAGCCTACAGTCCTTTTTATCAGAGATCAGACAGACATCCTGGTGGCGTCCTGCATAGACCACCAGGGCTACATGAAGCCACTCGGTCTTAAGGGACTAAGATTCTGACAAACACAGTTGCAGATCTCATACACTACATGGACAAAAGTATTGGGCCACACCTCTTAATCCTTGAATCTAGGTGTTTCATTCAGTCCTATTGCCACAGCTCCATAGCATCTAGCACCTAGTCATGCAGTCTGCCTTTACAACAAGTCAGTTCGTGAAGTTTCTTCCCTCCTAGATATTCCACGATCAACAGTAAGTAGTATTATTGCGAAGTGGAAGTGTTTAGGAACCACAGCAACTCAGCCACAAAGTGGCAGACCACATAAAGTTACGGAGCGGGGTCGCCAAGTGCTGAGGTGTATTGCACGTAAAAGTCTCTGCTGACTGAATAACTGCAGAGTTCCAAACCTCCCCTGGCATTGACATCAGCACAAAAACTGTGCGCCAGGAGCTTGGCTTGGGTTTCCATGGTCAAGCAAATGTATGCAAACCTTCATCACCAAGCACTATGCCAAGCATCGGACGCCACTGGACTCTGGAGCAGTGGAAACTGGTTCTGTGGAGTGACGAATCAAGCTTCTCTATCTGGCAGTCTGATTGACGAGTCTGGGTTTGGCGAATGCCAGGAGAACATTTCCTGCCTGACTGCATTGTGCCAACTGTAAAGTTTGGTGGAGGGAGGATAATGCAATGGGGTTGTTTTTCTGGGGTTGGCCTTGGCCCCGTAGTTCCACTGAAGGGAAATGTTAATGCCTCAGCTTACCAGGACATCTTGGATAATTCTGTGCTTCCAACTTTGTGGAAACAATTTGGGGAAGGCCCTTTTCTGTTCCAGCATGACTGTGTACAAACCAAGGTCCATAAAGGCATAGTTGGATGAGTTTGGTGTGGAAGAACTTGACTGGCCACAGAGCCCTGACTTCAACCCTATCGAACACCTTTGGGATGAACTAGAATGGAGATTCTGAGCCAGGCCCTCTCATCCAACATCAGTGTCTGACCTCACAAATGCTCTTCTGGAAGAATGGGCAAAAATTCCAACAGACGCACTCCAAAATCTTGTTGAAAGCTTACCTAAAATTGTGGAAGCTGTTATAGCTGAAAAGGGGGGACCAACTTAATATTAATGCCTATGGATTTAGAATGGGATGTCATAAAAGCTCCTGTAGGGGTAATATGTAGTTGTCCCAATACTGTCCAAATAGGGTATCAAGAGGAGTTCGGACGGAACAGGTTTGGAGCCTTTTCTGAGACAGAATCGGGATGGCTCGGGACTATGCATTTCCCCATAAAAAGAGATGCATGGTGTCTGTGCATAGGTGTGCTTCCTTTAAGCGCTCCTGTCGTAGGCATTGCTCCGGTTCTGTCTGGAGAAAATCTGGCAGGAACAGACCCCATGATCTTGCTGATAAGACCGGTGAGTGTGGTGAGCTGCCGAGTCGCTGCAATCATCAGGTGCATGGCACGCTTTTTCACCACAACCCCAGCATCCAGCTGTGGCTTAGACCCCTGAAAGGCATAGGGTTATGCACAATGCCCAGTGATGGTGAATTTGGTGTATCAGCACTACAAGCATCCTCTGCCTAAGGAGATGACTGGCCTGTCCACTCATGGAAAGGCCAGCTGGGCAATGTTCCATATCCCCCCCCAACACACACACACAATTTTCACAGGATTATAACAGCTGAATGTCGTGGATGCATCGCACCCTGGGTTTGGAACGAGAGTGCTGAGGGCAACTTCTGGAGCCGAGCCCTCCATGCCAACTGAACGATGAGCCCTTTATCTGCTCATGTGTCTGATGCAATTCGTATGATTTCGCTTGAATAGTAATAATTTATGACAGTTATGTATTCACTGCTCTCTCCTGGACCAGAGTCTCATTGTTTTTAATAATGAGCTGGGAGGTTCTGAGGCATACCAGGAATTACTTTTCTGTAAATTAGGGTGTGGTGCCGTAATTTAATATTATTTAGACGCTTATTATTCACAATAATTTAAAATGAATTATATGCATCTTGCCAACAATCGAGCTTCGCAAAACTCACATTGGTCTTGAGTGGAAAGTGAGTTAGAAATCAAAACCTTCACTGAACTGCAGTGGCGTCTAACTGTAACAGTTTTCTGGATTTCTAAAAGCATATACCTTTATTTCAGGATTTCTAAAAGACTGTACCTTTTTTTTCCTCTTTGGAAGACTGTTGTGTCTGCTGTGCTTTCAAGCCAACAAGCTTTCACTCATGGTGCATTACTGAGGCTTTACTCTGCAGCCCCAAAATAAAATAAAATTCCTTAAATTAAGTTTGTTTAAAGTGGTTTTTGGCCTAATCATATGGTAATAACCTTTTAATGTAAAGTCCATCTTTTTACAAATGCTTCATTAATCTACTTTATTATAAAGGGCAATTTTTATAGAGGACAAAAATCCATTTTGAGGCTTGAAAGGTCTAATATGTTATCTTATATAATGCACTAAAGAAAATTATTCAATATAAGACCACTACAATATAATTCTTCTGATATAATTTATTAAATATATTAACACTTTAAACATAGTGTCCCTGTGTCTTGATGAAGGAGCAATTATTTCAAATAATATTTGATTATTAGGAGATATTGTTATGTTGTAATACAATTGAGAGTTATTACTGTTACGTTATTCTATAAAAAAAATATTTCACACACTCTGGCTTGTGTTACTCCAACTTAATTCATTAAACCAGCTGCTCTTTAAGTCAGTCTTTTACACATAAACCGTATTGCCAGTATTACAGACTTTTATTAAACTAAGAGTCAGCAGTAAAGGGCAAAGAAAATCACTTGCTTGAAATGTGTACATATTCAGCAGATATAGTTCAAACTTAGCCCAAGCATATGGGTCTCATTGGAGAGTAATGAAATCTGGAGAACATCAAATATTAGTCCAATAAAAAAAAAAAAATTTTTTAATATGGCTCCTGGTTCTCTTGAGAGGATGATACATGTCAAATGTGGCCCACAAAAGCCTTTTTCAAGACAGTAGCCGAAATCTTGAAGAATCGATGTGCTGAAAACTGTGTATGGCTTGTCAGGCAAAGCTTGAAAAGCTGACATTGACACTGACAAGCAAAAAAAAAAAGTGTTAAAATCACTTTTGTATGCAATGACAGAGTAATTTGTGTAACACTGATGTGGGTAAAATTAACTACGGAAAGTAAGTTTTCGGCCCATAGAACGCATCTGATTTGCATATGTATTGTAAAGCGAAAAGAACAGTGAATGCCTTTGTCTAAATTCTACCCGCATATACCCGCATATAAATGCGTAGTATCTAGATTGAGTTTAAGAACAACTTAAACTGATTTTACCAGTCTCAGTTAGACATACATGTGGCACCATAAGTCAAACTGAGTAGGAGTGACTGCTGAGGCAAATCATGAGAACATCTAATAGAGTGTTTACATGACTGGAGTAAATGAGGGAAAAATCTTAACATAGACTTTATTGGGAGAGTTATGAAGCAACAGAGAAGGAAATGATCTGTGCGCTCATGATGTGGTTGTGCTCTGAGCTTTTATAGAGCATTGCGTAGCAGTCAACTCTAGTTCCCCCATAGATTGTTTTGTGTTCTGCGCAACTTTTGTGAACGTTCAGGACCGCTGAAGAAAAATGCGTGGCTGTAGTTATGACTGGCTCTGAGATGTGTTCCTGGTGATGTTTAATATGTCCTGGCAGGGAGGTGGCAGCAGCGTTGTCGTCTCCGCTGTTTCCTTAGCACGTTGCACATGTCGTCCCCCTATTCTTCACAGCATTATTGCTTCCTTTACACGGCAGCACCATTCGCACCGCTGTTTCCTTAGCACGTTGCACATGTCGTCCCCCTATTCTTCACAGCATTATTGCTTCCTTTACACGGCAGCAC
>JAOVYW010000064.1:325742-352614 GCA_025775045.1 Hiodon tergisus | reverse complement strand
GGTAAGCCCCCCCCCCCCCCCCCCCTAACATTCAGCCCAGTATAAATTTGCTTCGACAATGGCATCAAAATTCGGCAGACAAATAATTTCACATTTGTGTTCACATTACCACCTCCAGAAGTTCACCATCAATCACTGTAAATTACACACTCAAAACGATCTTCTTGAATCTGAGGTTTTGATCTCGGCGTTCAGATTTTTATGGACACACAAATTCCTTGCTCGTGATGCTGCAAACATCAGTTCCTTTTCGGTGCAAAACAATTTGTCAATTTAAGAAGAGACTGTTATTCCTTTGAGCTGTTTTTCCTGGTGTCTAAGTAAATATGTAGAATAAATGAACAAATATAATAGTCTTGCTTCAGGTTTGAAGTTGTGCTTATTGAAACACTAATAGCTCTGCAGTGAAGTTTTGTCCAAGGTGTGTAGAACTAATCAGCTGAATGACAAGCTCTCTTCCCCCTTCCCCAACCCTCTCTGAATTGTTTAATTCTCGCCCACAGCAGTTTACACTTAAGAGCTGAAATAGCTTTTTAGTAACAATCACGGTGCGGGCAGCTGCTTTGTTCTGTTCACCTCCATTATAAAGCGTAATTAAAACAAACTGGGGCGCTGAGCTCTACACAAGCTTGTTTACTGACGTCGTAAAAATGAGCATTAAGATTGTATAAAAGGCGAAATTGCTACTTGACTTTTCTTTGAAAAAGAAATGGGCCTGTTTATTTATTTTAAAAGTGATTTTTAAGATAACTTTCTCACATTAGCCGCTTATAGGCGAAAATTGTCTTATTATTCTACCAGGTATGGGTAATGCCTCTCCTTGATGTTCTAAAAACATGATCGTTGCTGAAAAGACCCACCTTCTTTTAAAAGATTCCAGAGTAGATTGACACCCATCTGACTCAAACATGATTGAGTGTGTGCGCGTGCGTGTGTGCGTGGAGGTGTGTGTGCAGAACCACATGAACCATTTACCAGCTGTCCACTGCCCCTTATAAGGCAGGCTTGTGTAATAAATGAGACGTGACAATACGGAGGGTTCCAGGCTGTTGTGTTTGTAGAACGCGGAACGCCCAGGTGAGATGGGTGGGGGGGGGTGGCCCCGTTTCCTGTCCATCGTTTTCAGCAGGGTCGGCTTCCTGTGTGGGCATCAGCAGACACCACACCAGTGACAAATAGGATTTCCACAAGGTCCCATTGGGGCGGCAGCCAAAACATCACCTGGCGACGACAGAATGACAAGATGGCTCACATCTGTTTTAAAATCGTTATTTCTGTGGAGCTCTAATCTACAGCGTTACGTCCATTAGTGTAATTACCAATTTGATCTGAGGGTTCTCTCTCTCTCTCCCTCCCTCTCTAGCTCTCTCTCCATCTCTCATTGGCATGGCCAGAAAAGTCATATTCAGTTCTGCATTTTCATATGCGTTTAATGACTGCTTTCATTTCTTTGTTTCCACTATTCTTATATTTTTCAAACAAAGAAATTACATAATGTTAATAACCTTGCATCTATTACAACAAATCCCACATGATCCAAAGTCATTTTTGTGATGGCAAGTACAGTACATTCTCATACGTGTCCCAGTGAGCGGCGAAGAGCAGACCAAGCGAGAAAAAGTTAAGTCACATGGACGATAATAATTTTTTATGGATTAAAGCTGACCTACATCGACTGGCTCCATTAAAATTCGCTGGGTATGCCGTAAAAAATGTATTAAACTTGTGTTTCAAGCGAAATGCCACCGAAGGATTGGGAAGGAAAACAAGCCAGTCGGGTTTACATCGAGATCCTTTATATATTATAGGTGACTTGGAATGGAATGTGCCCCTGCGTTCTATACATTGGAACTCTTTATAAAAAGTGAATTTACATTTCAATAAGCTCTTCCTATGACTGGCAACTTCACGGAAAGGAACGTGATTTGTTTAAATTGCGCGTACGTTTTTGAGACAAAGCAAAACAAATATTTCAGTGTTAGTCGCAATCTTTGATTTACTTTTAAGGAGCATCGGAGTTGAAGATCAATTACCAGTCTTAATTAGGGTAATTTGGTGCAATGTTATTAGTTGCACTACCTCTTTGGCGAATGACAAATGGGAAAAAGAATTCTGCAAAGTGGTTATTTGTGTTTACTAATCACGTTTAGTGTAGCGCAGCTGCGTAAGATGAATGATCTAGGAATTCCTCCAAAATATGCTGTGTTTATTTTATTCACCCGTTCGCCAAGAGGGATTTCCATTGCTTTTTATGAGTGTAATTCGCTAATTATTGCCCGCATAAAAATGTGGGTTATTAAGAAAGTTCTAGCTTTATGCGTGGCCTGGTAAGAGCGTGCCGTTTGTTCATACATCACGTTGCGTAACAGTGATTAACGGTCAGTTATTCACTGGAAGTTCTATAAGTGCAGTAATGATACTGCTAAGAGTTTGGCATAATAAACCACAGTGAAATTTAACCCATGTTAATGACTCCCCTCGCTCCCACAAAACCCAGTCCTATTACGCTTTTGCACTTCCTCCGAGTTAGCATGTAGCATGAGTCAGCGAAAGGCCTTGGTACTGGAAATGGAAGATGCAGAGCGATTGTAGTTTTCTTGGTATTGTAACGGGGATGGCTAGGTGCGCTTCCCCCTGCCAATGGGTTACAGCCATCCCCGCGGGGGCTGCCGGGAAGCCTAGCTCCCAAGTCTTTGACCGTGTAAATAGTCTGTTTTATGTGCCGGTTGCGGTTGTTATTTAGGCCGAACATGTTGTCTTGTGTGTCTTTGTTAAGTAGCTCTGTTAAATTAAAGTTCTGTTCCCTCACCGCGGGTGTGATCGCTACGGCGAGAGAGGGCGTACCGGAGTTTCCCAGTGCCTCTCAGTTCTTTGCACTGTCAGTTCCGTCTTTTTAAAGGTAGTCGTAAGCGCATGTGCGAATTTAAAGAGCATTAATTCCTGTGAATCAGTGTCGGTCTCTTGCTTAAAACCACGCAGAGAAGTAGCTCTCCCGTAAAACGCTACAGTATTGAACTTGTCAAGAATATTGAATGCAATAATACAGAAGGTGACTGCTGCTGTACCTCTTCATTAAATACACAGTTGTATGAATGGCCTTGTGAAATATTTAGCCGTGTTCGTAGCTTAGTGTCTACTACGTGAATAAATATGATCAAACACCTTTGGAATCATATATATATATTACTTTATCGCCATCAGAATGCCGGGACAGTTAGTTACATGAAATACTTTCTCCCTCTATAAATTTTTCATCACCCTTTTTCTTGTGTATTTTTTATTTTCGTTCCAATCTGTTAAATTTGAGGTCAGATAGCATATCTACTATTGAATGAGAATATAATGGGTAATTGGGATGCCATTGTGATGGGCTTATTTCTTCTATCAGTCATTATGTCTTGTGAATTCTATTGGAATCTTTATTGTAAAAAGAAGATTTTACGCTCCTCTTTAAAACCTGAAGGACAGCCTGGGATCATTGACAGTTCTCCCAAACAGAACTTTATTTAATCTTGTTTTCAATTGTCTTTATTTCCACATCAATACAGACATGGCTTTCTTTACTCTGCCTGGCCAAGTCATGCTGCCATCACGGTTTCATTTCTGTTCTGTTCTCTTCTCTGACAATATATGATGTATGTAAGCGTCCATATATGCCATTAATTGTCGAGGTACCTTCAAGGTGAAACGCTTCTTTTAATAGATTGTTATTTTTTCTATTACAGAGATGCTTTCCACTGATGTACTGCAACCTAACCATTTTCCAACCCTCTACAACTGTAAGCTACTTACAGTCCCATGGAAAGCAGTGTATGGTTATCGTGAGACATAACAGGGGCTGGGTTGACCCAAAAGTTGCACTTTTGACTCATGTGTCCATAGAACATTGTTCCAGAACTCTTGAGCAGTGAATTATGTTCTTCTTAGTGAAAGTGGTTTCTGCTTCTGCCATGGATCCTGTGTCTTTCTGGTAGTGGAGTCGTGAACACTGACCTTAGCTGAGGAGAAAGAGGTCAGGATGTTGTTCTAGAGTTCATACTTCATAGATGATTTTACGCCTTGCCCTTGGAGAGATTTTAGCAGGATGGCTACTTTTGGGAAGATTCTCCGCTGTCCCAAACTTGACTATGGTTCAGTGCAGCCCCAGAGCCTTAGAAAAAAGACACCTTTTCTCTCATGTTCCCTCTATTTACTGCTACGGTCCACAAACAGATCTGAACAAATTCAATGTGAAAAATCAGACGGGGGCTAATACTTTTTCATAGCACTCTGTAATGTTTCATAGAGTGTGTGTTTGTGTACATTTTCAATTACTTATTTTTTTCAGATTAGATTCTGTCACAGACCTGTAAGACAATAAATTATATTGCTGCTGCAATTTATTTATGTATTTTTAAAATTTCAACTCAACCAATTCAAAGACACATTTTTATTGGAATCGTGTTATTTCTATACCATGATACAAAATCTATCTCTTTATATCAAAAGTAAATATCTGATTATGACTATGTTATCAGGAGACATGCAGACGGGGTTACCCGAGCATTACAATGGGAGAACAGCATGTTTCCTCTGTGTTCCTAATCTTTGCAGATTTCCAGTTTCTGGCTTAATTACAATTATCAATAGAGTTTATGTTAAAGAAGAGCCTGTCAGGAATTTACGGTATATGCTGCTATCAACAGTCCTAACCTCAGTAGATAATTATGTTTTAAACCTCTTCCAGATAAGGTCCTTGTCAAAGGAAATTAAAGAGGGGGGAAACTCTCCTCTTTCATTGTTGCAAGTTTTTTTGATTGTTAAAAGTTATATTGGATCAAGCTATTTTCATGATACCTCAAAGGGTTTATCTGTTTGCCTCTTCATCTTACCCATTTCATTTCCATAGAAAAATGTGTCCATAGATTGAAGTCTATTTATATCAGATGGTCTTGAATAGGAAGGGGAAAAGAACAGGTGAATGGTGTTATTTCTGCATCACAGGAACACCTGGGCGCAGTCCGTACCTAATGATAAGTAGACCCCACAGAAAAAAAACTCACTATTGCATTTATACTCATGGCTAATATGAGCGGAATGCAGTGTTTCTGTACTGGACCTGACAGGGCGAAATGAACCATGTTGCTATAGAAACCAGCGCACAAGTCAGTTGGTTCTAATCCATTTTCTATACTCTGTGCATTATTCTAATTTCTGTGCATTATATATCAGAGAAGATAACCCAGTGTGTATATATTTTCAGACGTGGGTACGGTAATGTGTTTAAATGGTTGTAGACCCTAAATATTTATCAAATGTGAAAAACTCCATTTGACAATCAATACATTTTTTCAGTCGAGATGACTTCCTTATATACATTTTTGGTCCAATAATCTTTACTCAGGTGTATTTCACCTTTTACCTTCACTCCCATTGAAAAAATGCAAAACAACATTGCAGACCAGATACAGATGAAATTTCAAACAGATTTTCTTTTGTTAATTTTTTATGGTTTGGGATGGGGGATAAGGACTGGGTGGCACACATTCTATTATTCAAGCTACCCCATACTCCAAATTCCATTCTCAGCTGAGTCTTTATGTACATGTGTGTGTACAGTAGGTAGGAGAGATGGTGCCTATCTATCATCAGGGTCCTTTAAATATCCCGCTTGTCCCAATATTCTTTAGAGAATTCTGAGGGCCACAGCAGCGCTCCCTGTTTTTCAGCTTAGTAGATCTTTTTCCAAACTTATTGCTGAACTCTGGAGCCACTTTATTTTAATGTGACAGTTATTGGATTTGCTGAAAAGAGTGTATTTAAATGTGCTGGAACCTGGCACAGTGGAAGCAGCTCCCCTTCAGTTCTGCTTGTGGTGCAGATCTGTAGTTAAATGAGGTTTTCCAGGTAGCCCGGCTCCTCTCAGCCAGACACGGCCCCTTCACTGGCACTTTTGCTGAATTTACTTTGAGGGATATGACTTGTTGTATTTCCCTTCTGCAGAGGTTAGCACTTCTGGAGCACAAGGGGACATAAATTGACAAGCTGGCTTTGGGACTCCAGGTGCTTTACCCAACTGGCCCTCGAACCAGAGACTGGCCGGGGCATCATGGGAGAAAATCGTGCCGAGAGGTGTTACCCTACGGCCCAATTTCAGAGTAAACAAGAGCAATGCATTGGATGTTTCTGAGCTTTTGCCTCCCTGCTGGTTAATTATGTGCCTTTCTCCTGGTAGAACTGTTGGAGAGTTCGGGGAGATATAAGGACTGCACCGTGTCAGTGTTCTCTCAATCCAGACACGTTTAATTTTTGTCTGTCTATGAACTCACTGGTAAATGTTGTTTAAAGTGCGAATCGCTTCATACATGCAGTCATGCAGACTGTGACAGTTCCTACCATTTAGTTTATGTGTTTGCCATTGATTATTTTAGTTACCCCCCCCCCCCCCACAGAAGCCATTATACACATATACACGCAGCGCAGCGTACCCCGTGCAGCCTGGATTGGCTGTGGAAGTTCCAGGTCAGCCGCTGTGCTCCTGCAGGTATTTTTATGGAAAATGATCTTGCCATTTTGAGAATATCCTGGGAGCACATGAGGCTCCTACTAAGATGTAAACAACAAATTCATTTCTGCGCTCTCATGTGTTTTACCAGCCTGATTATTAAGCCTAATTAATTTGTTTGCCTGGATTTGATTTATCAGGCATTTTACTCCTATTGAGTGAAGCTTAAATTATGTTCTCTCCAGCTGCTTTGCTGCGTATGCAATGAGCAAACGGCTGAGCGAGAGAAATATAGAAAGAGGCTGATCTTAATAGCTGTGCTCATGAGATGCTAACAAATAAAGCAAAGTTTTTGACTAAAAAGGTTGTAATCAACACAAACCATCGGGCTCCACCAATCTGGAAACTAGTTGAGGCCGCACCAATTTGGTGCCTCTGCTGTGTGTGGGTGCCATCACTCCTCCCTCTCTCAACATCCCTAATCAGCTCTCAATGTGTTAGTAAACCGGCAAGGGCCACACTGGCCCCATACAACGGTGGCCCCAGGCTCACCTCCTCTCTCTTGACCCTGATCCGGTCTACCAGAGATAAGAAAAAAGGGGGGATTTATTTAAGAGGGGTAGAGGCACGCTGTGCACTGGGAGAGGAGAGAATCCTGTGTTTCAAAGGGGCGCATCTGCCCGTCTGAAGTGCTAAGGTCTGAGGGTGGTGAAGGAGAGCGATGCAAGGTGAGGGATTGGAGAGGCTGATGGACAAGGACTGGAGGAGAATGAGAGGATGAAAAGGTTCTGGGGAGATGAAAGACGAAAACGCAGGGGGCAGACCGAGCAATATTGATTGATGGGGTGGAGGGAAGGGGGTTGTATTTGATGCAGGGGTGTATGCCCTGAATTTAGGGGCACTGCCGCTTGAATAATTGTGTGATTCTAAGATGTGCTGTGTGTTAAGGTTTACAGAATTTCTAATAATTCTAAGAACATTTGCAAAAACAGGACATTCAATGCGTTGTAATTTCCAGGGCAATGAAACAGTAAATGTGCCTTGAGTAGCTGTGGTAATCTCTTACAAACAAACTGTAGTCATTGCTGTCCTAATGCTGTCCCCACACAGTGTTAAAGAGCCTCATTTTATGGGCAATAAATTCTTGGTATTTTCATGTTGTTACAAAGAGTTGGATTATGGCCCGTTGCTTTGTTTGAGCTCCATGGGATTCCCTCCTCTTGTAATTCTGGAGAAACGATTTCCCTGCTGTGTGGCTTCAACTGTGAGCTTTAAAGATTTGTTCCCAGTGAGCGAGTGAGTATTTAACCACTGTTAATCTGCAGGGGTTTACTCAGGTGACTCAGACCGGCAGTTACAACGAAGGCCCAAACAGGTGTGTAAGGGAGAGGGGAAATCCTGTTTCATTTAAACCTTAGCTGAGCCTGTTTCATGTAAACCTTACCATCCTCTGAATAAGCTTTCCATTTACATGCAGGGTCACAAACAATTTAGTTCCTTTTGTAAGAAAACAAGGTTGTGGGTTGAAACGAGGACAAGAACAATGGAGTGGAATTGCTTGTCCGTGCGTTGTAGCCTGCGCAGGGGAGTCGTTTCTTGTTTCCATGTGAACGCCATGTGTGTTATTACTCACGCGGGTTATTGGGAGAGTTTGAGTCACCGCGGTGGAGACTGACTCTTGACAGCTTAGAGAGCGAAGTCAGAGCTTCTGTGGGTTGATCAGCCCCTCTGAAGACAAAGCATGGGGTCATTACAGCGATGTCGCTCGTCTGTCTCTCAAGTGCCACAATTTAATTGGCTCCCAGACGCTTGAAGATGAACCCCTTTTTTTTTGTAAGCAGTTGTCCTAAATGTTCTGTGTTTGTATGTAATGTATTCGGTAAGCTGTTCTACTGCAGGAGTATGCAAACCAAGCATTTGACCCTCATTTCTAGTGTCAGATGCACATGTGTGTCCTACAAGAAAATCATTTCCTGTATTGCATGTCTCAGAAAGGGAAAGAAACTATCCATAGCTCTTTTTTTAGCATGATCGCTGCCTCTTTTAGTATGATTTGCCAATCTAAAGGCTAAATGCTACCACTGATCAGTAGTACAAGAGCTCGTTTGTTATTCACTGAAAAACATGCTGTTGGACGTGATACCTGTTGCTGCCGTCCGAAACTAAGATCACTGCAGGAGAAAATACAAAGGGGATTTATTTACATCTTTGAACTCGGGCTTCTGGGAGCTGCTCTCCGTGTATGTTGTGCCAAAGGATGTGTCGTCTTATGGTCCGGAGTAATGGAGCGACGGACAGGGGGAGGAAAAAGACCGCTATAAGAAAGCCGCCCGTTGCGTAGTTGGGATGTTTCTGGGATGTTTCTGAAGATAATGGTGGATGAAAATGCACTACTGGAACATGTCAGAACGGTGACGTGGCAAAGGGGGAGGAGGGAGCTTATGGTCGTCTTTTAACAGTGCTAACCACGCTAAGAGAGCCCCTTCACTTGAGCCCATCTGTTCCTTTCCTCCCGTCATGGCACTCAGCTTGCAGCTTGCCAGGAGGGCAATGTGGACATACTGGCAGCTTTGCTGTGAGCAGAAAAGGACAACTTGTAAAAGAAACCCATTCAAGTCATAATCATAGTCAACCAAAATCCGATTCATCCTCTAAATAACCCACTATCACGGCCGTTTGGGGGCAGTTCAGACGGAACTGTGTATTATATCATCAAAAAGGGACAATTATTGACAAAAAAGGAGAACAAACGATGGCCAATGAAGTACCTGTTCACAAAAGCTATAATTTTTTTACTGGTAATTAAACTAAAACCCATTTCCACATCAGATCATCAGCTCCACCATGGAATAAAGGATCTGTCGCTGAATAGCTCTCAGGCAGATAATGGTAATTAATGACTCCACTCAGGAGAAACTTTGTTGTCTCCAGTGCTGAAACACAGGAAGTTACTAACTATTATCCCACACTATGCATGCTGGGTAATTTTACAAAGTTGTACACTTTGCAGGTGGAGATCATTAATGCACCAGCATAGAATATTTTGGCATAATGAGTCAATGCAATGGAATTTGATTTTAAAATCCCTGAAAAACTTTGTTCTTCTCCCTCCCTGCTGACGTAGTGGAACACTTGAGACTGGTTAATGATGGCCGGCATCTATTCATTTGAGAGGTTTTCCATCATACTTGATTTCCACCTCCTCCGGGATGTGCACAAAGGTCAGCTTGCTTGTTTCGTCTATGTCTCCAAATTGCCGCAGTGATGCTCCTTGAAATGCACAACAAGGTTGTCGTTGTCAGAGAAAGCAGGTATGCTGCTTCACCTAGACATTGTTCAATCCCTCACTCGCTTGCCCGCGGGGAGCATAAACATCTCCTCAGTCTAACTTTTCGAGGCCTCCCGCCAATGTTCACGACGCATGCGGCGCCCAGGGAGCCGATGTGCGGTCCACTGAGCAGGTGCACACATCAGAGCGGAGAGGATGTCTGCTGTGCGCTCGCTTGTCGGCGCAAATCACATCCGCCCCTGTGGCCGTCATTCTCCCAGATTTAATCACTGCTTCACTACAGCGCGGGCAGGCCGAACCAGCCATCTCTCAACAGGACCCACCTCACCACACCTCCAAAAAGTTTAGACAAGGAATCATTTTAGTATGCAGGGTTTATTTTGATGGAAGAAATTAAAGTAGGGTAGGATGACTACAATCCCTGTAGGTGCTGTTGGACATTCACATAAACACCCGGTAAATTTAAACATGAATCAATACATGTGCACGCATGTGCAAAGGGCCGTGTGCACTGAAGTTTTCCTGTAGTTCTATGCCTGTTGCACCGGTTTAGAATGTTCCTGAGATTTGATTAATCTAGTGTTGTGGAACCAGAGTCGTAGTTAATTGTAATTTTATTGACTGATGAAATCTAGGGTTTTCTTTTTCATATTTTAAAATGGCTTTTTCTAAGACGCTGCACAGAATAAACCCTCACTTTTGTTCCTTTTCCAACAGCACAGCTCAGATCCTAAACTTTTAAAAGCAAGGAGCACTTAGCAATTTCTATTCATATCCAAAATAAAAATTTCACTGTAGTATATCTGACCGTAAGATCAGGAATATCTGTGATCAGGAATTTATTGCAATGTGCCCTTTGAAGGATCTACTGCCAATAGTTATATAGTTTTAATGAGTGAAACCACATACTCATTCTCGCCTGTATTGACTCTCCCAGGGTCAACGGTCAGGTAGCTCTTGTGTGGGAGATCCGTTTTCAGATCTGGCTGTGGAGTAATGCATTCATGGATGCCTTTGTGGATCCCCGTGCTCAGTCTGGCCACTTAGGAGCAAGGTCATCCTTGGATATCCAAAATGAAATGCCATGCCTTTAAAGGAATTCATACATCTCATAGGTTCTTATTTTCATATTTTACAGACTAAATTACAAATGAGGGGGGGGGGTATAATTTAAATAATGTAGGTCGCAGGGTAAGATTTCACACAGGTGTCTGTATTTTCCTAACGCTCTGGGTATTCCAGCATGGACAAAATCTGTATTGGAGGAAATATGCCACTCCACAGAGATCTGTTGCGGAAAAAATGTGGAAAGTCTGGTGTCTTGCTGCTACCTCTTGATTTAAAAGGCCCATTACAGTTCTCAGCTGTTTCTATTATAACTACAGAGGACTGAAAGGAATGCTGTCTCAAAGTAGAATATGAACAAAGTGTTGTTTGGGTTTGAGGATATCTGACCCTCGAAAGACCAAATGTTACTGAGGACTGGCACGATTTGCCAAAGCGTTGCCAGAGCGCTGTTTGCTTAAGGAAATTGTCAATAGTTGCACTCCTAATAAGTGTCATTTCACATCATTTTAGGCAAATTCTCCTTGCTTCCTTATTTTAACCTTATTGAAGGTGGAGAACAATTAATCTTTTATATGTTGGAGGACCAATGAGGACCTTTTTTTAACTCCACAACAACCTGTGTAGTGTTGCCTTGGCAACCTCGGTGGCGAATAAAGGAATGAGGAGGGGTGATTTGAACAGGGCCCAAAACAGTGTGTAACGTCAGTTAGAGAGTATAGGTACTGTGCTTTAGATCCAGGCAAAGCTTAATAGCTTTTTTCAGCTAGATTAAAAAGGTTTGATACAGTAGACTCTCCTAGACAAAAGCTTCTAATGCCAGACAATTTGTCTAAAACATTTGTCTACACCATCAATGTAATGTTAGATTTTAAGAAAATAACTATTAAGCATGCATATAATTTAGGCAATGGTGAAGCATGTTGAATGGACACGGGTAGAATGTAGTAAATGTGGATATTTTCTGTGGATAATGAAATGTCCTCTGCACAATTACCATTCGCATATCCATGGGGATTAAAATACTTTTTTTTCGGCCCAAAAGAGAGCTTGTTGGATCTCCCATCTTGCGCCCTGTGAATTCACCCATTCCGTTTCCTTGTTTTTTCCTTCCATTTTTCGGCTATGCATGAAAAGGTTGGGTTATGAAAGTGTGATGGATGATTTAAGCACTTGTGTTCAGTTGTGAGTGCTAAGCGCTGAGTGCGGCAGAAAGGACCAAAGGCAAAAAATGAAGGATTTACCAACAATTTAAATCCCATGAGAAGTGTGCCACTCCATGTCCCAGGCCCGTTGCCTCTTCCTCGCTGATGGAACAATATTTGAGAGAAAAATGTTACTTTTAATTTCAGTCTCTTGTAGGGAAATCTATGGTCGCCTTCGTTATTGTTACATCTGAAAGTCGCACATCTGCATTGAGATATGCATGCTTTAACCATTCATTATCTGACAGACATCTGGGACAGTATATTGTAGTACAAACCCACAGCATGGCACAATTTTCTACTGCCATAAGTTATTTGGTTCTAACAGGGAAATTAATTACACACTGTGGATGCAGGAGAGTTATAATAATTATGATATAAAAATGATTTATATTCATACTTATTCACTGGTGACAAATCACAGTTATTTAGTTTTTTGCTCAGATTTAATTTCTAGATGTATATATTGGTTTCAGTCTTTACCAGCTAATAATCCCCCCTGCTGTGAGCCACTGGTTTCCTTTACTTTGCCCAGGAGGCCGCACTGGTTTAACCCAGGCCCTTATTAGAGCCAGCTCCAGTGCAGCTGACAATACCACTGACCAATGCCTGGAAATCACTCCCTGACCAGTGTTCACCTCAGAGCACTGCCTAAGACCTTGATTTACATTGACAACTGAGAGATCACACTGCATGGTAATGGAGCCTGGGGAAAATGGCTGTAGACCAAAGTGGTGCGGTTTCTAGTTGGAGATACAGCAGCAGGGGCAGGTTAAGACGCATTGCTTCACTGATATTACTGTATGGCCAATACATTTACATTTACATTTTAGTCATTTAGCAGACGCTTTTATCCAGAGCGACGTACAAAAGTGGTGGGTGATTATAGCCTGTGGATATAAGAGACAGTATGAAGAATTGTGCAATTCGCGTAATCTAAGAAGAGGGACTTCAGAAGTAAATCGTCTACATGCCCTACCTCTGAACAACAGTCTCTGTGGTCTTACTCTACTAAAAATCCCTATAAACAGCTTGTAATTCTCAGCCTTGGAACAAATGATAATATTTCTGTGTCGTAACTTACAGTATTTGAAGTAACGGAGGTGGCGCTCAGGTTGGGCTTAGGCTGGGCTCAGGCTGGGGGTTGAACTGAGGGCAAAATGGGAAAATTGAGTGGAGAGGTCATTCAGGTGAAAACAGAGAAGTGCATGCTGAAAGTGTGCCTTACTGCTTGTAACTCAACGAAACGAAATAAAAATGCTGCTTTAGTGCATCATAGCAATCAGTAGGTAGGTTTTTTTAATAACAATTTTTAATCATGCACTGATGACTTCAGGATAAAAAAGAGCTCACCCTCGTATTTTCATCCATTTAATTCAATTATACCAAAGCAAAAGGCCATTTACGCTCTAGGCTATAAGAACGGTCCATAAAGAAATAGGTATAATGAAAACCCTCGGTCTCTCTCTCGCTTGCTCGCTCTCTCTCTCTCTCTTTCTCTCCCATGACAGTTCATAGTGTTACCAAAGCAGGTTACATTACTCTCTTTCTCTCCTACTCACGCGCACACACACTTTATTAATACCCAGATAGATTTGCTGAATCAATAGTTTCAGTAGGCATATATCCTTGCCTTCAAAAAGATGGAGAGAAAATCTGGAATCGGGAGGATTGGATTTGGAAAAGCAGGTCTGGAGCAGTTATTGATTAACCTCTGAAAAATGAAGGGATTACAAACCCAGTAATTCGATTAACCTCATAACCTGGAAAGTTGTGGTGGATTTTCCTTATTTTGTATCCAGATCTGCAGAATGTATTTATGGGAATTTAAACTGATTGTGGTATTAGCAACTATCAGGCATGGTCCTCGCTTTCGGAGAAATGGTGCTAGAGAGAGAATCCTTGCATATGCATAGACATAGCTTTTGAAGATGAATAGAAAAGTATCTTTTATTTTTCACACCTATTTCTGCTTCACCCCTATGGCCATTTTTTCAGCCATGTACTACATCTGTTGTATCGCCCCAGTAATCTGTACCTGATCATCAACTCAGCCGGTACGATATGACCCTGAGTAGTGTCCCTGGCCCTTAGACAAGCCTCACATTGGGCCATTTTGGCAGCTTTGTGTGTGTTTTTGGCAGAAAGCTTTGTAACAGATCTGACATTCAGACAGAGCCAGTAGAAGGGCTTCCAGGATGTGACATGTGGTGCGTGACGAAACCGTGTCAGAGTTCTAGAATGTGACATGCTGGGGTGTGCGGATAGAGTCTGTATCCAATGGTCCTCTGAACTCTGGTGGCACCCCATACTCCATGGACTATGGGAGCGTCTTGCTGGAGATGGTCGACATCTCTGCACATGGGCCTGTGGAAGGCTATGCAACTTAAACAAGTCTCTTCTATGGTTGCTTACGTCTTATTTCATCCATTCATTTTCATTCTGCCTTAGTCCTTAGTCCCTTAGTGCCAACCGGAGAGAAGATAGCGTTGCATAGTGTAGCACACTGACACAGCCAAGGGAGGTGCATGAGCAGCGTTCCTCGGCTATTAAACAGTTATCTACAGGTGACACCAGCGGAGCACTTTGTTGATAAAAGCACAGGTGCCCCCTGCAGCCCCTGGTTCCCAGCAGAGGTAGAGCAGGGGCCAGAGGGGAAAAACCTTGAGTCTGTGTTGGCTGTCCAAGGTATCCAGGTCTAGGGGACCACATTATACCTCTCTGAGCCGCCTTGGCCCAAACTCTGACAGTAACCCGGCAGCGTGATGAATGGGCCCCGCCGTTTGTTTATCTTTGCCTTCGGGGTTCAGCTGTGTTCGTCGCGGGCAACGTCTACATTTCCACCCTTGTGTGTTTATCGCAGACCGCTGCACCACTGGCCAAGCTTCATTTCCATGCGAACAGACCTTGTGGCGGTAAAGGTTAAACCGTGATAAAAATGTGCTGGGAGAAAACGTGCCTTGCAACACAGCAGTGTGTGCATCTCTCTCTCGCTCTCTCTCTCTCTCTCTCTCGCTCTCTCTCTCTCTCTCGAATCTTATACTCGGTTCTGCCGTTTTCATATCTACTGTTGCCTTCCTCCTTCAAGGTCACACTCAAGTGAGGCGATGTGTATTTTTCTCCCCCATGTCCAGTGGCAGGTAGACTGCCGTGCTGCCACAGCTGCCGCAGGACCCATATGGTCCTTCTGATCCATGCTCTTGATGGCGCACCACAACGCAAGGGCACTAGCAACACCCGGGGCTCCAATCTTGGATGATTGACAGGCCAAGTTCATTCTTAGGGTGGGCAGGGACAATTAACGAAAAAGGGGGGGAGTGATTTGTTAAACAAAGGCAGGACATGCCAGCTAAACTGTAATCAATAAAGAGAACTGGTCTTGGGTTTGCTGTGCTTGAGTGGACATGTGAGACCACTAGCGGGATCTGATCCTCAATTCTTTGAGAAGGCTATAATGGAACAAAATGTTGACTTCATCGCGTCCAGAATGTCAACATGGAATCAGGGTTTATTGTTTATATTGGTGCTTATCTTGTGCATGATAGGAATTTAATTATGCCATCTGTAAAAAGAAATATGTGAAACAGAGTGAAAATTAACAAACATAAATATGTCACCACCAATGAATGCTTCCCTATGTTTCATGTCTCATCCTGTTTTTACATCTGGGTGATCTTGAGTTCCAGTATAGCAATGTATCAAGTAAGAGCATATTAAGTATATTAGACGAACAAGATAAACATAATATTTCACTAATGTTTCCTAACAAACCACTGCCTGTTGGTGGAAGATCACTATGTTTTTCAAGAATTTGATTAAACCCCAATCGTAATGTAATGTTATTATAAAGCAAACCTGGGTATCTCCAATCTTTACTGGAAATCTGGTCTCTCTACATTGAAACTTTAAGCATCACTGTTGTGGGATTTGTGAGATGACTTGAATGTCTTGGTCTTAAGCGCAATCCACTCCTATGTGAGTTCAGTGAGTCCGAATCATAACTTCTCGCTGTCCAGCCATAAATGGTACAGTAGTTTTTGTTACTCCCTGAGCCAAAATGAGACGTTTTTGGGAATAATGCCTTTATAATAATTTCTTTTCTTTTCTTATGACATTTTTGCTTTCTTTAGTATGCCCCTATACTCTTTAGCTGGTCATTGTCAGTACTGAGATATCATGAAGTAACAGAGAACATGGCTGTTATTCTTGTTAGGTGGTCTCATGTGAAAGCCTTGTCTGTTGTATGGGCAACAAATTAGAATTAAAGGTACATATCGCTCAATACAAATTGGATGCAAGCCAGATCCTATGGAAGTCGAGAGAGGATTAAGGTAACTTATTGGCATTGTTTGGTGCTTTTTTTATCTCCCATTTGAGTGAAAGTTTCACTGTGTAATTAAAGACCCACAAATGTCTCTGAGAGGATATGAATAGAGCTCGGTTTGCTAAAACAGCGTAACCACCAACATGCCGGAGAAGACTATTTACTTTGCTCATATCCACATGAAGGAGTGCAGCCTTAGAGTTAAAAGCCTGATGTTTACTGGTAACCCTGGCTACAAGGATAGCTTCCTTTAGTTTTTTTTAATTACTTGCCTGTCACGATGTCCTGCTGCCATGTGAAGAAAATCTTTAACGGGATAATAATTTGCAATCATACTGAGGCATATGGTTCGCAGTCTCATTGGAACACCGTGACAAACTACTTAGGAATCAAAACTGAAGACATTCATCTGGGAATTCCCTGCGTGCGGGACAACACAGTATCCAGCTCGTCTCTTACTGTTTTGTCCTATCGTGACTGGCTTTACGTTCTGTGAGCCACAGAGTTCTCATCACACTCCAACTGTCTTAACTTCAAAGAGATGAGGGCAGCTGGTGGTGTAGCTTAAAGTGAAAGGTCCCACCCCAGCTGTTGTAACCTTGAGCAAGGTACTTAACCATGAATTGCTTCTGTGAAAATCCAGCTTTATGAGTGGGTGAATGTGGAAATTGTGGAAAGTTGCTTTATAAAAATTGTGCTTTATAAATAATGTTATAATAAACCCCCACTGAATTAGTTTAGAGAAAATGAAATTGGTCTGCCTTCAGATCTTCTGATCTTAACCACATGCTAAAAGCAGGTTGCCTATGTATGTTCATGCTTAGTTTTACTTTTTGCTTTTATATGTAAAAGAGTAAGTATTATATTTAGTCAGTACTTTAATGTTTGGTCCTTTAATTACCAAGTAAAATTTATGTAAATCTGAAATATAAATGATTTCCCTTAACCACCCTTTCAGACACAAAATATGAACCTGAGCAACATGAGCTAGATTAAAACTTGAACTCCAGCTCATAGGGCTCAGCCTGCACTCAGGTGAGCACCTTTACCAGCCAATCCCAAAGTGGCCAAAATTTCACTTAAATTGAAGTTCTAGTTATATTTTAATGTTTTATGCTATAATTAGCCTTCTTTGTAGTTCACATGCAATGTCTTGGTGGTTGCCCCCTGGCCGTGGACAATTTATGCATTACCTTAGAATAAACGGGGAACTCATACAGCAACCCACTCTGTTAACGGTGTAAATTAACCTTAATTTTTGTGTTGCATGCTTCTGAAAATTTGGCCCTGGAAGTCTGAAGGGGCTCTTATACTTCTGATATTATCGCGTCCAGGTCCCATTCCTGCGTTGACCAGAAGGAGAGGTCTGGGAACAGGTTATCATCTGTCCTAAATCCCCGATGACCTGTTGGTGCGTTGGCTTGGATGCGGTATCTCTGCCCGGCGTGTAGGAGAAGCCATCCCACCACAACCATAAACCGTGCGTCAAACTGCTAATGTAGCATGTTGGAAAAATTATTGCCAGCAGCTTTACCCTCAAATCTGCGGTAATTCCTCCCGAGGTTGGGCATTACAGCTTCATTATCCAGTGAGAGATTAACTCCTGAGTGATTAGTTCTCTCAGACTGACAACTGCATTGTGACAGGATCCGTTTTTGTTTTTTGGCTGCTGCAGTAGTTTTGACTCGTTGTTAGCTAAAAAGTTGTATTTATATATTAAATTCCAGTAAATCCCCCGTCTATTAGCAGTAAGCAAAGGGTACCTTTCACAATCCCATTTCGTTGCTAGTCCCTAGAAGAACTCTGCATTTTTAGTGTGGCACTTGCCAAAACAAGGGCACTGAACGGCTAAACATGATTTCTTAGTTTCAGTTATGTAGGGTAGAGATTACAGTGACTAAGTCATAATTGCAGTACACTTTGGTTGCTGTTAGTGTGTAACATTCAGCAGGTAAGTCTTTGAGAAAAAAAAAGTAATTTACAGGCAAGTGCGGATGTGTACCACGTATCCGCTTCTCCACCCGCCAGTCCTAAATCTGTCTGGCAACCGATCATGTGGTTAATCACAGACAGTGTAGCCAGGCACACTGTAAAGGAAAAAGAAAAACGTTTTACCCAAGTTGGGGGTGGGTCAGAGAAAAAATATGTGGCCAGGCCTGCTCTGGGCTTTTGGGGCCCAGACCATGATGACACATTCGCAGATCCTGCACTACCAGCTGCGCCTTTTATGCTCGACTGGCCTGTATCACAGGTCTGTTGAGACGTATAAAACAGTCAATGAACGGACAAGAAAGCGCTCGTTTGCTGGATGAATTAGCAGAATGGTGAGGGCAGCGACCTGCAAAGTTTTGGGAGAAAGGCGGAACGACACCCTTTGTATGGAGCAGGCTTTCTCTAAGGGGGCGTGCAGTCCCTCATCCTTTGTGACAGTTTGAGCTGACGGTGTCAAGAAGAGTATGTTATCGATCCATTGATCCGAGAGGGAAGCCGATCTTATCTCCCTTCGCGACCCGAAAGTTTGTCTGAGGCATCCGCTGCAGCAGGTGTTGCTTGGCAACCTTAAACAGCATTAGTCACTGTGGAATGTCGTTACTCCATCATTTCTGCCGATTGAAGGTGATTGTTGTTCAGGGAGATTAGAGCAGCTCTGTAATGGACTGTGCTGTCAGAAAGGTGGCAGCAAATAATTTAATGCTACTCTTAGAAATTACTATTGATTTTGTATTTATAGCGAGAATTTAACATTTGTCTTCAATCCTTTTACTTATCTATGTGGAAGCTCAAAATTATGTTGATGTTGAAATAATTGCATTAATTGCTAAAGGCATAAATAAATGAATGCTAAGGAAAAATATCTAGATATCTATGTAGATAGATTGAACTCATGGATAAGGGAGAGCAGGTATATATTGTATTGTGCTCTGTTTCAGATAAAGTACATTCAATTAGATGTACAGATACATACATCTCCACAAATAAACAGTCAGTCCTAAGATAACATCTGTAGACACAGGGATACAAAGATAGAGAGCATGTAACAGGATAAGAGGGGGGTGCAGGGTTAGAACTTTATTTATGTGTTAACTTGTTGGGTATCCACTGGTATCATTACTCCTGCTACAGGAAGTACTGTATCTGTCTGCCTGTGAGGAGGGAGGAGGTTTGTGTGTCTGTTTGTGTGTGTGTGTGTGTGTGCGAGCTTGTGTGTGTGGCGGTGCTTGTTAGTGAGCATGCAAATGTGTGTGCTTGAGCGAATATGTGCTCCTGTTTGAGTGTGTGAGTGTGCGAGCTTGTGTATGGGCATGCGTACGAGTGTGTGTGTGCTTGTGAGAAGGAGAGAGTGAATGAGAAAGAGACACACACAGTCCCTGTGTCAGTCAGATCCATCAGGACTCCTTGAGCAGGTACAGAGGTAAGGAGGTTGAGCAGTCCAGGTTGACTGGCTGCTCTCCATCTGCCCAGCCTGTGCAAACTCTGCAGGGTAGCTGCCAAAGCCTGGATTCCAGCCCCTCATTGAGCATGCTCAACAAGTCTGCCGCCACTGGGAGAGCACCTCTTCCGTCTCCCAGAGCCCGGAGCCAAGGTAACACTTACAGCTCTGCCACACTTTTTCGGCTAGGAAGCTAACTGTTTGGTTGTGGGTGAGAGTGGACGTGTGACTTTCATTCTCAAATGGAAGGGATACATAATTTTGATGATAGATCATATTTATCATCTTTAGAACACTTCAATCAGTCTTATTCCCACACTCCCCATCGTCAACCTTCTATTTAAAAATATATTATGTTGCCTAGTCAACTTAGTTAAGTGTGGCGATAAGGGAGCCCATGTCAGGGAAGGCATTCGCATTGGCCCTGCTGAATGTCTATAGCCTGGGCCAGTCCGGCGAAGCTTCCCTGCAGCTGCTCCAACAGCTGCCCACAGCCCAGTCATTGTGAATGCGAATACAGTAGCCCTCATTGGAGGCCCCGCTCACCAGAACCACAGGCCCCGTACCTGCAGAGAGCTGAAAGACTAAGAACACCGCTGCACAGGTAGGGCCCATCAGCATGCCTCCCACGCCAGCGCACCTGAACCAAACTTTATTTTTCTCTCCAAGCCATCCCATTGAAAAACGGTGGGTGCGGTCATTTAAAAAAAAAAAATGCCTGCGTTGATATTCTGTCTGAAAATCTCAGATTCTTCTGGAGCTTTGGGTCAGGGAAAAAAAAATGAGACATGATGGATTTGACAATGGGGTGACTCGCCCTCCCCCGTTGAGAGGAGAGCCCCGGCTTGCCTGGGGGTGCTGTGCCAATCACCGAGAAGATTAAATGAGCTGGTCACACAACTTCCACCCCTCTGATGTGAGCCATGCTGCTTACTGACACTGACTCTCAGCCCTCCGCGCTGCAAATATGAGAAATGTCAGAAAACATCTTGGTCAGCAGTGTAGAGAGTTGTTGATATCAAGCTTTGCGACACCTTGGTCAAAAATACTGCTCCCTAGGTGGGAGCACGAAGGTAGATTAATTTTTTTTTCTCTGACCTTTAGTAACACACTTTACCTTAATTTCAGGATCCGTGTTTGCTTGAGATTTCCAGTATTCCGCCGGCGCCTTGAATAACGACAAACAAGTAACAGAATTTGGTGATCCTTCTGTTTTCCAATAATAATGCATATTTGGAACCCTATTTAAAGCAGTCGATTTGTAAAGAGATCAAACTCTGTACAGAAGAAGAGCTATACAGCTCTATTACGTGAAGGAATCTAGATGATCAAGACGTAATTCTGGTGAAAACTGAACAGCACACTTGGCCTGAAAGTAATGCTTGCTCCATGAAGTTAAAATGTTCCCAGCAGCACAAGGTCGTAATTTAAGTTAATTCCCTTTATTTGTTTCCCTTGATGGCATTGCTTGCAATTTATTGAATGGTTTGAATTAAACGGATTGTGAGAGCTTAAGTGTCTAGGTTTTAAGACGTGTGCTTTTATTTTTTAAGAAGACAAGGTTATCTCAGCCGTATAACTCCACCCGCTCAGTGCACAGACGTAAACCACATCTATTAAAGTTTAAACAGTCTAAACAGGGACCTGCTGCAAAATTTGACCCGGGAAAGAGCACAGACGGCGAGAGAGCCAAGGGGAAAGTCCTCTGTATGGACGACAATAAAAACTTAGGACCACACGTTTTTGTGATGTGAGGGGGGGGGGGGAAATTGGTTGAGACAACTCTAACTATGATTTCTGTGTTTGTGTAGACAAGCAGTAACATGACATATAACCGTATCTTATTAAGAAAATGTAGTTGATTTATGCATCTCACCTTATTAACCGCATTACGATATATCAATAAAATAGCCTAAAAATAACGAGGTGTGTGCTCATGCGCGGTTCAATTGTCGCTACAAACAAATGACTCAATTTAGCCTGGTTGGTTAAATGGATGTGCTAGCTAGCTTTGTGTCACGTGATGACGATGATGCCGAGAGCAGCGAAACAGAGAAGCGCCTCGCCTGGTTCAACAGTGAAGGCTCTGAAGGGACTCTGGACTCTGTTTGGTGTGGTGTCCAAATACAGCCATTTCATTTAGAAAGCAATCGTTTATGTAGCCGTAAAATACAAAATCTTCGCCCTTTCACGATAGATGGACAGTATGTGGGGCTGGGGGGTTTATACGAGTTCTAGCATGACTGGCACTGCAGAGCCGGATGAAATATTGCCCCGCTATCCTGAGTTTGTGAAGTGGGAGAATTCACATGCTCAACTTTATATAGGCTCAGTTCTCAGAATTAAGAAAAACCAAATGTATAAAATAAATTGGAAGCTCGTGTCGTAGGCCCTTACCGACTGCCTTGGCTGTAGCCAGTGGCCTGGTCTAAATTTCTAATTTAGTCCCTGAATGGAGTTTAACTTTTATTACTCTTACTATCACATACTTCTATTACTCACTAGCAGTGGCAAAACTGACTCTAATAACCAGAGAAACTGAAGATACCGGACAGGAAGGTGTTTTATTACTCAGAAGTGTGGCCTTGGAAACATTGCGGAGTGCGGTAGAGCACTTGTATAGCTGTCGGTATGTGTCCTTGTGAGACCGTCCAGTCTTTATCTGCTGAAGCAGAGGCAATTCCGCTGTTGAATTTAAAGGCAGAATTTTCTAGACAGTGTGGGAGGGATTCCCTACGTCTGTCCAAGGGATACCAAGGATAAATAAAACACTTTTTTCCATTTGGATTTTCGGCCTTTCAACCTGTGAAAATCCAACCCTTTCTCCCAGGGAATTCCCTTCATATACTGTATTGATCTGGCACACAATTAAATGTAGCCAGAGACACACCCTCAAGCCTGGGGGGAGCACACCCACCTAAAGGACCTTGTTACACACCTGAGTGTGGTTGCGCCTAATTTGGTTCAGAAAAGTCTATTTTAGGAGGGTTGTGTTGATTTTATATTAATTATAACATTTGAACTTTGTCTTATTTCGTTTTCCCCCAACGAGGGTGATTTTCTTTCAGTCTGTACTATTTCATTATCAGTTGTTTAACATCGGTGTCAGAAATGCCAAATAAAAAGTTTAAAAACTCCCCGTGTCACTGTCTCCTGTCTCCTGGACCAGGCACGCCCCAGCGTACCACAAGGCTCTACCGCTGTGTTTATCCCAAATTTGAAGAACACCCCGACCTTTGCAAGGCCTGTGCAGACTTCCGTGCTCTACTCGGCTGAGTAGGGATGCAGCACGCACTCCAGCCAGACCCAGCCAGACCACCCAAACACTCCTGTTTCTGCGGAAAAAGGTGCTTGCAGTCACTTTGGTAGTTTTGTAAGGGGGTCCCTCCAAGACCCCTTCCTGTGGCCTCACATGTGGGAAGCCAAGCATTCAACAACATGCATGTAAGCGAAGTGTGGGATAAAGGTCCCTAAGGGCAGTGTGGGTAAAAAGTTCCAAGGGCAGAGTGGGCTACAGGTCTGTTGGGGCAGTGTGGGTTACAGGACCCTAAGGGCATTGTAGGCACAAACATCTTGGCATTGCTTGGAACATTTCAAAGTGTTTATCACCACGGACACTGAACATCACCAAGGACACGTTGCCGACCCCTAGTTGTAAGTCTTTTGACCCAACGGGATGGCATGGCTGTTGCTGAGTGCAGATGTTACACTGAAACTCCAGATGCCTCTGCTGCAGTAAATCAATAGGAACGAGAGCTATGGTATGTGACAGTGTAACTGTAGTGCGACTGTAGTGTGACTTCCAAACAGTGTGACTGTAGCTTGACAGTGTACAGGCTTTAGTGAGAGAGAGAGGGTGGTGAGCGGTAAGACAGTGCTGAGGGTTTATGTGTGGCCAGATCAAGCTCGTCAATAGGAGTGAGCGCCACAGTGCGAGACAGCCTCCCGAGTAATCTTCTTTATCTGCAAGCGGCGCCATTTACGTGGGAAGTAGCAGTGGGAGCCCAGGCGAGAGCGCGTGCACGCTCTGTAGCTGCACAGGCCCCGCCATAGCACCCAGTGGCTGCATCCCTGCGAGGAGCAGACTCTAAGACGCGTGACCAACTGTCAACCGGACGTGCAGCTAGAATCATATTTTCTAGGGAGTCATTTCAGTTGCACAAAACTGTTAGAGGTTATACTGTGCATCCCTTTTCTAGTAACTAAAAATGTATATTAACTGTGCGATAAATACAGCTTTATGGATAACATTAAAACAGTAATTTAGGACCGTTTATAATTTCCACAACACTTTCAAATGATACTTTCAAATGATATTCCATAATATTTTCTCATTTGTAGTAAGAAGATGAAAGCACCATCAACCACTTCATTGATTGCTGTATTACATTGTGAGCATGTACACATATGGGCACAAACTGCTGTGTTCCTGAATCATTGGATTTGTCCATCATTGGATAAGGCCAGCTCAGAGTCTTCAGATAGATTGCATGTAATAAAGCGTCTATTGGTATGACACACAACCTCTCACCCTTGATGTCTTTGAAATATCAATGCAAGTGTGCATGCCGAATTTAGTAAATGCCAGGCCGTGCGGTACCGCGTGCCCTACCTTTTTTCTCCCCCTTTTTATGTGACTTTGAACGTAATGTAAGGAAATTGATCCCCAGTCTGCCTGTCTGCTCCAGCCCTGCCTGAATAAAAGTATCGTTTAACAGTAGATTTACCTTGCTGTGGGCGCTGGATACCGTTTCGGGGAAGAAATGGCTTTCCCAGCAGGAAGTACAGTAATGTGGATAACATTTTGTCCTCATCCTAGCTGGTTCTGTCAGAGAGTAAACAAAATAACCACACCCGTCAATGTCCTGTCAGTGGCTTTTCTTTAAACCGCGATCCTGTGATCAGCCGTGACTCAATCAGGTGTTTGTGGGGATCAGCGGCACATACGAAGTTCAGCGCTTCCGTAGCTAAATAAAGGAATCCAGACGGTGAAAGGCTGCACATTTGTCATGCATGTCATGTCTCTTTGTTTAATTATCTTATGTTTGGGGAAACGTGGCATTGGACTGCAGCGAAAGAGAAATGAAAAAAATGTGTGTGTGGCATGTGAGGCTTTAAGGCTGTACAGAGAACTAACTAGTCAATAAGCCCAGCTATTATGATTTGAGCTGGCTTTTGCATGCAGAGAGGAAAGCAGAGGAGAGGACTGCTGCTACGGGTTGTTTATTTTTAATTATTATTATTAATTTATTTATTTTCTTATCGTTTTTGCCTCAATCATGTAGTTGTGAATTGCTTTCATTTCTGCATATAGCAAATATAATGGGAGGACAAATGGATCACTGTTGTGGTTGCCAGTCTTTGAAAATCCAGTGTTTTCTCCCTCGCTCTCTCTCTCTCTCTGAGAATCTGAGAGTTTAATTAAGCTGAAAAATAATATTTTGTGTGTGGGGGAGGGCACTCCAGAGTTTTATTTTTATTTATATTTTTATTATTATGATTCAACACTAAAGATTATCGAGATTCTGAATGTTTCAATTTCCTTCCTGTAATTAACTGAGCTGGAAACAATGTTCAAATTTAATCTAAATTGAGAAATCATTATCATGTCCCAGTGTGAGGGAAGTGTGTTAATAGCCTGCTAATTTCCTGTTTGGGATGACCTTGTGTCGTGAATGGATGCGCGCATTCTCCATGGTGCCACTTCGCTGCGATCAACGCTGTTCCCTTCCCCGGTGGTGTGGGCCCCCAGTGGATGGCACCTGCACTCCTGCGCTGTGGGAAATTGGACGTAGAGAAGTAGACTCGTTTGAGTGTTCTCGTCTTCCTCTGCGGCTAATGGTTTACTGTGCCTTAACATCCACCATGTGCTGTTTTTGGCAAGGGAGCAGGGATCAGACCGGCTGCTGGTTCCACAGCGAAGGCGTTGCTGTCTGCCAAGCATTGCAGATTTTTATTACTGTGACTAAGAGGTTCTTAAGGAAGCGTAAGGAAGGAGGAGGGAGCAGACGCACACATTTGGATGTTTTTCAGGCTGGTTGGGACTTAAATAAATCCTTATGTCCAGATGCCTTATGTCATAGAAAATGTGTAGTTTCCGTATGGCTTCAGCCAAAATGTACTTACGATGAATCGGGTTGTCAAAATACTAGCAGTGATTAGGAATTGAATGGGCATAGTGTTTAATCCTCTTTTTTTAGAACACAAGAACGAAAGGAAAAAGAAAATAGGGGGGAAGCCATAACCACCTATACAGCTAAAAAATAATGTTTGGGTATTTCAATATAACGGTGAGGAATAGTAAAATTTTTGCCTACCACTAAGGTAGTTATTTAAAGATCAATAGCGTGTAGGGAGTGAAGATTTTCCCTTCTGAGCTACTGAAAAGTGTTTCTCTTTTTGTGCCGTTCCAGATCCTAATTAGTTTATGTTCTACAGTGACCTCTAGTGGAAACTAGAGGCACTGTCGTTAATGATCTTCATATTTAACGCTCGTATTTCAATCAGTGTCCTTTACATGCCAGATCCAATGTGTAACCCATAAACCAGTAACGCAGTACTTAAGAAAGAAGTACATTTATTCATCCAGAAGTTGCATCCAGAATGTTGGAAAAAGATGATTGGGTAGGTTGTATTTTTATAGGCATTTCTGCTGCTTCCTGCTTTTTCCAAATGGTGAGAATTCCTGCGGAGACATTCACAAACGATGTGAATAACCACCCGCCCCCACTGTGCAGCAATAGATCAGAAAGTATGGCATTGTCTTATCAGTCCCTGGTGCTGTCTCCGGATGATTAATTGTGTTCCCGCGAATCTCCAGGTATGACTGCCGCATGTCTGAGATTCAGCTGAGTGTCAGATCCTAATCCGGTGCCTCTGTCAGGGATAAAGCTGACGCCAACTTGGGATGTCCTCTCTCGCTAAGCATGCCTCTCATACATCACGCTTATCCGACAGAGCCCCAATCCTGCCACCATCCTTCCACTCCTGGGAAGCAGATCCATGGTCCTGATTTTGCCAGCTTAGGGTTGTTCTTGGGGGGGGGGGGGGGGCGACCTAGGTAAAAATGTTGTAG
>JAOVYW010000064.1:311532-325732 GCA_025775045.1 Hiodon tergisus | reverse complement strand
CCCCCCCCCCCCCCCCCCCCCCCCCCCCCCCCCCACCTAGGTAAAAAGGTTGTAGCTCATTAACATTCTTCAGGCAGCCAGAGTAAATAGTAAGGTCTCTTTTGATAGGCAGAGATTTATTCATTTAATTAATTTATTAATCGTTTGGCTGAGTGTAACAACAAGCCTCACTCACAGCTGAGTGAAGGGCTGAAGGAAATGCCCCCGGGGAGGAAAGCATAACCATCCGTCTCACTCGTGAGAAACACAAGGATTAGAATGTATCCAGTAATATCATCTGCCGCTAGATGAATGCTTTACAGATGGGTTAGACAAATGTGTATTACTCTATTTGATGCTTTCATTGAACAGTTGTCTCATGGCAGAAGCTCAAGCATCGCATGCTAGTTGAGCGTCAGTAAACGTCAGTCCGGGTGGTGTTGCCGTCTCCTGCCGGTTGGGTTGATATCTCTTGTCACTTATGTAACCAATTAAATTAATTAAATTAATTTTTCGCCGTGTTTTTTTTGTTTGTCTTGAGGTTGTCAGTGCCTGGGTGGGAGAGTTTGCTCTCACATTCAGGCTGACAGTCCATGAATTCAAGTTGACATTTTTCATCCACGAACGTCTCAATATTGAAAAAGTATTCCACGTTCATCTGGTCCCAGAGGCAGCATGGAGAGTAGCCTCTTAATTGCATGGAATCTACATGTGAAGAAGCCTTTAAAATTAACAGTAAAGTTAAATTACAGAACAATGTGACATGTCTATCTTGCCTTCCCTGGATCAATCACATGTGATGTACACGAGGAAGCAGTGGTGTGTCTCCCCCATACCTAAATATGTGCTCCCTTTCAAATATGAAGGATGAACCATCACTAGTGGGTTATTTCCCAGGATTTTGAGCTGTTATTTGAAATCAAAAGAGAACTCTTACTGTCGTGTGACCGCAGATCGTATTTTTATGTTCACTTTCACTTCTGTGAAAGAAAAGTTTAACAAGCTTTAAGCTTGACCACAGGGTCACCCTCTACTGCCTTCTTGTGGGTTTTCCATCCTACAGTTCTTCCAGCAACGGTTGGAAGAAGGCAAAACACCTTCCATGCAGAAGCCATACTTGGCTGCTATCTCTACTTGCCACTTGAAAGTGGACTTGGTTTCTCTCTGAGCCCATTTTCTTGTGGGTAAAAGGCTCGGTGGCTTAGGCCACCAAGGAAGAACGTTTTTCCCTGAGCTTCAAGCCTTAACAAACCCTCCCTTTGAAGCCATGCGCTTAGCAGAGCTGAGATTTTTATTCCTTAAGACTGCTATTTTGTTGGAAATCACTTGTCTGTGTCTAGAGCTTGTTTGCCTTCTACACATGGAAGGTCAAAGGTTATGCTTCGGCCTTACCCTGCCTTTTTACTGAAAACGGTGTTGTTCCATGTGAACCAGTCAGTGGAGCTATAAGCTTTCTGTCCTCTGCCTCTCCAGATGGACAGAGAGCGTCTCTTCCACCCTCTCTGCTTGTTTTGATGATGTCACTCTAACTTATGTACAGCCATACAGCTGACCTCATGACTGATTGGGTATACTTACCCATTAGTGATGGTTCACATTTCGTATTTAATAGGATACGTTGTGTTGTTATTGTAAACTTGGTTCCCAGAAATAGAAATATTAACCATTATTCTTTTTCTTTTGTCATAACCACCAGATTTACTTTGTTTGTGGTCAGTATTCACTCTCGTTTGGTTTGATAACTGCTCAGAATTCTGAGTTCTTATAGGGAAATAACCCATTAGTGATGGTTGATATTACTACTTCAGGCAACCGCAGTTATGAAAATAAACCAACGCTTTCTCTGTAGCCTTTCACAGCAGCAGTAATGAGTGGTAATGGCTGCGATTTGGGTTAGGGTTCCTGAGTTAAAGCTACACGTGGGACTCTGCTGTAAGTGGATACAGCTGTTATCCCCTAAGCTTGTAAGAAGAAATGCATCCTGTTCAGCTGTGCTCAGTGAGTGTGAGGAAAAGCAGGGGACTTGTGTGGGAGAACCGCATGATTCCTGGCTGAACAAAATGCCCTGCCGGTACACAGTAGTGACAGTCTCCAGAAAACGAAATACATTTTTGTGACTTTCCTGCCGATGAGCGAGGATTCTTGGAGTGTGCCGTGCCTGTCTTTGAGCTGATGTGCACGCATGACAGGACCCATTTGCTGGTCAGGGTCAAGGCTAGGGCTCCTGTGGGCCCGGTTCTGACCAGAGTGCAGTGACTGCAGGACACCCAAATGCTCACCCACATGCACTGCCCCTCCCCCACTATTACACGGTTCATTAAGCTCCTCCCCTCTCGTGACCAGAGCCTCTCACCTGACAAAGGAATAGCACAGACACTGATGTGAAATATCCTCTTCCCCCTCTGTGTTTTTCATATCGTCTCTCAGAGCAGTATATCCATTTGTACACAACCTACAATGACCTTGGGGTGGAAGATTATCTGACTGTGGTGCTGTGCACCTCAATGAATAAGTACTCAAAGGAGTATTCAGTAGTTAAAACTGTAACCTATTTATATGGATAGCATTATTATTATTGTTGTTGTTGTTGTACTTACTATCAAAGTAAGCATACAATGCTCATAGTTCCCATGGTTGAGGTGCTGTTATGAGTGGTGCTTGGTCTGCTGTGTCTTGTCATCTGGGATGGAGGGTGAGTTCCTCCTAAGTCTGTCAGTGAATCCCTTTTGATGAGAGCAAGTTAACAATGCTAAGTGTTTTCTGGCTCATAATGAACTACATTCTGGCTCACGATGGAGTAATTGTCCATTGCTAACCATGTCCCATCTCTCCTGCAGGGAGCCCCGTCAATCTCACCTGCCGAGCCTTCTTTGGCTACAGTGGAGGTGTCAGCCCTCTGATCTACTGGATGAAAGGAGAGAAGTTCATTGAAGATCTGGACAACAGCCGGGTCAGAGAGAACGACATCAAGTAAGCAAGGCTGGGGAGCGAGACAATCACCTACCCACCAGGCCAAAATCTCTCCGACCGATGATGACCGTGCAGTGAAATGTAAACAAATGCTTTACAGAACAAATGAGCGGCAATGCTACCCTTGGCAGTGAGGGTGTCTTTGAGAATCTAATTTAGTGTAGGCGTTATAGCCAAGTTAGTTTTTTAAATAAGGCTGACGCATTGAACTGATGTGACAAATACTCTGAACCACAAAGGCAGCCACTTCAGGTATACGCTGAAGGCTGTGCGGGGTTAATACTTTGTTAAAAGGAAACAGCTGTAGTGCCTCACATGGGATTAGAGTTCATAATCTGAAGGTCTTCCACACTGCTCCCGGTGTTTATCATTCAGGAGGCAGAATGGTCTGGGAAAGACAGAGGGTCATGGGAGACGCAACTGTCGGATATTAACTACTCAGATTTCCCAAAAGCACTTTTCTGTTTATTATCGTTGGCAGAGTGCAATTTTTTTTTTGATTGAATAGCCAGAGTCACAGCAGGGCAAACAGTAACCTTGTGATGTCTGAAACATAGGGCTATATTCAAGGCAATATTCAAGTATTTGAAATCTTTCATATATATATATATATATATATATATATATATGAGCTGTGTGTTTGTACGTGTGTGGTGTGGTGTGGCGTGTATCTGTGTGTGTTTGCAATATACATTTATATGCATACTATATAGGATTCTATTGTGTGCATGTTTATGCACATTCAAGTTGAGTGCATCACAGCATTTTCTCAACAGTCAGAAATGTTAACCGCATTTTCGCCCCTCCATTCAAGGAATTCGTCTCCTGTCAATAGGAGGAATGGGGTGTGAATATTTCATACTGTTGTCATTAATAATGTATTTCGTAATCCATGAGTTGTGCTTGTACACGGCGTCTGTGTGCACATGGCAGGTGTTCATGGGAAAAAGACCTTGCATTAGCTTTGCAAATAATTGCATATTGCAGCAATGAGAAGAACCGTTGTTTGTAAAAACTATTTTTGAGGGAGACCCGAAATATTTTTATGTCGCATGCAGTGGTCTCAAAGTGCAGAAAAAAGATATATTAATCTTTTAAATGAATGATGCTTTGGACAGTATTATCTCTTATATTGTCATCTCTTATAACAGCGCAATGAGACAATATTTTTGTTGTTCTAATTTGTGAAATCACATGCCGTGAAGCGTGTGCGTTGCCCAACATACTAAAACATTTTGTGTTTCAAATGAATTTAAAGAAACACCAGCTAATGAAGAATATGTTTTATCCCCTACCCCCCACCCCAAATCAAACACACGTTTCACACACATTCGCACACCCTTGTCCTCCTTTCCCAGTGCTTGCATGCTCTCTGCAAACTTTTTTCTGCAAACTTTACATAACATAATGCGGCTATGTAGCAAGATATCATTCAGCAGCAAAAAGCTTGAGTTTTAGCAATCCGGTATCAGTAATTGGGGAGCCTTCGGTGTTGTCTTTTGAATGGTCTGACTCAGCCACTAAGTCGAACTGAGCTGGAGCTCAGTACATTGAGAAGCTGCTGTGGCTGCCTTTCCTGGCGCCTATACCTTGACCTGAGCCTCAGGCGGCTACACCACACTGGCTGAGTTGGAGGCTCTGGAGCACAAAGTACAGCCTGTGTGGAGACACTTCCTGTCACGGGAGGGCAGCAGCACCTGGTTGTTAGTGTGCCACACTTGCGACTGGGGTGTCAAAAGAAGGGCGAAGCCGTTGTACCCTTGAGCCCTTAACCTGAAATGCTTTAGTAAATAGCCAGCCAGTGGGTTAAGTGTACAACTGTGAACCGATGTAATTCTCTCTTGGTTAGAGCTGCTGCTAAGCAAATAATTAAGCGTGGTTGTGTGACGCGTACACGCAGGCTGACTGCAGTTGTCGTGTGAGGGTGCCATGCTTGTTCGGTACAGTGCTTCTTGATCGTTTGAAACATTTTTGAAGCTTGCTGCTTTTTCAAATTAATCTGCATATAATGCTTACAAATTAATAACAAATCTCTTTGGTGAAGCAAACTAAATAAAAATTTGAAAAACTTCATCATTCAAATAATCTAATCAAAACGTAAGCATACAATTAGTCATTGAATCATAAATACAAAAATCATAGCTGAGCTCAACAAAAGATCAATTTTCTCAAATGCTTTAAACTAATTTCTTGAGGAATTATTTACACTATTAAACCGTGAACCTCCCAATTCACTCTTTTTGTTAAATACTTGAAACCTCTTAAAAACATGTACACAAAATATGTCCATCAATACAACATGGTTGTAGTCTAAATTGATTTTAGTCCTACCAAGTCTAAATCAAGTCGCAAGTCTTTGGGAGAAAAGTCTGAATCATGCCTAAAGGCCAGACATACAGGTCTAAGTCTCAAGTCTCCTTTTGAGCAGTCAGTCACTGAAAGTAGGTTGAGTCATTGAAACTAAACTTAAAACCTTTTTTTTTTTAAACATTCATAAAAAGTAAAATCTATTTTTTTAACAAAGTAATCGACACCAAAGTAAACAAAATGGAAATATAAAGACCTTGAAAGCAAAGTTTAAAAAAAATTTTTTAATTCAGTCTAGTGTTTCCTTCTCCGCAGGTACACTGCCAGACATAGCGTAGCACAAAGCAAACCAGCATAATCGAGAAGCAACCCAACACCAATTCAGCCGACCTGTTCAGCACCTATGGGACAGAATCATTCCATTTCAGGAAGATTAAGTTTGATAGTGAGTTTGCACTGAGCCTGGCTGTATGAGGCCACCTGGTGAGGCCACCCAGCCGGGCCCTCGCAGCTAGCACGGCTAACGCGGCTAGCACAGCTAGCGCCCGCATTGCTACATTGTAAAGCCTTGGTAAGTCCCCTGCTTTCATCTGCCTTAAACCCCTCAGCAGTCCACTCTGTCTCCGTCTGAAGATGCCTGGATGTAGTTATCCGCTCGGGCGGATAAGTTTCCATGTTGTTGCTTCAGTTGCGGTAGGCAGAGAACAGCCGGCAACCGTCCGGCGGATCATAGGTGTGAGTGAATGTTGGACGTGATAACGAACTGTCTGGACTGGTTCATTCTGGGGTTTTTTCTATATAGGGGGGGGAATCCATGAAGGAATCCCTGAATCCATATCTCTTAATCGCTAAGCAACAATTGGCGGACTTCTTTATATGCAGTATTTAGTACTTATTAGTAAATGAGCAATTTAGCTAATAGATTAAACGTTTGCAAAAGTAACTAACAGCGTTGGAGATTAAATGAAGGTTAGTGTTAGACAATGAGATGTGTGTTTACCGTTTTTTTTTAAATGCTTTAAATTTGTGCAATTTGTGTAAAAACAACCAAAAATGACGTTGTGTTGTGCAGTGAGTGATATTGTTATAGACTATTTGATTTTGGACTCGATATTGAGGACTATTATTTAATTAATTTTAATATAGCAACTCGGAAGGACTGTAGTCAATGTCTCTTCTTGTATTTATGTCAGGCCTCAAATTTTCCCTCTTTTTCTCTTGCCAGACAACGAGGGAAATAATGACTGGTATTTCGCATCCATGCTTGACAGGCCTCAGAAATTATGTCTTTGCAGTCTGCATCCATGGCTTCAATGAGTATGGCCTGGTCATAGGGGCAGCGATCTTATTTCCAAAGGCAGGCTGAAAAAAATTCTTCAATAGTGTAACAATAGAGAACAAAGTCTCTGAGTTCTTGCTTCTCCACCTGATCATCTTCCCTCACTATGTAATCTTTTTTTAACCCTAGAGAACAGCAATGTCCATTACATTTATAGAGATTGTGTAGTGCATCACACTGTCGAACAGGAAGTGCATTCATGCAGAGTTACAATACTGCAGCTTTTTGGAGATTTTCTCACCTAAAGATCTGACTGTCAATCTGGTCAAATTCGGCTGGACCCTTTAGCCATGCTCAAGCCATTTCATGGTCCAGAGTCATTGATCTGATTTCATGTGTAATGTTTTTTGTTCTGATATTCCTTCTTGGACAGGTATGCTTCTATAACCCTTACACTCACACTGATACTCACACTTTAACTCTGACGCACATTGTAGGCACAACATTTTCAAGTGAATCTTGTGTTCACTGATGGCATTTGTGTTAAGAGCTTTGCAAAACTAATGTTAAGGACATGCTGTTCATGCAAGAGTGGAAAGGAGTCAGACATTCTGAAAATGATTTTCGGAAATTGAAAACTGATGTCATGAGACTGATTTCTTTGGCTGTGGAGTTAGAGATACTGTAATACTGATGGGTAGGAGTAGTGGTTCTATTGCGTTTCGCACATTTGCATTTTTCAGTTTTGAGCTTTGGATTTAGTCAGCCTTCTTAATGCAATGCAGTTTGCCAATTATATAAATCACATCAATAAGGCTGCCAACCACAGAACACATGACACGTATTTTATTTTTCCTTTTAAGTCTTGAGTTTTGATATCTAGTCCCCATTTTCTGATCTTGGGCCGTTTGCATACTGGCTTGATCTTTTACACAGCATGAGGGCCCCAGTCTTATTTATCTCCCTCTAACCAAACAGGAAACAGCTCCCTATGTGTCCAAAAGCGTTCCTTTTTGATCTACAGTGGTTCTATAGTCACTTGTGTCGCGTCAGCAGTTGCCGGTCAGGCATGTTCAATAAGGCGTTAAGCACGAGAGTTGTCCTTAGCCCTCAAAGCCCCTCTTTCCCGCCCTTGCCTGGTTGGATAAGGGGTGGAGGGGAATGATTCTACAAAGACCAGAGGAGTAAGTGAAAGTGAGTGAGCGAAAGCCTTTCAACACAAAGGGTATTTGCGAGGTCCTCCGTTCTGCCCCGTCCCCCAGTGCCACTCTGAGCCTTTGCGCAGTCCCGATGTGACAGTGAGGGTGCAATGCGTTTTTACCGCCCTTTAACCACAAAGTCACAGTAATTGAGATAAGATTTGAAGCAGGAAGAATGGATTAAGGCTGCTTCAAGTGAAGAACGCTCAAGTGACGGGGTTTTTGGCAGGGTGGTTGAAGACGAGGAAAATCCGAGTGACGACGTTAGGGAAAAGAGACATTTTGAATAACACTGACAGTTTTTGTTTTGTTTTTCTGGTTGGAGGTCTGCAGGCGAAATGCGTGTCACATTTAATGCTTAAGGAGTGCTAGCAGGGAGACAAGGCGGGAGGAATTAGAGTGTCCAAAAGCCAACGCTGCGCACATCCCATGTCGACAACCCTATCATGCTTTCTCACTCATTCCTCGCGGCGAGAGTCAAATGTCTGCCGTGCCAGTTTCATTTAAAAACCAAACCAGACAGATAGTGCTCAGTCGCTAACGGGATTAGCCCCGGACCGGCATCTAGTCCCATCAAGCCTCTTGTTCACTGCTGGAGAGGTTGTTACTGTACTCTTCATATTCTCCCTCGTCTGGGTTCTTTTTGGACTTCCTGATTCTAACGCGATTGTTCCTCCCTGAAACCCAAACATGCATCTGTGTTCTGTGATGCATCTCCACACACACACATGCACGTCCACATCTTCCCCAGCGTGAGGCTGTCCAACGCAGCCGTCATTCTGCACGTCTGTGAATAATTGTGTGGAGATTAAAGAAGTAAGGGAAGTTATCTTTGATGTTGGGACAAAGTAGTTGTTGTGATGACTCCCAAAATAATTAGCGGCATATCATTTCAAGGTATGAATGTGGTTAACATGTGCAGCAGGTCTGGAGTTACAGCGAGTTAGTCACATTGTAATTGTCCAGTGGTGTCTATGAATTATTTAAATTGATTTTATGTGAGAGAGAGAGAGAGAGAGAGAGAGAGAGAGTAAGAAGTGACAGATGCATGCAGGGCTCCATAGCTGTCTTAGCACCCTGAATGTTTTAATGTGATCTGACATTGATCGTAACCCGCAAGGTATCTTTTGACTAGTCCAGGGTAACAGTCTGGTAAACTGTTAGGCATTACAGCTTGAGGTTAGGGTTTAATGGCACTGGGAACAGAATCCTGGAGAAGCAGTATGTAGATGTAATCGTGTGCTTCCAAATCAACCCACATGTTGATTTTTTGCGCCTATTATCATGTGAAATGTGTTATCCGCAGATATGGTAATTTTGCTTGCTCTAGTTCTGGCTCTCTGGGTCTCTCACTGAAACGCAGTTTTCATCATGTGGTATTTTCGCCTGTGCGTGCCTGTCTGCCTTCGGAGGCGATGGCTTCTCTCCATCGCCCTCTTCAGGAAACTCCCTGGGAGTGTTCTGAGCTGCCCCTAATCAGCTCTGCCACCTTCTCTGTTTCACGCTGCACATGGTCCATGGCGAGCCTAACAACAATTACTGGGCTTGCATCCACTTCTCGGATCGCATTCGAATTTTCATGAATGTGGCACGCTCTCAACAGGTTGCGATTAACCGCTGTTAATCACATGTGAGCTCTCAGGTGATGAGCGAACACAATACAACGCCAGTCTTTCCCCCCAAATTGCTTTCATTATTGTTCAGGGTGTTGTAAAAAGCCACGGTATAGTTGGTGAATGGACAGAAAATGGAACATTATCTGTCTGTCTATTCCATCTCTCTTCCATATGTGCCCAGCAGGAGCGATTTATTTAATTTATGGAACTTTGTTTCCCATCATTTCATGGTTTCCATGGCAGCGCTATAAGAATAGATATATTTTTCTTCATTATCCGGTTTCCTCTCCCACTGTGATAGTAGAGGAAAACTGTCATAGATTAGTTTTTTTTTTGAGTATTTAAATTCTCAAAGTTGTTAACATACAGCCGAATTGATAGAATTTTTGCCCCAAGGTTGGGCTGCGTTTACTGTAGTTTTACTGCCTTGACTATGAGAGTTGTATGTCTGTGTCTATCGATTTACATGGACATCAATGCTTATGCCTTCATATCATATCAAATTCAGGTCAGGTCAGGGATCCAATTAAACGAGCATTTGCGAGTTTATAACTGCCTTGGCCGCCTTGGGTAATCATGTCACAATGAGCATGGTAATGCACTGCAATTATCAATGATAGGCAGCGGCCTCTCTGATCGCTTACTTTTTCCCCTGCAGAGTCATCCGAGAGCACCTGGGGGAGCAGGAAGTGTCAATCTCCCTGACGATTGACTCTGTGGAGGAGGGAGACCTTGGCAACTATTCCTGCTATGTGGAGAATGGCAATGGCAGGCACCAGGCCAGCATCCAGCTCACCAAAAGAGGTAAGGGACAGGGTATGCTTAGCTTACATCAAAGTGCACAGCCTGTCGTTCTGTTTTGCTTCTTTAAATTTTTTCGTGTGTTTGCAAATCTGCGGTTGCAGGGTGCTTTGAGCACTGGCGCTTACATGGATATCGATAATAATGGCAATGAGTCTGTCTAGGTTAGGTGTATCGTGGCTATGCCTCAAACACACAACCCTCTGACACTCCAAACAAATGTCCATCAAAAAGGTCACAGCACGCAGAATGATGGAAACCTCCCCCTACCCATCCAAAAATTTCCCTTCACCAGCGTCATAACATGTCACTGTTAGGACTTTGCGTTAGGGAAGCACTGCTTTCATCTCCCCGCTGGAGCAGTTTCAAGGAGGGACGATGTTAATCGGTTTATTCATGAGGCTAGTTCTTCTCGAGACACATGGAATGGTGTAGTGTGGCTCCCTCCCGCCATTGTGTGCTCTAAGTGAGGCCTGCTCATCTAATGGTAATGCAGCCATTCAAGCAGAATGTGTTCAATATTCAGGAACTGAAGCGTATGCTGAATGGCAGAATCTCAGCTATTGCTCCATTTACATCAAGAGATTTTGACCAACCTCCAACATCTTAGGTGCTATTGACCGCATTGAGCTTCCTGCGTTTGTCAGGCTCTGTGCCGTTCTTCCATGTGCCATCCCTGCAGGATATCAGTGTGCATCTGTCTTAGATACATTGGTCCTCAAATGTGAGACTGCAGGATTCATGCGAGCAGCTGATTTACTTTACTTGTGCTATTAAATAAACAGCGATCCCAGGGTCTGGTAACAGTGCCGCTGTGCCAGCACACATTTATGTGCATAAGGCTGCACAACACCGTGCTTTTTGTGTTTAATGGGCTTTGAAGTTTGTTTTGCGCTCGTCTTTTGCTTGAGGCGTTCTCAGTTCTGCCACTGGAGACCTGAAGGGCCCATTGTGTGAAAGCCAGCACACTGTGCTCTTTCTAATTCCTGCTCCAGTCACACGGCTCTCTGGATCCAAATGGCCTCTCCAGTCTATATTTTGGCCACATTGCCCAGATCACGTGGCGGAACACCCCTGTCTTCGCGGCTGCAGTTTCTCTTTCCGCCGGGAAGGGGCACCGTTCCTGCGAGCCGTTACTAGGCCAGTGGCATAAAGCGTGGTTAGGCAACCCTGGCCCGGCTAACGTGGCACATCGGGAAGCTTGTGTGCACCTCCAGCAGTGTGCCGCTGTCTGCTCTGTGGACACCGGTGGAGACTGGGTGGCGTTGTCTAATTAGAATGTGACTTTAGTGGAGGAAAAACCTGTTTATTGTGGGAAGGCTGTGTCGCCCTGCATCCAGAGAAGCTTTTGACTGAAAACGCTTCCGTAGGTCAGCGTGGTCATCCTAAAACTTTGTGTTGGTGACACCCTGCCACTGTACTAAATGTAAATAACCGCGACGGTGTGATTCAGGGGGGCTCAGCTGCACCTTCCTGCCTTTGCCTAGCGTCTTCTAGGCACCCCTCCGCAACACTGCACTGCACAAGGGGAGGAGATTGACGGGCTCCCATTGCCATGGACCTTTACAGACAGAGTCACTTTTGGGAGATTACCACCCACCTGTTGCTTTTTGGCCTGATGTTGGCTAATGTCATTATTCCAGTGGGCACTCATAAACAGTCATAAAGACTCTTTAAGGGGGTTTTAAATCAATAGGATGTTAGAAAGTGGTTCTATAGGGTACTTTTATCAGCACTAGATATATAGATACTGAAGTGTACGGCATTAACTGAAGGTGGCAGGTGTCGCCCACCTCCGGCATGTAAAAACACCAGTCACTGTAAAAAGGCTCACTGAGGTCTCAATATGGGGCCTCTGCGCATAAATGACACCCTTTAATCACACATACGTTCTTACCACTGAAACTAAACCGGAGTGGATTGCCTCAGTGTTACCTTTACTTTAATAACATCTGCTTTTCTAGTGATTTCCTTACATCATTATTCTCATTTGAAAATGTACTCACTAATATACATTGCTTTGGAGCTGAGTGGGTGGCTTTTCATCGTTTTTCAGCACTGTAAATGTTCAGTCCTGTAAGACTTTAAAAGGTCTGCTGAAACAAGAAACACTATGGGCTGTTTTTAAACCTGGTGAATAGCTGTGAGCAGCTTCTGGATTTCACATGTTCTGGACAGCACTTTCCACAGGGTCATTGTAGTCTTTAACGCAATTTATACTTTTTTCAGTAACCAGTACAGGCACTCCTCACTTAACGACCTACTTGTTTAACGACCGCATGGACTTACGACCAGCTGTCCGACCAGTCTGTATTGGACACTGTATGAGAACTTCGGTCGTGGAAAAGGCAGCACGTATAAACACTACTGTATTAACATTTTTTTAAATGTTATAAATGGTGCAAAGGTGACATTAAAACTATATATAAAGATGGTTGAGACAACCCACTACCAGTACAGTATGCTTAAAATACCGATAAGGGGCAGCACCTCGCTTATCGACCAATTCGTGTAACGACCTAGTCGTAGGAACGGAACTTGTCGTTAAGTAGGTGTAGGTGTATTATAAAAGTACCTAGTATTTTAATTCAAGGGTTTCATTAAACACCAGATTTGACCCCCTTCAAACACTCAGTTTAGTCGTTTTTAACATGGGTCTCTGTACAGACAGATATATTGTGTGTTACAAGATTTGCATTTCTGCAAATTGTTATTGTTTATCAAGTTAGCGTTTTGTGTTGACCGTTATTCCATTAACAGTTATTCAGTAGTTATTCACGGGGAGAGGTTCTCTTGGCTCCCCAAAAGTGCAGTGAGTTGCGCATATATTTGCATAGTAAGTCATTATTCTTTTAAACTCGCAGCTTCCAAGATAGCTTTGAAGGCAGCCTAGTTCCATTTCATTTGGTATATGAAAGGATTTGTACTGAGCAGTGTATCTGGGAACAAACTTTTAGAGATTATGCTGGCCGCTTGATTGAAACCTTTCAAAAAGTCATTTTACCCATGTTCCACCAACGAGCTTGTCGCGTATTCACAGCAATTGTGATGTTTATTTTATGGATTTATCATGCAGTATTCATGATTCACGTGGAAGTGGGGCAGCGTCGCTGCTTTGTAAAAAAGAGGCTGGCGTTCCTTTTGTCTCAGAGGCACGATAGCACAGGGCCAAAAACACGATCTCTTTCATGCCTCCTTCCTTGCTTTGACCAAGCCAAAGAGAGCGGCGTCAACCTCACGTCAGAGTTTCAGGCGTCCGTCAGTCAGTTGGCCAGTTGGTGGGGAGAGCAACTGATTTGATGCTCGATATCTCCTTAGCGTTTGCGCGTGTGATAAAAAGCACCCACTCATTCATTCACAGAGTTCTGCAGTGGTGAGTGAATGCAGAGGATGTCCTGTGTCGAGGGAGCGGGTTGAAAAAACTTGTCTGGTAGGGAAACAGTCGCTCTTCATGAGGAGTAGCTGGCCATCGTAATATTCCTCTGAGCTGAGCTGTTACATAACATCCATAGATTAGCAGACCTGCACGCTAATGGGCTTCAGTGTGTAACTCGTGTAATTGACGGCCCTCTCTTGGTCGCCGTTCTGCTTGCTAAACTTCTTATCAAGGATAAGAACGGTGACCGTGGGGGGGTCATATAGTTAGCTGCCAGCATCTTGTCTGTGAACTAGTAAACCTATAGCCCACATTTCACAACCTTAATGAAATGGGTGCACAGTGTGATAGTAGGGGTGCAATCAAGCACTCTGACCACAGTGGAGCAGGGCTTGACATCATTGTTCAGAACACAGGGACCTGTGGACCTGTGCATATGGCCACCTTGCAAATTAAATTACTGAGAATGGCACATTCTTGGTCTCCCTGGCATCTCAGACATCATCGCTGTTTTTATAGTCAAAAATAGAAATAGACTTTTCCCCTGGTATTATTAGAAGTAGTTATTTTGAGCACCTCATATAGTGGACAATCTGCAGTGCCTTGCAAAAGTATTCACCCCCCTTGGCATTTTTCGTGTTTTGTTGCCTTACAACCTGGAATTCACATGGAT
>JAOVYW010000064.1:293454-306103 GCA_025775045.1 Hiodon tergisus | reverse complement strand
CGCCAGCTCATTGTATTTATATTTTCATTGGAGGAGTTTAAGACAAGACAAAAATGTGCAGATAAACCCAAAATTTCCTGTTAATTTATATTTTCCCACCTGAAAATTCCTGAAATTTTGCATTCCTCCCCGTCACCCAAAAAAGCAAAAATGAGTTTAGCAGAGACTATGATGGGATATTGCTTGTCCAGTGAAGCATGGAAAGGAAGATTAGCTGATTGCTCGGATATTTGTCCGGAGATGATGTATGCAGTTTGAAAAAATAAAATAACCTTTTTCATGTAAGCCTTTATTTTGAGTGGAGAGATACTCGGGGAGCAAGTAAAAATTTTCATCACAATTGTGTAAGAATGAAATGCTTATAAGAATGAGCAGTAATGAACACTAAAAACAAGGTTGATATAAAAATCACCATTACCTCCCAATGCCTCTGAGTGCAGCACAACTGCCGCCATGGTGTCCGGAGATGACGGACTGGATGGATATCTGTAGCCTCTGAAAAGCGTGTATTTGTCACCCACTCTGTTGAATCATTTTTGCGGTGCACACAAGCTGGTTCAGCCAAAGCAGAAGTAATCTTCCAAACAGATGAGTTTTTTTTGCAGTGTGTTTTCTTTGATCCGTCGCTGCACAAAGGGAAAATGTTTGCTTGTGATTTCCTCAAATAGCCCAAGCGTTTGTGATGCAAAAAGAAAACAGTTGTTAATAAAATATAATGCACTCATCATTAGATTCTGGGTCTTGGAAAAGGTATGCATTTACTATTCTATGAATGAAATACAATAATGCAGTCCTTTTTGGGAGGCCCGTGTTAAGTAATGAGTGCCTTTTGTATTTTACTTTAATCAAGGAGTTTAAAAAAAATTAATTTGGCCCTTATCTCCTTGTACTGGAAACAAAAGCACTGTACACAAACTGAATCGCAATACAATTTTTAAATGGTCAATGTCCACTACACATCAAATGTAATATTAGCTTAAATACTGGACATTTATTTATGTTATAATATGCTATAGGCAGCTTGTTTTATTTGCTATGAACACAACCTAATTGAAACAGCCTTTTAGGCTATATTGTGCTACAATCCAGTAACAGACTGGGTTTTTTTTTTTTTTTTTTTTACTCATAGCAAACCTTCCAGTTAATGTTCGAATGTTTCAGCTGTAATTCCATACTAATGCCATCTGAATGTTCAAGTCTGACTTACAGCTGCAGGAGTTAAACTCCTCATGTGTTTGAAGAGAAGGGCTTTTCCAAAGGTTTACAAACAAGCAAACCATGCTTTTCATAAGTGTATTTAAATATGGTCGTTGGTGTGTGGAGTAGAACCTGTCGGATACCCGATATGTTTTTTTATGTGTCTAATACGGTTTGTTAGTTCTTCACCAATTGCTAATAAATTGTCTGTGTTGTCAAAATCTTCAGATCAGTTTCCATTTTATTAAACTTATTCTAACATTTAACTTCAATAATTTATACTATTATAATATGAATGAGCAAACCGATACACATTTACATAAAGTTAATTAAAAGGCATTTGTAAATTGAACTGGCAGTGCTTGGACAGACTTCATCTCTTAAACAACCACACTGACAGCTTGTAGTTGAGGAAACCACTAATAATCACATACTTTGCCATTTGGAGAAAAGAAATACCAATTGGATAAAAATGATAATCAGTTTCCCACGTTTATGTATGTTTGCATCGTGCATTGCTAGACTCCCTGGATACTTTTACCAGAACTAACCAATTCAAAAATAAATTTAAAATGTTGGCTTCATTGGTACAATGTAGATTGCAACCTAGGTATTTGCATATCGGTAGCCATGTATGTGTCTAGGTAGATGGGTATGGCCAGCTTACAAATGAAACCTGGGCAAAGCATTAGCAGCTTACAGTCTTTATTGTGCATTTAATAGCTGGTTTGCTTACTGTTGTAAATAAAGTACCATGTCTGTTTGTACTATGTCCTGATTTGTGTGGCTAACCTTCCTGCCAAAATATAGATAGCTAGTTGGTAAAATGGCTAACAGGAGCTATTGCCATCATGTTGCTAATTTTGTTCGTTCTTGCACCAAAAAGGCTGTAATTTCATATATGTATTGGTATATATTATTTTTTAATGTATAGTTTTTTTTTTTTTCCCCTCCCATTTCAAATCAATTGTGCTGATGCACTAGGGCTCATCACTATGAATCCTGCCACCACACACTGGGGGGGGTCAGAAAATACATCTAGACTCTGACTCCTCTCCTGATTGTCTTTTACCCTCTGCAGGCTTCACAAGAGATTCAGCACTGATTGTTAGAACGGCACTCTGTATTCCAGCTCATTGGGTCAGTTTACGTTTGGGCGGGCACCTTTACCAACTGAGCCATTCAGGAGGCCCTGCCAAACGCGTTCCAATGGCTTAAGAATGGTTAATTATGTAAGAAACATCAGTGGTTCTGGTGCTGTGAATGGTAGCAAGCGTGACTACCAAAATTTTAATCGTAAATCGGAACTTCCATACTGTTTATGGGTAATGCGTTGAACTAGCAACTTATTGGTTAGTTGTAGGTGAATGATTTTACATTCAGTGTCATTGGCATTCAATTTGAAATAATTTTTAAGGTCCTTAAGGCAGTGAAATTCATGTTTTTTTTATTTTGAGAGATGTCTTCAGCCAGGGGCAAACACAACGAAAACTTCTCTGTGACAAGCTAAGAACTTATTTCTAGTTGCCAGAAATAAGGTAAAATCACGGTGGGCTGAATGTTCCGTTTGTTCTGCCATTTTCCTTTGTATACACATACAGTTTAGTTTATTTAGCAGATGCTCAAACTGTACTATTGTACGTTCTCATTTAGAAGCACCAGGAGAGACTCAGTTTACTGGCGTTAAATGGAAAATGTGCTGTCATGACCACTGGGATCAGCTATAACAAGCTAGCTGAATTTATTTTATAATTTAGCAAGTTTGTTGTATCATTACAACTCCATAATATTGCGCAGATGTTATGCAAAATGCATAATTGTTCTGTATGATGCAGTCAATAGTTTGCTGTGAAATGGTACTGTGCTTCTATTTGGGGGAACATGCGATTCCAATTATTGCTTGCCACGCAGGTTAGTGTTTTTTTTACTTTATCTGGTTGATCTGTGGTTAAAAATAACTTGTATAGGGATTTTATATGTCCATGTTGGTTTTGTCTCAGCCATTCAACACTGATTTACTTAAGATATATAATTTTGCTATATTAAATGTAGAGAAAATACGCTCAATATTATCCATGTCTCCATTGTAACATGGTCATTAAAATATTGGTTGCTTTGAATTTTAAGTATTTGGTGTTGAATTTTAAGTTGTTTCTACGTAGATCGATAATTTTAAATGAATTTATATTCTGATAATGAACTAATTACAGGATGGAGTCAGGATTAGTATTTTTTCAAACATTGGTGGGTTTCTTTAATAATAATAATCAGTTCTGGGTGAAAATTGTATTTGTTTCCGCCCTTTGTATGCAGTGAGAATAGTTGTGGGGTGTGTACAGTTTGCACAATCCAGGATGCATTGTTGAGATTATTCTAGAGCATTTTGAACCTGAACCTGAAACGAGAAGTGTCTCCATATCTTTTTGGAAGGGGTCAGCGTCAGTTTACTTCAGCTGGTGTCTAAATGCTTTGCGTTTGCTGTCGTAAGCATGACATTCATTTAACCTCAAAATGCTAAACTTAATTTAGCTGTTGAACTAGAAAGGTAATTATTTTTAGCTGTTGGCCTGTAAATTTGAGGTATTGGCTTTGAATGTAAAATCTAACTTCATAAAATTTCCCTTTGTTAAATTGACACGGATCTTAACATTTAAATCGTTACAGGAGCATGTTATGTTTTATTCTAAGGCTTATTACTAATACTAATTATGTTGTGGCCGGACTATGTCCCGTCCTTTTTAGTTAACCCTCTAATATTCCTTCTACTAAATTAATTTTAGTTACTGTGCTGGCAGGTTTGGAATGGCTATGACAGTTGAGGTTACTTCAGAATGGCAAGTGTGCTGTACTGTGGTTTGCTGAGGTCTTGGTTGGTTGCAGGTGTGCCACCTTTCAAACTGGGTCATTTGAGGGAACGGTCTACACATCAAAGCAGATATTTAAGACTGGTTTTCTTGTTGCAAAAACATGTATGTTGATCATCTGGGAGACATTAACTATAGGCAGTATAATAAGCTGCTTAAGGGTGCAGAAAATCTTGGGTACATTGTACAGTATTATTTCCAAATATCATTAATTCATAAATGCTGTTTAAATAAATGCAGGGGAAAAAACGCTGCTTAGTTGTATGCAAAAGGAGGTGCACCCCACCAACACCATGTTCTCTCTTTATAGAGACTTGTGTGGGATTTGAAAGTAATGTTTAAACTTGTATGTACAGCTTGCTAACCACTAGAATATGATATTGACTGTAATATTTGCAACTGTGCTGCCTCATTTCATAAAACGCAACAAAAAGCTGTAGGCTGGAGCAGACTGGGAAAAATTGTTCAAATGCATTTTTATCACTAAGTTTTTCCTGTCAAGCAGTTATTACGGGATTCATTACACCTAGACATACCTGTTGGTGCGTTATAAATATGAACTTTTATGTATTATATTAAGTCTGTTGCAAACAGAACTTTTAAATTATCTGCTCGATACATTGATGTTCAATCAATTATGAGCCAAGTATTTACAGTATTTTTAGTAGGGATTTAAGATGTAGAAATTTGGATGGAATTTGTTTTAATACTGAATTTTTCTAAATGCAAGGAACTGCAACAAAATTATATTACCTAAATTTCTATACCAAATCAAAAAGATTTGGCAACTTGCAAATCACACTTTATTCAATGGCTTTTTTCTTTTTGAGTAGAAAGATAGATAAAGTAAATTAGATAAAGAATGCTATTAAATACAGTTTTTAAACAAAGGCCAAAGGTTGTCAAAGTTGGCCTAAGTAGAGGAAGGTGAAGAAGTTGGGACAACTGCAGGGGTTTCAGCCATCCACAAGTGCATTAATTCACTGTTCCGATGGAATTCCCAACGGGCCTTGGAGTTTTTGTATTCCAGGCCACAGAGAATTCTACTGTGAGTCAACATGCCAGCTGTGTAAATGAGTAATTAAAACCCTATCCAAAAGTTATTTGCCCATTTCATTCGTTTTTTTTATTTATGTGGGGCAAATAACCATGCCCACGTGTTTTCCAGGAGGAAATGCAGGGCATTAGTTGCATAGCTATTCAGTTAAAAAATGTACTGCCCTTGTACTTTGTTGGTATGGCGATACTTATTTCCTAAAATGTTCATTGTCTATGAGGTGAGGTTAGAATTTTACAAAGTCTGATATGCAACAAGGCACGTTATGTAGCTGTTCTGCTGATATTTTCCAAATCACTATTTGCAGTATGTGCCAGTATATTCTTTTTAAAGTATTTTAAATGATGGTTTTGCTTGGCCCTTAAATGCTTCAATGAGGTTGTATGTCAGTGCATGTTTTGTTTGCATTTGTGCATGCTCTCAATATAACAATTATCTCACATGTATACTTAAATATTAGGAATAGGTGACTGCCACAAAAAAAACCCATCAGCTTTGCGTGAATTTTACAATTTATGACTAACATTTATTTTTTTACTCTAGGTCCACTGGCAAGGCGTCCTTGTCTACTAGACCTAAAAGAAAGACGCTGTTGCGGTAAGTTGATGCCCTTCGTATCATTAGTGGTCTACCGAGCCAACAGTTTACTGCAGAACTTGGTTAGCTACTAGCTTTTCCAACCATATAGTAATGCTCCCAAACTGCTTTTTAAATGTCTACAATAAAATGCTCCTTTTGCCCTGTGCCAACCCTATAAATTTTGAGCCAAACTGACATTCTCTTTAGGGTAACTTTCAGGACTGACTGAGACCAGGATTTACCTGTTTTTTTTTTAATGGCAAAAAGTCTCCGGTACAAACGAATCCAAAGATGGTGTTTGGTATAAACCTATTGATGTACAATCTCTGCTTAAATTTTAGACACTTGAAAAGCGCAGATATTTTGTTTTGCAAATCAAAATCAACCATTAAAGACAATGAGGTTAATTATAAAGATCTGAAGACCTCAATATAACAATGTAGGCATAAACTCGATGACATGATTCTCTTGCAATGAGAAATTTTATTTAAACTTCAGTTTCTTGAATTAGTTTTTTCCAGTGCTTGTTAGCATTTAAAAATAAAACGCTTTCTTACAAGGAATCTATTCTGTAGTATGGTTGATCATGTAGATACAGAAAACTTAGAAAGTTAACCACTGTGTTGCCAAAATAGTCAGTGGCACTATTGTGAGAAATACAGTGCAAATGTAAAATTTGTGTGTTGTGTACACCGTACATGAGTTTCAGTGCTGATTTCAGGGAATGCCCTTCCCTCTCGACGGCACTTCTGTATTCGCCTAGAAAGCTGACCGGACATGCTGTTTAGGCCCTGTGCACTTATGATGTTGCTTTGCATTTCAGATGGCATAAAACCGTGACCCGTGTGTGCTGGTGTGAAGTATGGTGGTGCTGTAGCAGCACAAAATGGTTTGTGGGTTATATGGGGATGCAGGCCGTGCTGTGCTGCCGCAGTAACACCTGGATAGGCAGTAAAAATGTGCAAAAATCACACGGGTAAGGAAAATGTAGTGGAAATACTGGGAAAGTGAAACTGGACCATCGCAAGCTCTCCAACTGGCTGCCTTGCTATAGCAGCACGTAAATATTGGAGTAAAAACACTGCTGGTTCCTCCAGTATTGATCGTGCTGCTGAAGTAAAGCTGGCTACTTCCGTCCACTGGTCGTAATTCCACCTATACCTATGAATTAAGTCTTGCGTTGTTAGTTCTCATGACACGGAGGACATTGTCAACTGTTTCAATTTAGTAGTTTAGACAATTTAAGTTGTATTTGCAGGTAATGAAGCCAATATTTCAATATTAACATTTCACAACAATTTTATTTTTTCTGGTTTTTGACAATTTTAAGCCTGTTGCACATGTTCTTCACTAAATAATTTTTTTTGATGAAATGTTTTGTATTGAACAATAAACAGAGGGGGAATTTCCAGAGATTGTTGTGCATTTCTTTAAAAAATCTTAAATCAATAAAAAAATGTTTTCCATGTATGTAAGCAATGATTATAATGCTGGTGATCGAGATTACCTTGAGGATGATGACAAAATCACATGTTCTAAATATGTAGGCCTACTGAAAACCATGTTTTGGTCTATTACTCAATATTGTAATATTGCTATCACTCATACTGTCTAGGCTAATTTAGGGAAATTACCTACAGTGCCTTGTGGCTACTTGTATATCGAATAAAATCAGTTCTACACCACAAGTAACATGTGCAGCTTAACACTGGATTGTGTGCAGAGTTCAAATAGTTTGTGTTCATGTCTGTCAATACCTTACCAGTACACCCCCAATGGATCAGTGAAGAACTTTTTCTGTAAAAGGGTTCTGGCGTCGTCCCTGGTAATAAAGGGTGTAGGGGTAAATAATGCCATTTAATAAATTCTCAAATATTTGACCAATTTGTATAGCTGGGTATTTACCCTTGCTTTTGAGTTCCTTGCTCCGGTACGTGAGGCTTGACCTGCAACCTTGATGTCATGGATCTGGTTTCTTGACCCACTTGTCAGATGCTATTTTACGGTGTCTTGACCCACTTATCAAAACTGATGATGATAATGAGGCTTGCCTCCGATTCCATATGAGGTATATTTTACTCAAGAGTACGCATGAGGTTTTGATTGATTGATGCGTAAATGGCGCTGCCCATTTTGATTAATAAGATTCTGACTCTTTGGATTTCTGAAATTGTGTCCAGCCTTGGCTATGTAACAGTGGAAACACTACATTACTGATTGAACATAATTTAGATTTATTTAAAAAAAATACAAAAATTTTTTGAGCCATTCCGACCAAATTACTATTCTTTAAACATTCAATAAATACTCTTTCCCATGGATTACCGTTTAAGTAAAGGGATTGTCGTCTTTACAGTTTCCCACTAAGCATGAGCTCACTATCTAATTATGCTATGTTGGAATGCCAGTTCATATCGAAATGGTGGCAAGGGGTTTTTGCACTTAACATATTGATATCAGTTCATTGCAATATTTTTGGAAAACTTGTACTCTCGTTGCAAATATCTGTAAAAACTCAAATAAAATGTGGCAACATAAGGAGACATCACCCCCTAGGGTCGAGTCAAGAGAGTAGTATCAGGCTGTAGCTTTTATTTTACGGGAAGTTGTGTATGATAACCTACCTGCTGGCACGCGGACTGGTGATCTATACAATACCACAAATTTCTGCAATTTATATATTTAAAAGTTGAATTAAAATCCATTACCTGGAAACGGACATGTTAGTCAGTTTAAAACCCCTAAAGTTGCACTCTTAATTTACAGGCCTAGAGAAAAGGTCATTCATGGAATCCCAAGAACCGTGCTGGATTAAAATTCAAACAAATTTCCAGACAGAATTTCACATCGTCTGACACTCCCTTACACTGACGCGAAAAATGATTTAGTTTTGTAGTTAAAGTAACATAGTTAAGAGATGTAATTGACGGTATTGTAATTGCTGGCGTAAGCTTCACTCGATCCAGTCGTTTGGGAAAATACATGATAATTTTTTATACATTTGAACGTTGTAAGGTACGAACATTGATTTATTTTAAATGTTAATTTTTTGACCCCTTTTATATTTAGGCAAATTGCTCAACATTTCGTATGTCGGAGTTGTTTAACCAATAATCATTTGTATTTCCCTGTAAACCAAGATGGTTTACACGCCGTCAAATTATTTCATATATTCTTGGAGGTTTTTTATTAACGTAAATGTAAATTTTTGCGAGAAATCAACGCGTCTTCAAAAAGGAACGATTTGGGGTTGGGATGACGTTACGGTTACGAGAGACTGGGCCGTGTGAAATATCTGTTAGCGAGTTGTATAATGTGGCCAGACAAACAAAATAACCGATCCAGGAACAGCGCTTTTTTGGAAGCTGATGTAACTGCATGACATTCCACCTGAGATATTACGGAGGATTGTACTTCAGTCCAATTTATTTTAGCTTTGTAGTTATATAAAATACGAGCCAGTTCACAGAGAAGATATATGATTTTCATTTAACTACGTTTGATCAAATCGCATAATTTTTGTTTTTTATTGATTAATACGATATTATCTTTGTATTGTTAGAGTGTTTAATAATGACTAGCTTTCCAAAGGATAATCGACCCTTACAACTTGGATTTAAACAAGATTGTAAAATTGAAATATGGAGGGTATTCTTGAAATAAATCATTATAAGTCTGAACGGAAACACTGGTGACTCACTAACATGCGCTCCAACATGGGTGAAACATCTGAGAGTGGCACTTTTTATGAAAGTGAGTCTTTCCAAAACGGAAATGCAGTGTTCCATCAGATAGACGTCTAGACCATAGAAATAAAATATGCAAATGAAACTGAAATTGGAAACGTGTAGGCCTCTGGTCGTCGCGGTTTACATATCAAGACACTGCAGTCACGCAGCCATCATTCAAAACGTTCATATTTAAAATGAATACAACACTGAATTATTATACACTTAATAGCACACCGTTGATCCTGTGGATCATTTCCTCAGTAAATTCCTCTGACACTTTTTTACACTAACATTACTGTGGCACTATTTGTAACCAATAACACATGCCACCAAATACATTAAAAATAAAAAAGTCAATTTCTTAAATTAAGCAACCGGTTCCTTTACATCATCGCACCTCGGGATCCAAAGTAGACACCCAATTAAGTAATTTATAACAGCAAATAAACGTAGTGTTAATTTGATGGAAGGTACACTATATCGTAGAACTACGTTGTTTGGTAGCGCCATGTGCTCACCGACTCCCATTTATTTACGTTTAGGTTTTTTTCACAAGTTAATGTCTGTTCGAGCAGGGTTTCTTTATTACTACAAGCATGTCTGAGTTTATTAATCAGTAAGAGAAACCAGAGGGCCCATGTAGATAGGTTCCGTGGCACAGATCACGATGAATAGGCTACGGTTATGAGGATATTCTTTCCGGCAGGTGGTGAATTTCAACGGTCGTCACCAAGACGGACAAAATTTCCATCCAGAATGTCCTTTAAACACAGCTAATCGGGCAGGTAAGATCCTCCTCCAGTGGGCTCTCTAAAAACAGTTCCAAAGCAGTATGCGAATAAAGGCTAGTTAATTATCGGAGAACTGATTAATTATATTGTCTGTCCTCAAATAAACATTAAATCTAAAAAAAATATTTTTTCAAATAGAGATAATAAAACGTATTTACAGTCCCCATCGGTTTTTTAAAACACCATATGGCCCAATTCCATTTAAATATTAAACAGCAAAGAAATTGTAATCGTTGGTAAACAATGTTCACATCTGTAAATATTTCTAAGAAAATATCAGATAAATTTGTTATTTCTTCGAAAGAAATTCCTACTACTGCTAAGCAGTTTTTAGTTTCCGATTCTTTTTTGACTAACATGTCATGTTATTACGAACGACCCAAAGTCCAATGTAATAGTTTAGAAAACGTACAAGTTAAGGACTGTATTAAATAATTTAATTTTAAAAATACCCGTTAACTTAAAAGATCACTGTATAATTAATGTCATACGCGTGATTGTGGTTACTATTTTCAAATCGGAAAAACTAAGAAAAAGATCAATATAGCGATCTTCGTTTATATTTTGAGAACCATACAAATTGTGACGATAGTGCCAAGTTGATGTAGGGGTTGTTTTTTTTACAATTTGCCTCCAAGCTTTTATTTTACTTTAAATGGGCCTGAATCATGTTTTTAAAAGGAAGGGTAGTAGGGTAAGGTTTTACTGCTTTAATTTAATTTAGGTAAAATAAGTTTTTGCGCCCTCCTACGGCGAAAAAAAATTTTTAATCGGGATTTCTATTTCTCGTTTTGGCACTGGGACAAATACGTGTTTTTAGATATACGCATTTTTCTATTCAGGGTTGGCACCGTTGGCCCTCTGAAGAAACACACGTTTTTTATTTTTTTTGTATTTCTTCAGGTTCTGTTGGTACACGTTTAATGGATTTTTTAATTCAGGAATAAAAAATGTTTCACCTTGGTTCTTGGCCTAAATTACATTGTTCAATTCTATTCGAAACGGATACATCGTTATCGCACTACATTATACATTTTCAGAGTAGTGCGCATGTTTAGAAAAATGTAATTACAAACATCCAGCAGGGGTCACTGCCAGTTTAAATGTACTGTTCACCGAACTTGCCATTCCCGGAGCCAGTCAAAACCTGCGCTCTTTGGCTTATGCGTTGTTTTATTTCCGGAGAGTCTGAAAGTGTGCTGTTCAGTTTTGCTGTAATGGCTTCAGTATTTTCATGCTGCCTTGGATGCTGCGGAGATGGGGGTTCTGGGCACGTATCTCTTAAAGAAATGCCCACAGTCCAGTTAGACACGCATCATATGGGTAAGCAGTTTGATATCTATAACATTTTAGAGTTGCCAGTTTCCCTACGTTCGGAGAAAAACAATTACGTTCCTCTCGGACTCATAGCTAAACAACGTTTGCTTCGAGAGTAACCGGTCTGGTAACGGCGTGCGTGGTATTGTAGCTTGGCAACTGTGTAGAGAATTAATGTCCATTAAAAACATTCGTTGCGATAACGTATAAAAAATGTTTTTCAAATTGCTCATTCTAGCCAGATGCCTTCACCGAAATAAATATTATATTCACAGATAACGCCAATGCAACATTTTTTTATTTTTTTTTTTACCGTTGTATCTAAATATAGTCGTTTGCGTTTTGACCTGTTACAATCAGACATTATAGGATTACGTCAAGCTCACAGTTTGGTGCGTAATTCTGTGTTGTAGGCACAGATGTGGTCGTCGTCAAGAGTGGAAGAAGAATATGTGGCACCGGCGGCTGCCTTGCCAATGCTCCGCTCCACCAAAACAAAAGCTATTTTGAATTTAAGATTCAGTCCACGGGTGAGTTCTGCTTTTCATAGAGCCAGTCTACACTCATGTCACGATGTGACGTGTTGGATCTGTTGATCCATCAAAAGGTTGACTCTATAAAAGTTGTGTCCTGTGTATTCAGTACTGAATAAGTACTTAGTATTCTCAGTCATCTAGACGATACGGATGCCCCTACTTCATTAAGGCATACAATCAAGAAAATCTCACTAATTAAGACTTAAGCTTTGGCTATAGCCTTCTCGCTGTGGCTGTTTGTTCTGACAAAAGGATTTCTTTGGAATTAATAGTGTTGCTCAATCTGTCTTGTGGACTGCTAAGGAACATTTCCATTAAGGAGGCAGAGCTGCTTACATGTGGAACACATTTTAGAGGATAAACTTTTCACGACAGTGGACTAGGTTATCCTTTCTGGTTGTATATGTCTTGATCACTTGTGGTGTTGGCCATTACATGGCTGCTGATGTGTCAACTGTGTGATCCCTGAAAGTATCTCTAGGTGCAACTGCTAAATAAATAAAAATTCAAAAGGCAGACAGGGAAAATCAGGTTGAACAGCAACAGTGTGAAGGAGTCATTCCAATGTTTGGTGCTT
>JAOVYW010000064.1:253778-293354 GCA_025775045.1 Hiodon tergisus | reverse complement strand
AAAAATTCAAAAGGCAGACAGGGAAAATCAGGTTGAACAGCAACAGTGTGAAGGAGTCATTCCAATGTTTGGTGCTTTTATTGAGAAATGAAGACCCTTGCGTGCTATAATTATTAGCCTAACTGTTCTTGGAATAGGATATTTATGTGGCAAAAAGGCAATGTACATTTGATTGGGGGAAAAAAAAAGAATGTTCTAAACCCATTGATTTTAAATAAAACTGGGGAAAAATTGTGGTATATAATTTAGTTTAAGCCCAGAAAAGTAGGTTTTCAGCAGATCCTTCGTTTTCATTCTGTAGGAGTGTGGGGCCTGGGTGTGGCTACTCAAAAGGTGAACCTGAATCAGATACCCATGGGGCGGGATATCCACAGCCTGGTCCTGAGACATGATGGGTCTGTGTACTACAACAATGAGGAGAAAAACAGACTGCCAGCTAACAACCTCCCCCAGGAGGGCGACATTGTGGTGAGAATTTTGATCAGGGTTTTGGTCCAAAATCTTTGCGTAATTACAATAATAGCTATTGGATCAGTGATCAGTGGACCCCATATTATTATCAGATAAAATCATATGGTCCCAGCAATAAACATGTTATAATTTAGCAATATTATTTAGATGCAGTAATTGACATAGTAGAGAATATCAATAAAAGTTAAACATGGTGGTGATAGATTCTTGTGACCTTGAATAAACAATCAGTGAATTCAACCCATGGGTTGGGTATCGCAGGGTTAGGAGGTGACTTGACTAAAATGGTTTCAGGGACAGTCAGAACCACACAAGAAACTGGAGAGAGGAATGGCTCAAAAATTACTGAATTTATGAAAACTTTATTTAAATATAAATAATAAATAAAACCAATTCATGTCTCCCATCATTTCCTTATTCACTATACTCTTACGTTCTTGGTTTTTCCCTATGTCTTTTTAGGGTATAACGTATGACCACGTGGAGCTGAATTTATATTTGAATGGAAAGAACATGCACTGCCCTGCTTCAGGAATTCGTGGAACAGTATTCCCTGTTGTTTATGGTAAAGATCTATTCAATCAGTACTTCACAGTACTTTTTGCATTGTTAACCACTAGAGGGCAATAAATGTTTGCAAATAAATGATCGAGTTGCTTTAAAAATAGATTTAAAAATTTAAAGTAATGGAATACTAAGTGGAATACTAACTAAACCCAACAAACACTGTTTGCCACATCTTGTTTATATTTACAGTTGACTGATTGTATAAGCATAAATAATGTGTACCACACTTGCCTTTCCAATCTCTATTTCAGTGGATGACAGCGCTATATTAGACTGCCAGTTCAGTGACTTCTACCACACACCGCCACATGGTTTTGAGAAAATCCTCTTCGAGCAGCAGATCTTCTAAGTGGCAAACCTAAACCCTTGTAACCTGCAGTGTGCACTATTTTCTCGTTCTCTACTTGTCTAGTCTGGCTTGAGTCTCTAATTCTGTGAATCTTGTATGTTCTAGCCATAGATTTAAAAAAGAAAAAGAAAAATCAATTTTCAATTGACCTCAAAGCCATGTTTTCCTCCTGTGGTTGTAGCTTTATTTTAGTGCTGGGCATTGCTATGTAAAGACCTGTATTAGTTATATTTTATCAATGTGACATCAATATTGTGGGGGCTGGGGAAATTTAAACCAAACATAAAGTGTTTGTTATCATGTATGGTTACTGGTAGTTGAATCAGAATTAAGTAATCGATTTGTTTTCATTTTAGCATTTTAGGTACCTAGGAAGAATTGCAGAACATTTAATTTATATAAGGTGGGGCCTACTGTTTCTGCCATAACCTCTGTCATAACAGCAATATCTTTCGCCCTTTGACAGTACAATTTCCATCCTATTCAAAGTGTTTCCAAGCATCATAAGATTTTATTTTTTACTCGCTGATTTCAGAATCACTAAGAGACACTGATGTAACTGGCTAAACTAAAAAGTAGTTTGCAAAACTAGAAAAACTTCTTTGATTATTTACATAACTTTTCCCAAATATTTGTTTATTGGTGCCCATTCCTAATTTAAGAGTAATCACAGTGTATATCCTTAAACCTTTTGCATGATGGGAATGTTGGAATAGGAGCCATGTTTTTCAGTGATATTTTATTTATTTGTCTGCATTTAGAACTTTCTTTTCTTTGTTTTCCACATATATACCCTTAAACTCTAAGGCAATTCTAGAAAATGAAAATACGAGTATATCTTAATGATTTAAGATAAATAAAAATAAAAAATTATAGCAGTTAAAAACAAATGTATAATTTTCTCATGAATCAAAGGAAAATGGACCCTTCAGTGAACAATTAAATATCAACATATTTCTTATGTTACAATTAACAATTTTGTGTGCACTATTGGAACCTCCGTCTTTTGAAACCAAATGTCTTTTCTCATTGTGATTCTGCACTACAATAAAAATGGTTGCCTCTGGGTTACTCGGAGCACGTCTTAAATCCTGATTCAGTTGAATTCTTTGTTCCTTCCTCACCTTTATACTTGCCTAACTCCGTCGCACTTACAGCTTTACATAGACATGTCCTTATTTGAGTATAGGTAAAAGTATATAAGTCACGTGTATGCAGTAACTAACGCATTTATTTACGTCCTCTGTGTCGGATTTGTCTGCAACAACTTAAGGTTATGTTGAGGTACAATAAGTCTGTTTTATCAAACCCCTCTGCATTGGCCGATTGTAGGTACCTATAAATTAAACATTTAGGTCAAAGTGACGTACAGATACCGTTCTGAACCACTTGACAAATGGAATTTAATTGACCTGGTTTTTAAGTAGTGGTTATCAATATGGAATATGTTTTGGAGAGAATATGCCCCCTGAGTTCCAGATTCTTTGTTAAAATACCCTTTTTCATCGATTGTATTTTCTTTGAACATTTGATTCTGTATAGAGGTGCAGCACTCTCCATATAGTAATGGCATTCGACCAGATGCAATCAATTGAAAGAAAACCAAATATTGCATCCGCTTTGCCAGGTCCAATAGAGTTTAAAAATGAACCAATTTCACATTATTGAGAGCACAAAACTGCCGAATCGTGGGGTACCTGATGAAAGGTGAAATATGGTCGAGATAGTGTTTTTCAAAGGAAGACCCATTGTTGTTACCACGGATCAGTTTCTGTTAGCATTAGCGCATTATCTCAATATTTTACACTAGCATACTACGAACTTCCTATTAACACTAATCAACAGTCCAGTTCCGAGATTCGTAAGCAGTAATGGTTCACTTTTTAATCGCGTATGTCCTGTGCATTAAAACTTATTTTCTCGTATTTCCGTGTGTTTAAATAGTCATACTTTAGTGGTTGTAAGAGTTGCATTGTCTCCAGAACTACACCGATGTTAGGCCTTGCTTGAAATATATGAAAATAGCTCCTCCCCTTTGCTTTTGCCGTGCAGCGTTCAGTCACGTCAGGACACCCCCTTTCCGCTCGACCGTAGACAGTCAATTCGCTTACACTAGAGCTCCGAGCGCCGGACGACACTCATCCACCTCGTATAGCCATGGCAGAAAACGCCGGCTTGGAGAACCACCGCTTCAAGAGCTTTAAAAACAAGGGACGCGATGTAGAGGTAAGGGCGGGCCAGAGTGTTGTTCTGACGGTCATATTGGGAGCTGTGCTTCGGCCTTGTGACATGCTTATGGTAACTTTGCTGGATGCTGAAGTGTTAGGAATCCTTACTCAGCGACAGCCTCCTACTATCATGCGGAGCGGACGAGGCCTAGGGAAACCCCTTTACTTACCAAAACGTCGTTAAAATTCGAATTAACAACAACAGTTTAAGTAAAATACTTTTACATGCTAATCAGTATTTTCGTACTTCGGAAAAAGGCCTGACCATAGCTTGTAAGCCTCAACCAAGGTTTTTGAAGTGGAACACACTGGTCGCCCAAGCGAAATGGCCACTGACGGGGGAGTACAATTATTGTCGGTTAACGTTGGCCTTAAAATGTGTCATAACTTATAAATGCGTAGCCTGCAACGTTTTCGTAAAATTCAATACAATGAAACTCAATCGTAAGAAAGTCGTATTTTGCTATTATTTCACCCAGTTTTTGCACAGCCTCAGGTAGGCTAGAAAGCGATCGGAGTCCATTAGGCCTGGCTTGTGTAGCTATAGCCGCGGGACGGAAATCTTCTGTACTGCGGGTAGTTCTGATTGCGTTTCTTTTCAACATCTTGTCCTTGTAGATTGACACATTTAAATAAACATGCACTCCCACCAATTAACGTAACGGTTAAATGTCGAGATCGTATTTTATTTCAGCTGGGAGTTTTTGATGGGCTATAGGAATATTTGCCACCGGCATGTTGTGTAAAGGGAATCGGTGTTCGTTGACGCTGGTTAGATTAAATTGATGCTGAAATTTTAAATATAAAAATTGACGTCAGTTTTCGACTTTTTATCTACTGTAAGTGACCTGTATAGCATTACGCGCATTGAAATTGTGACCATATTGCGCAAAATTGTGTTATATAGGTGCGTTGGTCACTTACCACGGGTCTTAGGAAGAGCTATCGAGGCTAGATTTGAGTCCAGTCAACACAAGAAGCCTTCCGCGGCTCAGCTTGGCAGTTTGCGACTAAATTCGCCTGTTATTGTCTGCACAGTGTAAGCTTTTGCCACGAACGTTGATATTTACCCACAGTTGACCAACCCACGTCCCCTTTTAATGTTGAATGAATACTGGATGCCAAGGTTAAATACCCCTTTAGCCGATATGCTAGCGACATTACCGTACTTTAAATTGCTGTCCGGGCATATATTTGTTCTTGGATTTTTTGCTGGAACATACAAGACCGGTGGTTTCCGAATCCTTGCAGAAAAACGTTATTATAGTTGTATTTGCTGTTTAGCCATAACGCTTTAGGTAGTCCGGGCACCTTAGTTTGTATTTGTACGTGGCCCAAATTGCATTTGCGGTTTATTTATTATACAAAGGGCTTACTCATTGTACTGTTTATTACTCTGATACCAAGTTGGGCATGTGCGTAAACTGCAAAGTGTAATAATTTTAAGGTCTGCAGTAGAAGACTGCAAAGATGCAGTCTGAGACATATATGTTCATTTACATACATTAAATCTCCTGCGTAATGATTTGTCCGTTATTCTTATTAATTTTCACTATTTTAGACATTGACTGCTATTTTAGATATTTTCCTCCCATTCTCCTGTCAATGTCAGCCATTTGAACCTGCTGGCTTTTACTGTTGACTTCTTAAGAAAAGCAAAACTTACGTGTTTCTCCATCAGAGGAATGACATTCTAGGTTTTTTGTGTATTTGTTCTTTAAACAGAAAGGGAAGTTAATGTAAGTAGTCTCAATTGTGCGTGTTAAAAGCTGTTTGATAATGGCAAACCAATTTCCCTCCAGCTTAGGTTGCCAGGGTTTTTTTGTGTTTGTCATTAATCAGTTGAGTAGTTGGGTGCATGCTCTACAAAGTTGTTTCCGTAGTTACAAAAAACGAGGTACAATAAGGCAACTCAAAACTTTGATAAACGCTTAATCACATTTAATAACATTGTTTTATATCATTTTCTTTTTGTTTTGTTTGCAAGTATCTTATTTCTTCTAATCATGAGCAGACGAAAAGGCTATTAAATACTGTTATGTAAAGAGTGATTAGCAGGTTGTCAAAGTTTTGGTTTGGTCCCAGCCTGAGTTGCCATGTTTCATACATTTTTGATGCATTTTATTTTAGTTCATTAAAAACGCCCTGTGTCAATAGCTTTTCTGCGGTTCATTCAAGTTCACATTTATTAAACTCTTTAAAACAACTTTTACGTGTCAGTGTCCTCACTGGGCCAGGACCTTGGTTATACATGCATTACATCAGCCATATATAAGCAGAATTTGAGTCCTGCTTTTTAAACTTTAAAATGCATTATTTAAGTTTCAAGTTGGCACATGCTATGCATAACTATTTTAAAAATCATTTCTTAAATTACTAATTGTTACTTATAACAATTATTGCTTAATTTATGACATTTTTTTAAATGGAAAAACCCATAACTTAATTGAATAAGGGCCTTTATTACATATGTTTTACTTTGTAAGAATTATTTCTTTCCTATCCATCATTAAACTTATTCAAGGTAATGATACAAAATGTTTTTGACAAAATCTGATTGCACAGTGGGTGGGCATATCTCCAAACCTTAGTCTTTGAACGTGTGTGAGACAAGTGACAATGCCATTTTGATTTCTCTTTGTAGAATATTAACTAATCAATTTAAATTTTAAAGGGACGATTGAACCTGATTGTAATTTGATGGCACAGACAGTCGAAATGTTTTGATGATGATCAAGGAATGGGTTTTATGTTTTAAAGGGAACTCTGTATTTGAATTTGGCAGACAATGAATTCAAATCTCACATGTATTACTCTGCTCTGGTTGGTTGGATCCAGAAAATAACTCCATGTGCCATAGCATAACGAATGTTGTTATAATTAGAAAAGAAATGCACTAAACCAATTGCTTATTATTGCTTTTCTGTTAAAGCAAAAATGAAGGTACTTCAAGATTTTTGGGAGTCAAAAGCACAATTGCATGATTGTAGGACTCCCTGCTTGTCCCATTGATTTATTTGTTTCAGACATGGACAGGACTGAGTCACCCATGCCCCTCTTAAAAGTTTTTGGCTTTCGGTATCGCATGAGTACTGCTAGTTTTCAGTTGTCTCCATGTTTGTTTCAGTTGTTTTGACATAAAATTCCCCACAGTGGAAGAAATTGTTTTGCAAAAAATATATTTTCCCATAAAATCCATTCATGAGGTCAGAGCTCTTCTCCCTGTGCTAGGTTCCTCTAGCTCTACCCATCACTTGTGACCTGTCTTCATTTTGAGGCAAACTCGTAAATATTCTATTGGATTCATATCTGAAGAAATATGTGGCCAACTCAGATCCTTAACTTTTTAAACCATTTTTTGCTGAAGGGTTTACTCTTACTTTAAAATGTACATTATAGCTTTAACTCTGGACGGTATTTCTATCTGAAATGTCTGTTTATGCATCATTTCCATAAATAAGGGTACTGGAATCAGACGAGGATTAAGTTTTTCAAAAATGAGCATTTTAACTTTGGCAAATTATCCTCAGTGTCACATAGTTTGAGTGGCCTCAAAACTGCTTTTCTCAGTGGTAGAATCTGGTTTTACTAGTAATAACCATTCTTAATGATGATGAAATATCATTATAAAACACCCTAGCATTTGCATTTTTGTTAGAGCTTCCATCTAGCCTGTTATAATATAAAGCAAAATATTTGTCGATGGTGTGAATACATTTGGAGGCCATTTTATTATGACTTGACCAATGCCTACATTTAGTGGAATTAAAACGCCTTACTCTGTCTGTGCAGGCACATATAAAATGACAATTCCTATCTCGTGAGAGATGTATTATTTTTTAAATACGTTGTTGGCTATTCCCCATTTTATTTAGTAAATTAAAATGGGTTCAATAAGGCAGCAATATGTTGGTGTATTTATATACTATTTAATTGTGTGAGCACCCTCAGGCGTACTATTAGGCATACAAATCGCAGATTTTCCCCTCTAGTTTTATTAAGGATAACAATGGAAAGTAACGTAAAGTTTGCGTATATATTTTCTGAAGAAAAGAAAATGACACCATCCGACAATGTGCTTTGTCCAACGTGATTTTTACAGTCTGGGGACAAGGAAACGGTTAACACCCGTTTGTATAAATGTACGTAGAGCGCAAAATGTGTCTCTTATTAAATATTAGCATAATGTATTGAGACATCGAAGGAGATGCCTGTGTGAGCAACTTGTTTTCGAAGTAAAGTGACCAGTGTGACACAAATATCTACAGCCTCTGCTGTTTTTCCAATTCACTAGAGGGGTGGATCGGGTTTCCTCTTAAAATGCCAGCGCAGTGCTCTGTTGCTCAGCCAGTCAACCGGGGAAGTTTCTCAAACCCTCTGTTTTTTTGGGGGTTTTTTTGGGGAGCTTTGTTCTGTGCGGTGTATGCCGAGCTAACAGGCATAGTGCAGGGGCAGGAAGCAATAATATCTTACCTGCACAGTTGCCATTGTGCTGGGAAAGGCCAGTGGCTTATATGAGTAGATATGCTGGCAAATGCAGTAATACGCCATGTATATTATTATATTTTAAGCATTGGCCAGATGTTGTTTCAGTTTGTATTTATTTTAAACTTTACACGGCAGCACCTGCTTACCGTGTCCCTTAAAGAAAAGTCTGTTGAAGCCACTGACTAATTCCTCGTCTGCACCTTCACTCTGGCCCAGCTGCTGATGCCTTGCTTACATAAGTGACTATTTGGGTTTGTAACATGAACCAGGATGCAGCATCACAAGGTCTGAGGAGATGTACACCCTGTGTGTCCGGTATTTGAAGAATAACCCTGATTGGGGGCTAATTGTGTGTGGCTTTCTGCAGCATCTTTTTGGGCTGAATGTTTTGTTGGGTCGCTGTGAGAGCAGACTTTCTTTGGCAGTATAGAACAGAAGAATTTCTGTGTTAAATCACATTATGAATTTGCATCACAGACGCCCCTATGCAGGACGGCTTGCTTGCTTGCGTCACATAGATGCTAAGCAATACAGAGGACTCAACAAGAGTATAAAAAGCTGAATATGTGACACTGCCCTGGCTGCAGGGGAATTGTCCTTCTGCTTTTAGGGCCAAGGTTTGAAAGTGCACTGCATTTCTTCTTGACTTTCAATCAAAACTCCAAAACGTGCCATTCAACTCCCAGCACCATTGTGGTCTTTCTGCAGGATATTAACCTGAAGTGTTAACTGCCCTGCAATTTAATTGGATGTTGCTTTAGATTAAAGTTTCTGCAAAAAAATAAAATAATTCAATGATATGCATATCCACATTGTATCACCTTTAAGGTGAGCAAGTAATTCTGGGTAAATGCTGATGCTGACAGTGGTCACCTCGAGAAATAAAAAATGATTTCTGAAAGGTATAAACGTATGTGATTTGAGGTCACAGTATATAGTGTGTGACACCCGTGACAGAGTTTCAATGAGGCCGTAGTAGTTCGCTACCTCCCTGTGGGCCCCAGAGTCACTTGGTCGCCGTCATTTATAAATAATCTGGCTAAATCCGTCCTGTCCCAGTACAATCGGAGAGGTGTAACCGATTTTGTTGGCTGTGGCTAGCTCTGACCCCCCCCCCCCATTGGCACAGAGTTTCCAGCCCTGGTGCTGACTGATGGGGACCATTGAAGGGTGCTTTATAGGGATGAGGGTTGTTAAACGGTTGGAGGTTGGAGCTTTGTTAACTTGTCTCTCATCTCGCCTCTCTTCTTTCAGACTATGAGAAGACATCGGAACGAAGTGACGGTCGAGTTAAGAAAGGTAAGGGGAAACTCTCCATCCAGGTTAAGTCATTTTTATTCTAAAAGGTCGTCTTCAAGGTTCCTGAGTGGCTCAGTTTGCTAAATGCGCTCGCCCAAAAGAGTCGTTCTCCCTCACAGAGGTGGCAGGGTTAGTAGGAATGAGCTGAGATTTATTAGGACAATTGACAATTCCAAATTGGAGAAAAAACATTTAAAAATTTCAAACCAGATGTCTTGGCAAAAAAAGATGAACGGAGGAACATTTACTGGCTTTAAAAACAGTCTTTTCACAGGGGAAATTTAAGACAGAAAGCCCAGTATCTAGACCTATCGCACTTGTTACTTGTGGTCATAAAGATTACACCAGTGTATAAAACTCCACACATCATGGGTTATAGTACATTTAGTTTTACCTTGCCTCCCTAATTGTTTAATAGATGTTATTTGAGTTGAAATCGCCTCATGTGGCATTGTAAGCGTTAATCCTTTGCAAATCCAGCAGATCTTGTAGACCCCAAGGCCTGGAGTTATCCTTGCGTGGTTAAACCGTTGAAAAGTTCTAATCTTCTAAAGTTCTAAAACTGATGGACTAATTAAAGAGTTAATTTGTCAACAAGTTGGTGTGTTGGGACATGCTGTTCCAAAGTACCTTGTGATATTTGGGTGGGATGTGGATGGTGTTGCTGCAGTACCCCAAAGGAGAGTCCACAGGAAGGAATGCATTCCTTTTCCTTCCTGCTTTAAGGAGGATCAGGAAGGAACATGTTTTTCACAATAGGCAATATTCTGCCACTTCTATAACTGCACAAGGAAACATCAGAACTGTCTTTCTTCATCACGTGGATAATTAAAAAAAAAAAAAAAAATTTGTATGAATTCATCTGGCTGATTTTATTAATTTCACTTGTCACTTTCTACCTTGTAGCAGCAGGTATAAATGTGGTAAATGAAGACTCTGTTATACTTATGCCCATGATGATTTCTTATTGTGGTGTTAGTGTGTGTTAGACTGAATTTGGTAACGGACAAATCAGTGTCTGCAGCTAAAAACAAAGCCTCATGTTTCACTGAAATTTTCTCCTCCTCCAATATGGCCGATGAGGGCTTCTCATTTACTCCACTGCCATTTTGCAGTGATCATTCTTCTGTGGTTCTGCATGATGTTGGATGGAGACGTGGCCTTCCATTGATCTGTGGATGAAAACTGTTGTCCCACATGTTTGCAGTTAATATGGACACACACACACACACACACACACACACACACAGGTGTTAATTAATCATTAGCTGCACTATGGCATAGCTTCAAAGGGATGGCCAAATGTTTGGGGACCATAATTGCCAATTGGTTCACCAAATTGGTGAAATCGAAGGACCTGGATTTTTCTGGTTGGCCAATGATGATACTGAAGGGAAAATCAGTATTGTGTTTGTGCTGCTTGTTCATCACTGATGATAAGAGCAGGGCTTGTTTTTCTAGCTGCGCATGTAGAGTGACAAACTAGCTGAGAATTAGAATCCTGTCTTTGGAGGTTCAGAATGGCCAACTCCGGCCTAACTAACATAAACCTGGTCATTCGTTGCATGCGTGTTAAGCACGTCGGTAAAGTAATAACAGAAATGTGTTGAAACAATACCCTGCATGGCATGCGATAATTGGAATCGCATGTTCCCCGAACAGAAGTACTGTACCATTTTGCTGTTTCCAAAATAGTTGCTGTATTATGCAATACAGTACAGTTATGCATTTTTATTACTTTAGGCTAATCTATTACATGGCTTAGATGTAAAGCTACAGTTTTCTTTGGTTGGTTTTCAACTAATTGGCTTTACTGCTATCTCTGTCTCTCATTCATGCATTTTTATATCTATATATGTATTATATATTGTCTTCTGCATAAGTGTGTTGGTAGAAAAAAAAAGAATTTTAGATGTCCAAACATACATTTTCTGAAACAAGAACTAGGATTTCAGCCACAGATGGTATAGTCTCCACAAAGCCCTGATCTCAACATCATCGAGGCTGTCTGTGATTATCTGGACAGACAGAAGTCTGTAGAAGTACTGTGGCAAGTTCTCCAAGATGAACAATCTACCTGCCGATTGTCTAATAAAACTAGTGGACCTTATTAGTATTATAGAATAAAGTATTCACGGCGCTTCACTTTTTCCACATTTTATGTTACAGCCTTATTCCAAAATGGATTAAATTATTTTCCTCAAAATTCTACAAACAATACCCCATAATGACAGCGTGAAAGAAGTTTTTGAAATCTTTGAAAATGTATTAAAAATAAAAAAATTAAAAAATCACATTCAGTTCACACTCAAAATTGAGCTCAGGTGCATCCTGTTTCCACTGATCATCCTTGAGCTGTTTCTACAACTTGATTAGTCAACCTGTGGTAAATTCAGTTGATTGGACATGATTTGGAAAGGCACGCACCTGTCTCTATAAGGTCCCACAGTTGACAGTGCATGTCGAGCACAAACCCAGCCATGAAGTCCAAGGAATTGTCTGTAGACCTCCAAGACAGGATTGTATCGAGGCACAGATCTGGGGAAGGGTTCAGAAAAATTACTGCAGCATTGAAGGTCCCAATGAGCACAGTGGCCCCCATCATCTGTAAATGGAAGAAGTTTGGAACCACTAGGACTCTTCCTAGAGCTGGCCGTCCGGCCAAACTGAGCGATTGGGGGAGAAGGGCCTTAGTCAGAGAGGCAACAAAGAACCTGATGGTCACTCTGACAGAGCTCCAGCAATTCTCTGTGGAGAGAGGAGAACCGTCCAGAAGGACAACCATCTCTGCAGCACTCCACCAATCAGGCCTGTATACAAGAGTGGCCAGGCGGAAGCCACTAATCAGTAAAAGACACAGGACAGCCTGCCTGGAGTTTGCCAAAAGGCACCTGATGGACTCTCAGACCATGAGAAACAGAATTCTCTGGTCTGATGAAACAAAGATTGAACTGTTTGGCCTGAATGGGAAGCGTCATGTCTGGAGGAAACCAGGCACCGCTCATCACCTGGCCAATACCATCCCTACAGTGAAGCATGGGGGTGGCAGCATCATGCTGTGGGGATGTTTTTCAGTGGCAGGATCTGAAAATGGCTGCACCGACGCTCCCCATTCAACCTGATGGAGCTTGAGAGGTCCTGCAAAGAAGAATGGGAGAAACCGCCCAAAAATAGGTGTGCCAAGCTTGTAGCATCATAGTCAAAAAGACTTGAGGCTGTAATTGGTGCCAAAGGTGCTTCAACAAAGTATTTAGCAAAGGCTGTGAATACTTATGTACGTGAGGTTTTTTATTTTTAATAAATTTTCAAAGATTTCCAACAAACTTCTTTCATGTTGTCATTGTTTGTAGAATTTTGAGGAAAATAATTAATCAATTTTGGAATAAGGCTGTAACATAACAAAATGTGGAAAAAGTGAAGTGCTGTGAATACTTTCACTGTAGATAGATCCATCGACCATTAGTCTGCCATCCATACTGAACCTATGGCTGTTGACCTAGGTGATAAGGAAGGTTGAGTGCCTGGTCCGTGGTCACTAGAAGTCTCTCTGCTTTTACCTAGCGTCAGCACAATATTGTGGTTATGGTACACAAGTTCACTAAATTCATAAATTCTATTTAAATTTTACAGCTACTGAATCTTCATTTTCTTCATTGTTTCAAGTTTTTTTCCGTTTGTTCTTTTGTAACCACAGCAGTTCTGTCATGTCATGTGCAATGAGGTAAACTAACTAGACAACGCAAGTCGATAAACTGCGACCTCTATGACAGCGATTTTTAAAAATTTGTAAAAAAAAAATTTTTAGCTCGCATTTTGGGCAACTAGAAGCTCCCTGGGTTTCATTATCTGATTACTGGTTCCTGTTTGGCTCTTTATATGAAGTAACGTTGGATCTATATACCACTCGCTTTGGTAGATTTTTATCATTTAGACCCCAGTGTCTGAATCCGAAGAGTTCATACACTATCCTTTTTAAATTTTCTGCAATGTACTCACCATCTCCTGCAGCTCGGTAAAATGGTGTCCGCAAAGAAAGACTGACATCACTGGGGCGCTTTTGAACCAGGCCTGTATTACCAGACGGTGAATATAAATGTGCTCCTCCCCCTCTCTCCGCTTTGAATAGGTGTTAATGGAAGTCTCCCCTTGTCTATGGCTGATCTACAGGAAGTGTTTTGGTACGTTTGAAGCTCTGGGGCCCTCAAAGGGACTGTACAGACAAACATACATGTGTATGCATTGTTAAATGCATGGCCAGATATAGATGCAGTGATAGCATATTTCTCTCTCACTCACACATTCACAGACACGCACCAACCACACTTGCTCACTCTCTCACCTTGTGTTTGCATGAATGGATGCGTACAGTGTTACTGGTCTCATCTTCATGGTTCCCTGCTCACAACACTGCAGCTCATACCGGCAGGATTAAGTATTCATCAGTTCCTGAGGTTCTTGCTCATTTAATTAGCTGAACTAAATTATTTAAATGTACTAAATTTGTTTAGTTATATCTTTGTATTGTGGATTCAGTTCTTAATCATGCTAGCTCTCAGAAAGCTTTATATCTGTGTGACTAGGCCCCTGGGTGCGCCCCTGCACCTAGCCCTACGCCTGATTCTGGTGTCAGTCAGACGATGTTGGGGCCTGTGGGATGAGTATAGAGAAGAAGCCTTTTTGCTATCCCCTTTGACCCCTGCTGACGCTGTTGTGTGTAGATCCCCATGAGCCTGGCTGGAGGAAGCTAATCTGTTGCTTCGCTGTACTTACTAAAGCCATTGTGGTAGATGTGGAACTTTTATGTCAGTTCAGTCAGGCATTGAACAAAGACCGTAGTAAGCCTCTGTATTGTGACATGTCCCCACGGGTCCCCCATTGTTTAAAAAAAAAGGTATTTTGGGCATTTGGAATTTTACTTTGTGGGAAATGTTTAAAACCCCTCTAATGTCCCTCCGAGCAGGCAGCTCCCAAGTCTCATGAGGGCTCCACCCACCCACAGACCTCCTCCACCAACGGGAGTCCCTCCCTCAGGGACTCCACTTTCTCCACCCACCCACAGACCTCCTCCACCAACGGGAGTCCCTCCCTCAGGGACTCCACCTTCCCCGCTAGCCTTGCCCCCATGGTGACATAGGGTTGGTCCATGGAAGGGAGCCAGGTACTGCTGTGGTACGAGCCGTCATTGAAAATGCTGTGAATAGTAAGGTTAAAGCGGCAATTGTATCAATGGTTTGAAGATACAGTATGATTGTGATTCAGAGAAATGAATGCCGTTTCTCAAAGTCAGTTTCTCTGCTCCTTGGCTTAATTTAAATCTATGACCAGCAATTCCTGGAAGGCTACCGCGTTCCCTTTGACATGCTGTTAACACGCTGAATCTGGGCGTGTCTGAGAGTGCTGACCAAACGGCCCAACAGGGGCTCTAAACGGCCAGACATGCCTGCACTGTTGCTTGGCTGACAGAGGGCACAGTCGTAGCAGAGCTGTAGTTATCCGTCGTTATCTCGCAGTTGTGCCTGTGCCATCAGCAAAACGAGCACCGCGCAGCAATTCCCGGACATGCAAATCTCAAACCTTGCATCTAGACGCTAGTCCAGAACGACAGGCCAGGTGAATTTTTTTTTTCTTTTTCTTTTTTGTGTGTGTGTGTGTGTGTCAACTTTTGCAAGTGCCTCCTTTACTCCGCGCTTGAACGCTGATTTTCAAAGGGGTTTTATTTTGATCCTGTTATTTTGGGAATACTGAATATCGCCTTATACAATTACGATGACTTTATAATTGCTTTTATTTGATGTCAAAATGTCAGCATTTTGATGCAAAGCAGGGTGTGGGGTTTCTTGATTGGTTTTTGATAGATTGCTCCGTTCAGTTTTTTTCCCCCCAAGTAGAAGGAAACAAAATTGCTTGGATGTATTCGGGTACATCTTTCGAACTCGATTATGATGGAAACGTCTTGTTTTCAGCTATCGTTTTTGTTTTGTATCTCTTCAGAACAAAAGAGACGAACATCTACTGAAGAAGCGGAACGTACCACAGGAAGAAAGTCTTGAAGACTCGGACGTTGATGCCGATTTCAAAGGGGTAAGTGTCTGCTCTGTTTTTTAATAAATTTAATAAACTCGTTCTAAGAGGCAACATCGTTCCTTGTGGCCCTTTCTGCGTGATGAGTCCGGTTTCCTCCAAACTTTGGAGCGTTGTGGCCCGCATGTATTTTGGGAAACTGACGAACGTGCAGCACCTGACAAATTCACCTGCACCATGACATGCACACAGAACTGCATATGGACTTAATTTTATCTTTTTGTCTTTTTCAGCAAAATGTAACACTAGATGCTATCTTGCAGGTAAGGCTTGACTCTGAATCGTTAATTTGTTTTTGGTGTCAGTGACGGCATGGGGACACAGAAGGAGGGTCTTTGTTTCCTCCTCAGAGCGCTTCCCATCTGCGGTGTGGTGGGGTGGTCTCTCTTCAGAGCACTCCCGGGTGTGGTGTGGTGGAGTGGGGTGGCCTCTCTTCAGAGCACTCCCGGGTGTGGTGTGGTGGGGTGGGGTGGCCTCTCTTCAGAGCACTCCCGGGTGGGGTGGGGTGGCCTCTCTTTGAAGCACTCCCGGGTGGGGTGTGGTGGGCGGTCTCTCTTCAGAGCGCTCCCGGGTGGGGTGTGGTGTGCGCTCTCTCTTCAGAGCGCTCCAGGGTGGGGTGTGGTGGGGCCTCCTGACCTCAGAGCGTGCTGCTGTAACTTGTGTTGTTTTTGCCTCTTGTCGTTGAAGAACGCCACCAGTGATGACGCTGTAGTGCAGCTCAGTGCCGTGCAGGCTGCTAGGTAAGGAAGATTTACTTCACTATAAAGAGCACCATAGTCTGTCACGTTTCTTACAACTTCTCACGATTACACGCGTGTACAGTTGCATGTTTTAGCCAGATCGAGAGTTATGGTGGTGTATTTGTTCTGGAAACATTCCCATTAATGGTGGTAATAAATTAATGGAAAATTACAGGTCAAGATTTAGAGGCTTGTGAATTTGATGGTGTGCAAATCAGGGAACCTGATAGTGTTTGGTGTCTTCAATTGCATTGCAGTTTTTCTTTTGATAAGAAATTCAAGGCTCAAATAATGTTTATCTACAATCATTAAGACCCTAAGCAGACACCGGCCGCTCTGTCACTCGTTCTCAGGTGACACCTGGTGTCCTTGTATGTATTGAATACCGTGGTTTATTTTTGTCATTTTCTTGCAGAAAATTACTTTCCAGTGACAGGAATCCCCCCATTGATGACTTGATAAAATCTGGAATCCTTCCCATCCTTGTAAAATGCTTGGAGAGGGATGACAAGTGAGTCCATCTTCTCCATCAGGAGAGAGAGAGACACACACACACACACACAACAAACTGGAGCATGAGTGAGTCCCTGAAGTGCGCAGTCTCTACTCTATTGTCCTTGATTCCTGCCTGTTCTCTGGTTTTGTTCATTGGCCTGTTATGGTCTGTGGTTCCGCTTGGCTGCTCCAGTTGGCGTATTGGGGGGGCTACAGGGGGACTCCCTCAGGGATGAACGCTGACCCATTAACTGAGGGGAGGAGGCTGCTGCAGCAGGGTGATGTGGGCTAGGGGTTAGCGGCCAAAGTAACAGAAGCACAGTAGAGGGCGCTCTGGTGATACATGCTGTAGTGCGGGCGGCGGCTCTGTTATAACTGTAGAGCTTTCACCCCCTTGTATCACGTCATATCTGCTGAAAATTGACTTGGAATTTGGTGCTGCCAAACACTCCTTTTGCTGGTTTTGTGGGATTTCTTGGTTCATTGCTTCTGTGTAACGGTACATCAAAGTGACACTTTAAGTGGAACCGAATGCTGGTGCTCTGGTTCTCTGTCCCTGTTGGCAATCTGTTCGGTTCTGCATTAACCCCCAGTCCATTGCCAACCGAAATAGTTCTGCTTTGCTGTGCTGCAGTTAGCTGTCATTTTCCAGGCTTTGAAGTCTGGCGGTGAGGGAAAGGGGATCACCATGACGATCAGCGCACACAGCAGGCTCCAGACATCGGGTGTTTCCTTGGTTCGCCAGAAATGCAAACAGGCTTTTACGTCAGCACCAAGTTCTATTTTGAATTGTGACTATTTTGAATTTTCTAGGCCGTAATTTCTGAAAATGGAGAAGGAGAGACCTGATTTGATAAGACCCAGTCTGTGATTGGTTAGAGATCCCCGTTCCGGCAAATCCTGGCTGTAGCTGAACCGCCCACTTCTAATTCCGTTTCTAGTTTGTGGTGATTGGCGGCTCCCAACGATTTACTCTAGTCTAGGGTAGGCTATACTACAAAGTGGCAAATGACAAAAACAAAAGCTGATGGATTGTGCCTCACCAGCAAGAATCCCACAACATGACCTGATCGTGTTCGCACTCTTTCTGCCACAGTCCTTCCTTGCAGTTTGAAGCGGCCTGGGCACTGACCAATATCGCGTCCGGGACCTCTGCACAAACTCAAGCTGTGGTCAAATCCAGTAAGTTGACTCTGAGGCCAGCTTGGGTCTGCCGTGAGCCATTTGTTCCTCTGTGCTGGTCTGTTCAGCCCGCGCTTGATCTGACTGTGCCCTTTTCTTTTTTAAATTGCCGTGGGTTTTTATGGGTGCCTGTGTGCGCGCGTTTTTCCTGCCTGAGTTGTTGGTGTGACTGATGTTGCTTTGATTCATCAGATGCTGTACCACTATTCCTGCGGCTGCTCCACTCCCCGCATCAGAATGTGTGTGAACAGGCGGTGTGGGCGCTGGGCAACATCATCGGTGAGTGCCCGCCCTCCGAAATGCTGTGATTGGCTGGACGCAGAGGGAGATGTCGCCCGCATCTTGCCTGTCTGGCTGCTCCTGCTTTCAGCTGGGTTAAAAAACTGCTCAGGCCCGCTGACTGCTGCGTCTTCCCGCAGGTGATGGGCCACAGTGCCGGGACTACGTCATCTCCCTGGGCGTGGTCAAGCCTCTGCTGTCCTTCATCAACCCCTCCATTCCCATCACTTTCCTGCGCAATGTCACCTGGGTGATTGTTAACCTGTGCAGGAACAAGGACCCGCCTCCACCCATGGAGACGGTGCAGGAGGTAGTGTCCTGTGCCGTGAGCGTGAGAGTGAGAGTGAGGGTGTGAGACACGGTAAGGCTGGCTTTGCCTTGCGTTTGTGCGACTCCCTGGGCGTGTGGCTGAGTTGCTTTACGTGCCCAGCTGCTTACATCCCTTTCTCTGCAGACTCGAGTGCACAAACACTTCGCATTAGCAGTCAATAAGCCTATTGTTCAGGGAGAACTGTTCTCACCTGCCTAGGTTCATATTGTATGTTTGTTTAGGGCAAGGCCACTACGGCCTTTGTTGTTGGCTGGCTTGCTTGGGCACAGAGTCAATAGTATGAGAGGTTGTCAAAAAATGTGAGTTGTGCCACAAATAACTTGGTGTTTTGGGGTAAATAAATGGTATACTTAAAAATAATGGGTATACAAATTTCATATTCCTGTTATGTTTTGTTACTGTCTAGAACTGGATAATTAAACTGAATTGATTAATTGCTTTGTAAACGGACACTTTCTGATTATGGGGCAACTTGATTTATATGCTTCATAGATCAAAAAGTGCTTAGCATGTCAAAAGTTCAGTTCCCTTGCACCTAGATTATGCAGTCATTGACTTTAAGCAGCTTTCTCTGCACTGTGCTAAATATAATCTATTAAATACAAATTGTTGGATAGATTAAGACAAATGACTGTAAGCAGACAACCTGCCCTATCAATGCATGCAAAATAAGATTCTACTATCAACTATCTGAGTAACTAAATTAGCTATACTCGCACGACTAGCTAGCTGAACGAATTGTGTACGACCATAATGGGAACAAATACATTTGGGGGTTGAGTCGTGTTGACAAGAAGACATTAAACAATGTTACAGCAAACCTACATTAGAAAGTGTTACCTTGCCACATCTATTTAGTGAACTGCTGGGCACTAAATACATAAAATCCATAAAAAAAACAAAAAAAAACACGTTTTTTTCCCCCCACTGAATAGTGGAGAGGGAACTTTTTTTTGTAGGTAGGTACCGCGTCCACTTGGGCCATAAGTGTTTAATTTATTTTGAGTGCACCACAGCCAAACTACAGAGCATTGAATGTATTGGCCATGGGGGAAATTTTTAATTCCGCCCTGCCACTGAAGTAAGGTGCCTATTATTTAGCTTGACTAATGCCTGCATGGCCTAATTTTTTGCTGCATAATCTGGATGCCAATATATCATGTCCTGTTTTGTCCTATTTACTTCTCTGGGCTGCTGCAGTCAAAAGGTTGGGCTGGGAAATTCAGTGTGTGCACTTGCATAGTGGACCCTTGACACACAACCTTTAAGCAATGTCCTGTGCATTCTGATTGGCCCCTGGAATAGACAAACTGCCAGAGTTTACCAAAACTGAGATCTTTCTCCTGCAACTTGTTGCCCGAGCCTCCGAGTGTTGATTCTGTGTGGTTACCCAGGCTGCAGCCCGTAAACTGCTGCGCCATTAAGTATTCTGTTCCTGGAAACGCTTTGAACAATGGTTTTCACTGAGGAGGTGGCGGGGAATAAGGTTACGCGGTGTATTTGAGTACAGCACTTCTCAACCAGCACCTCTTTAAAGCACCCTGCTCCCTGTGGTGACATGCAGGCGTGTTATCCCGTTGTGGTTAGCTGCCCGGCTAACTCGGCATACCTTCACTAGCCGAATAATCCAAGTGCTGTGTGATCCATCCAAGCCTGGTTTTGACTGTCTGCACAAGCTGCCATCTCTGACGTCCTGATTCTGCCTTCCTGCACGTCTCCTGTGACTGCTACGCCTTTAAAAAGCACCGGCTTGTGCGTCCCTTCCCCCATTTTCTCAACTGCAGTCCCATTTTTCTGCATCGGTCACACTGACGCAGCTGCAAAGAGATGATGTGTAACTCTTAGGTGGTCTCACCTCCGCCAGAAAGGCATAAGTTTTGCTGGAAACTACATATTCTGCTTTATGGTATGATCAACAATCGGCTTTGTGGATTGTGAAAAAATCCCTCGTTATTTGTTCAGATGCGGAAATGCTTTGAACGCCTGGTGCTGCGTTGGTTTACATGCTGGTGATGAGGGTGAGACTGCAGGAAAAACAGGGGATTGTCACGTGTATCCTTCTCCATTCTACACAGTGTGGCTACATGGCAAAAACGCCTGCCTGAAGAAACCCGCGTAAAGCTTACATTCACCGATTCCCCTAGCGGGGTTAGGCTGGTCTCATAATTCTCAAATTGGAATAGCCTCCCACCAAAATACCTTCCATACCAGCAAAACCTTGTTTAGAAAACTGTCGACAGCACTGACTCATAATGCCCATGTGAAAAAATTCCATTGCACCGGCTTACTAGGTAAACAATGAAGATGGATAACGGAGATGATTGCCAAGAGCGGAAATAATCTTGCGTTGCATTGTTTGTCTTGTGTGAGCAGTGACTTTCATCACGAATGTGTCCTCACTGACAGATATTTATTTTGACATCCCAATTGCACTCCACAATTATGCTAACATTTTCCTCCTTACCCACAGATCCTGCCTGCCCTTTGTGTGCTAATATACCACACTGATATCAATGTGAGTATTCTCAAATTTTAACTAAACTGCTGGTGCCATTGAAGAGTGCTTTCTTATTAGGTGAAGATTTGGATGTAGTTTAATATCTCCTCTGTGTAATGTTTATTGTGGAAATGGGTCCTTAAGAATGGAATAGTTCAGTTTTCAGATGGGTAGGTTGAATGCTGTCTACATCTTTCTGTTGGCGTTCGTCCGCGCGTGTGGATAAATGAAAGATCAGGTGAAGGAAGTTTGTTTATTTGACTATATGTCAGGGCAGCTGTCCTAGCTTTGAGGGTATGTGTTCCTTTAGCATCCACTTCCTAATTCGAGCACTGTTCCCATTGTCTGGGGCAGATCTTGGTAGACACCGTGTGGGCCCTGTCCTACCTTACGGATGGAGGGAATGAACAAATCCAAATGGTCATTGACTCTGGAGTGGTTCCTTTCCTGGTCCCACTGCTCAGCCACCAAGAGGTCAAAGTCCAGGTGGGTGACTTGCATGCTTAGTATAGTCCTCTTGCATTCTTCTACCCTCTCTGCTTCTGACGGAGTTCTTAGTCTGGATGCACCAGAGTGTTTTGCGTCTGAGGTGTTAACATCTCACTTCCTGTTTTCAGACTGCTGCTCTCAGGGCGGTTGGCAACATAGTGACGGGGACAGATGAGCAGACACAGGTGGTGCTGAACTGTGATGTACTATCCCACTTTCCCAGCCTGCTCACACACCCCAAGGAAAAGATCAACAAGGTGAGCCCAGGGGTTCTCGTCTTTTGCGTTTCGCTGGGCCCAGGTCCATGTCAGTGGGCAGTAGCCTGCAGTGGCCTGCAGTTATGTTTTTGGGCTTGTTGGAAAAAGTGTCGTCTCTGGTACTCTGAACATAAAAGTCATTGTATATTAGTCATTGCTGCAAGTAGCAGTATTTAACCTGTAGTTAGTTTTTGTTTTGTGTGTGTGCGCGTGTCTATGCCAGGAAGATGCAAGTATTAAAAGGTTAACTACACACCACATAGAGGTTGTGTAGCGTTTTGGTTCAGGTAACACGTTAAGGGTTGCTACACAGATGTTGTACTGAAGCAACACGTACAAAATGGACTAAACACTTTGATCATGTGATGGAACAAGGCTAGTTGTTGGTTGGTAGAGCTAACGTGTCCATCAGTGTGCAGAATTTCATACCACGTTTACCTTGCCTGAACTGAAGTCTGTAGTTCAACAGAGCCAATCCCTTTGTGTTTTGTGTTGATTCACCCAGGAGGCCGTGTGGTTCCTGTCCAACATCACAGCTGGGAACCAGCAGCAGGTCCAGGCTGTGATTGATGCTGGACTCATTCCCATGATCATTCACCAGCTAGCTAAGGTAAGACGGCTACACCCGTATCGGCCCTGGCAGCTCGCAGTACTTCACACTCAGGACTGAGTGAGACCCAAGTCTATGGCGCACTATGGTGGAAATTTCTGCGTATTGACTTCTTCCTTCCGTTACCATTTAGGGTGACTTTGGCACACAGAAAGAGGCTGCCTGGGCTATTAGCAACTTGACGATAAGTGGAAGGAAAGATCAGGTAAGCATACCCATGAACAAGTGTTATGGGGACTTGTGGAGCAGTTGTTGACGAGTCTTCATTTGAAAAATGGATACCCTTTATTTTTTTGCTCAGGTGGAGTACTTGGTTCAGCAGAACGTGATCCCACCCTTCTGTAGCCTCCTGCCGGTGAAGGATTCTCAGGTTGTCCAGGTAGTTCTGGACGGTCTCAAGAACATCTTGATAATGGCTGGAGAGGAGGCTAGCACCATTGCCGAGATCATCGAGGAGTGTGGAGGTATGTGACATTGTCCTGCTTTGAGCTGGACCCTGGATGAAAGTCACACTGATTTATTCTTCCTGCTGTTGATTCTGTATTGACGCGCTTCTTTTTTCTTTTTTTTGGATAAAGGTTTGGAAAAAATTGAGAATCTGCAGCAGCATGAAAATGAGGACATCTACAAATTAGCGTTCGAAATCATCGACCAGTACTTTTCAGGAGATGATGTAAGTACCTCAGATAAACGTGGGGAACAAAACCTGATGCGTTGAGAACTATACATTCTCATGTGCTGTTACACTTAAAAATGTGTGAAGTACAAACAAAAATGAATGGTTAACAAAAGTACTCATGTGTCATTACAACTACGTTTTACTTCTATTATTATTATTATTATTATTATTATTAATGGCCATATGCTGATTTGTTCCTTTCCTCCCAGATTGACGAGGATCCGAGCCTGATCCCTGAAGCCACTCAAGGCGGAACCTTCAATTTTGACTCTGCCTCCAGCCTGCAGACCAAGGAGTTCAAATTCTAGGGCAGATTTTGTGGGTCTACCAGCTGCCCAGCACTTCCCGTCACTTTCCGAACATCATGACAGATTCACTCTCCAGAAACATACTCCACAGCCATGCACTGAAGTATCAGAGACGTCGGGAATCCCCCCTCCCCTCAGCGATGCTTTTGAATATTATAGAGGAATCAAAAGGAAAAGCTCATGTCTGTCCACTCTGCAGTTGCCAAAAGTCGGTGTTTCTCTCACACACGCACACAGACTAAAATGATGTGTGCACAAACGTACAAACCCATCATATCAGTGAAGGGGGGGGAAAAAAAGTCCTGACCTTTTTGTTTGAGGGTTCTTTTTTTGTCTCCACCTCCCTTGGAGCACCCCAGTCTCAACCAGGCATCCAGCTGGTACACCAGCCTACAGTACTGAAGACGTTCCACCTCAGAGCCAAGTCCATGTGATGCCACCACATGTGCCACTCCTTGGAAAGCCCGTAATGGAGAGGTGAGACGGTCACGGGGAACTGACTTTTACCTGTTGCCACAGCCATCCGTCTTGTTTTGGTCTTCTCTGGAATCACATTGGAAGATAATTCTTTAGTGCTGAAACACCAAACGCCGTTATTCAAAGCAGTAAAGGTAAATGACACTCATTTTGAAACGGACGAGAGGAACTTCGCACCGTTAGTCTTTGTCGGACGGGAAATCGGGAGACAAAAAGGAGGGGGGAGAAAAACAAAAACTTTGTACTAAAGAAGTAAACCCATGTGGCTTGTTGAAAAGAATTATGGTCTGGCAGCACTCACCTGTCCCTGCTCATTGGATTGGCGGAAGGTGTGGTGTGGGAGAGCCAGTACTTCTTCCCTTAAGATTCTCAGGCTCAAGCAGCAATTCCAATCTAAAACTATTGTGAGCAGTAATTATGATAGTCTTCTCCATAAGGAAGAACAGACAAACCAACCAACCTGTTACAATCGTTCTTACTTCTGGGCTATTGATTTTCAAAAATTAGTATTATTTTTTTTTCTTCTTCTTCTCTTTTTGTAATTTCTTACATATTCTAGGTTAAAGTGATGATGAAACATGATCAGCAGTAGGATTGGTCTGATTTAATCTGGAGCTTTCAGGTCTGCAGTTTTCCAGTATGGCAAACACCAGGTTTTTCCCCAGTGCTAATTTTTTGTGGAAGGCAGAATCGATCAAATTAAAGACTTGGATAATTGATGGAATCAGTGACCTTTGACCATTGCAATTCTTTGTTTAGCTCCAGCAATTTGTTTTCCTAAAAAGTTACCTGCTACAGACTTGTACGAATTAAAAGCATATCTTTTTTTTGACTTTCTGAAAGGAGAAAAAAAAAAGCTTGTATAATCTGCTGCAGCTGCTAGCCATTCATTGGGACGCTGCAGAAGAATGCCATTGTATTCACTGTTAAAAATTAACAGGGAGTTTTGTTATAATCATGCGTATCGTGACGAAAGAGATCGGGAAAACCTTTTTTTTCTTTCTTTTTTTTGTGCTGTTGTGACTGGACATTTATCCTAGCTTCCCTGTGCATTTGTAAAGGGATTGTTTTTGGACTAATGTAGTTATGTTTTTGGCTGCCAACTACTGAAGAAACGGGGGGAGACCGGCACATGCAGCCAAAGTGTTCTGGACTAGCCATTTATAATTGCTGAACAAAACCTTAGCAGGTGTACAGTCATGAACTTAATCGTAACACCTAGATGGAGCCACTTTAAAGATTAGAATTTTGTCTTGTATCAGAAATGGATACAAGCTTATGTTCATTGCAAGATTTTTACTTGCCAAAGAGAATTTGTTTTAAATAGGAAAAAAGAAACTAAATTTTGGCCTCAGATTGTTTATATCTTTTTATAAATTTTAGATTCAATTTCTCTTTAAGGTGGCTCGTTGTTTCTTTCAACTCCTGTGCATATTAAAGAAAAAATAATGAGTTGAAATTCATTGTGCCTTTTGTTTCTCATTTCTAAGCAACGAAAACGTTTCTTAAATGCAGCGCCTAGCGATGGAGGTACATGAGATATCGGATATGGTGTTTCGCTGTCGCTGGAGTGCACAACAGGACTTTTCATATAGGGCTTTTCTGTGTTTCAGAGCAGGATTGTTCTATTCCAGTTCTATTTGCTGACAATTGTATTCCACTTGCATCCCACTCCCATCACTTCCTGTCCCATCAATAACCATGCCCACAACTTCAGCCATATACATGTCACAAATAAGGGGTATCCATAGGTATTTCATAGGTATCCATGGTAACATGCCATCTCCCTTCATCACTCCCTCAGGACATGGTCTCTGTATTTAAATGACCCTAACCAAAATAAACTTAGCCATTGGCGCTCTACTGCTCCATGTGTCCTGATTAACGTATGTGTATGAGTGGGAATGAGAGCGAGTTTTAATCTGAATCGAGTCTGAATATTTTTCCAAACGCCAACAGTGATCTTGTGTTTTTGTTTTATTTATTGTAGATTGTAGTATTAACTTAACCTTTGTGTTTGCATGCTGGGGGTCTTTGTTATGCTGGAATGTCCGTTTTTGTTGACCCGGCTTGAGCCTTGTAGCTGAAAGCCAGTTTAATAGAAAGTTAAAAAGGTTGTAGTGCCTCAGGTATAGGACCTAGCGGAGCATGCAAATCGACATCAACATGTTGAAGGACTAAGAGGGCCCCGGCAGTAAACCAGGCCTTGGCTCTGGATGTTGAAAGGACTGACAGGATTTTGTTTGCTAGATAGGCCATGTTCCTCTACTTCTGACTAGGCATCCAAAGAAATTAGCAACTATTAACGCATTAGTAAGGGTGACTACCTGTGTTGCCAATGGATTTGAAGTTGTATCTAATTTTGTTTTAGCTCCGAACTAATGAGGCTGTGTGGGATGCATTTTTTCGAATATGATAAATTGTTGTACAATAACACATGAGCCTGATTTATACCGCCGCATTTCTTAATTGTGCACTGCTCAAGTATAGTATGTATTAAATATATAGAAGGTACAACAAAAATAATATATAACTATATCTATCGATCCATGTACCCCATCGGGAAAATCCTATCGCGGGTTTCTGCTTCGCGTCTGTGATTACGTAAAATAATCCCAGTGGAATTTCGCTAAACGATTAGGATGATTTTATAGACAGGTAGGACAAGGTCTTTTGCACTGTAAAATCATTATTATATTATATTATATATATTATATTACAATATTTTAGGATGGATCGATAGATATAGTTATAATTTTGCGCTACGGCAGGAAATTCTGACACGGTAGGACAAATCGACACCATGTGTGTTCCATGTGTCTAGCTAAACTAACTTTTCCATGAAAAATGCTAACAAAGTAAAAATTAACAGAAATAGTCAAATATTTACGAAGAAATCCATGCGCAAATACTAAATTATGGGCGTGTTGTTCAGCGTGACAAAAATGACGCAATATTGATGTGCGCACTGGTAGGACAATCTGACGGGTATGATGTCAGGACCGCGGCCCAAGAGGAAAAAATAGACAAACAATCTCAGAACGTCGTATACCTCCAGAAAACGTTAGACAAAACGCTCCAGATATGGACCAATAAAAAGCGAGTCTCTTACGCGGGTCCATTGCAAAAATCGAGCCATTTATACTTATCGAATGCAGGAAGTTTATTTTATTATTTTTAGTACCGGTGTGAGGCTGCCAAAAATTAAACATTACTTCCGGGTCCGGAAAACGGCAAAAAAAACTTAATTATAAAAGTATCTTTGAGAGATTGTAAATTGAATGTCAAATGCCTCATAAGCGTTAATTATTACGTCGTTGACAAAAAAACTCTCCCCTTCTGTACTTCTGTATGTCCGGCACAGCACGCCCCAACGTGCTACAGCGTTAGGGTTATACAGAGATATCCGGGGCAGTACGTGCCGCCCAAATTGCTGCAATGAGGCCATTTTGCAATATTGCGCAAATAGTTCCTTTAAACTTTTAAATCAGTTGGAATAATATTATTAAAATGAAATGTTAAATTTCAATTCAGAGTTATTTTTCCATAGGAGTATTACATTTTGGACGTTTGGACGTCTCTGATCAGGGATTGATCGGACACGAGTGTGGATAATTGATTGGTTGGATTTTAGTTTTAACTGATGATTAAATAGTAGGGCTGATGAGGATGTCAATCCACCGTTTTGCACCTACCACAACAATTCCTCATTTTTACCAGTAGGTGGCACCCAAGTCCTGCTTTAGTGTTGTCTGCGTTACTCCGGAATTTAGTACCTGTTACACGAAAGGCAGTTCCTTTTCATCTTAGTCGCACTCCCGATTTTGGAACCTGTCTGGATCCTAGCCGTCTCGGGGTTCCGAGGAAGACGAAAAGCCTTTTCAGAAAACACGCCTCCTCTACATGAGTATCCGTAGGTGCGGTTGTAAGGGAACCCCTCACTACTTAAGTACCCTCAGTGCAATCAGAGCCCAGGAAACTTTCAATCACAAGTAAACGTTCGCGATTGGGAATCTGTTGTAATTACCTCCCTAAGCCGAAGTCTACATTGGCAACCCAGCAATACTGGGGTCCTAACAGATGTGTTCACAAGGAGTATTTTGGAACATATATATAATTGTGTGTAACATCCCTCAAATGACTAAAAAACGTTTCTAAATTTCATATGGAATACTACATGTCACTCACTTTTGATCATGAATATAAACACTTCAACAGGAAGGCATTAAGTAGATCTTTCCAGTGATATACTTTATTTGGTGGGTGGCGATTTTTTTTTTTAGTCAACGAGTTGGATGACTGTTTGAGGGGAAGTAAATTCACTGGATTTTGGACAGAACTTCAGTATTTCTATGTTTGTAAATCGAGTTTACGTCAAATTCAAGAAACTGAGCCTTTATGTTTAAGCAGAAGGAAGTTAAATGACACTACAGTAATAAAAACCGCGGTCGAGCCTATTCGGCAGTTAAGAATTGCAGTAGCCTATAGTGACGCAACTAAGTTAATAAGTTAGTTAAAATTCTTAGGGTTATTTTCACTAGAATACTCTACCATTGGATCCCGTTTTCATTTCTGTAACTGAATCTTTGGCATTTTTACTGTAAGTAGCTGGGCCGGGCCTATGCTTCTTTACTTTGGCTGTTATTTCCCCCGTACACAATAACAAATCTACATTTCGTTTAAGAAGGTTGTTTTATGTGTTGTGATTTCGTTTGATACAAATATTGAAATGACAGTGACATATTGATTTCGCATAAACAACACATATAGGCTGATGTGATCTCACGAACGTCGGGTACACTATGCTCTGGTCAATATTATTCACAATGGTCTATCTAATGACTCGATTTTGTTCTGACATTTGTTCTGACATTTTTGCACGCATACCATCACATTTACTTGTTTTCTTTAGTTTTAAAGACGTATACTAATGGCCAACGAGGCTCAGGGCATTTATTCATTCAGCCAATCAGTGGCATTAGAGAAAGCGATTGTCCGGTTCAGTTTCCAAGGAGACGTACGAGTAAAGGGGGTTGTCTCGCAACATGGCCTTGGGGACAGTCAGGAATTATTCGGGTGAAAAATATATGTTGCAGAAGATGAGACAATAAAAAAACGAGAAACGTAGAGTTAGTAATTCTGCGAGAGAGAGAGAGAGAGAGCGCGCGCGCGCGACAGAGAAAATACTAACCACGGAGTCCCTAACGTTTGTTGACTCCATAAGAGTATCTAATATATTATGTTAGCTTGCGCAAGAGTGGTGACAGTTTCGCTTTTCTATACTTGACTGACACTTCTGGATAATTCAAAACCATACGCGGAAGAGGGTCTGTTTCTGAAATTATCTGAGCGGCGTTACTGGGATGACGGAGAGTCAAAGAGAAGAAAGGTAAACATGAGTGGCAAAACACACATTTTCAACTGGCAGTATTGTTTTTAAAGCGCAAAACTTCTATACTACTTTGTGTTCCCTAATGCTAGCAATATTTTATATTAACCATTCTGTTATAGTTAATAACGTAAAAATTAACTAGTTTGTATTTCCAATATGTAAAAACGTATCAATCATTCCGTATAGCTATGGGTTGGCTATATGTGTTTATTGTAATAGTTTCAGTTTTCTATATTTAATCTGATGCATTACGCGACTCAGCCGTGGATTTTGTGTATAATGTATTTAGATACGAACAATCGTGTTTCAGTGATAATTGTTTTTATGAATATTCAATGCGTTGCAGTTATTTTCACATGTTGAAGCTATAGCCAGGTGTCGACACTGAAACGAAATGGGTAATTAGATGATTTAGATTCATTTGTTCGTTATTATTTCTCTCGTAATGAGTAATGTCTGGTGAAAAATTAACTGTAGTGAATATTGACGCTTGGAGGGTTTGATAAAAAATAAATAACATTTAATAGTCAACATGTCCTGTATTGCCTTATTTAAAAATAAAATTCTAAATGTATTCATTCGTTCATGTATTCATTCAGAATGCATGATTATTGTGTCAATACAGTGATACAAGATTTGTAAATTGCATGTCGGTTAAAAAAAAACATCTGAGGTTTAACCATTTTGGACAGTGGCGGTTTGAGTGGGATTTTATACGTAGCGACACCTTACAACTTTTTACAACTGAGGGTTCTAGCCCTGTCTCCTGCATAAGAAAGTGGCAACATAATCTCTGCATTTGTTCTTAAGATCACTTCCCTCTTCGTTCACTACAACAAGTAATGTTTGTTTTAGTGTTTTAGTATATTGGCCTAAATAATTCGTATTTAATCATTTATTAAAGAAAATAAAATAAAATGTCAATTTGTTGAGCCCAATACAGTACTATTCAATGTAAACTATAGAATATGATAAATATGCTAATATACATAGGCTAAATTGCAATACTGTTATTAAACAGGATTTATTAATAACATCGTTTGAGACTATTTTTCAAATTAAGTATTTTTAAATAAATACGCAGGATAGGGATTTCGTACCTGCTCATTTTGTTAACAGCTGGAGGGTGGACTAAGGCTGTCTGTTGGAAGAATAGGTGGATTCCAGCTGTGACGGTAAGCTTGACAAAGCATGGGTATTGTCAGCGCAGCAGCATATATTGTGAGCACACACAAAGTACTAGAGGTCTGGTGCAAGCCTTTCCAATACTGTCTCGGATGTGCTGATATGCAATGACGGTATTACTAATGTTATTTAGTTGCTTTGTGCGGGCGTACCCAATCACAGAGGAGTTCTGCGTGTGCAGGTTGTTATTCCAGCCACGCACTTTAGTTCGTTGACTCTAATTAATCTACGTAATCATTGTCCACCAGGACAGGGATTCGAGAAACCAACAAGGACTTACACATTTACTGTTACTACACCGGTGCTGAATTAAGTATGATCTTGCAGTCAAGTTCAACTGCCCTAGGTGTCTTTGGAACTTGCAGTGGCTTTTCTCAGCTTGCAGGCTTTATATAAGGCATTTTAAATAATTTCAGTAGTCGTTTGTTAGGTGTGCTAAATTTAAGCAGATAACTGTGCTCCAGTGTGCTGTTAAAAAACCCCCAAAAAACAGGACAGATCACTCTTTTCAGCTTTTGGAGAAAGGCTAACTCTAATCTGTATTGATTGTGATTGATTTTTTACAGAGTGGTTTTAAGGTGTTCATACGGTCTGAATCTGAATTTAAAAGCTTGACTGTGGCCTCGGTGTACTTTGCAAAGTGTAACTGGTCCTTTGGGACAAGGCAATACCTTATGTCATCTCATCACATAGAGATTCTTCTTTGGCTGTCCCAGTGGTAAGTGAAGACACGCAAAGACCACTGTCTCATCTGTTAATATCGTTGATATCTTGGGTTGGCTGTGAAGTGGAGCAAGCTTTGTCCATAAAACCAGGTCCACGGATTGGGTTGAAGCATGACATTTAATTGCTTTAGATTTTCATTTGAGCCCCTGGCCCCGTTAAGGCAATAACCAGATGCTCAGATTTGTTTTATTTTTCACGCCATGCATCTATCTTTGATGTCTTTTTTCTTTGAATAATCCGTGGGAGGCGTAATATTTTGCCAAAACAGTTTTCATTCAGGAAATATTACAGTTATGGGTGGGCTACAGAGAGATGTTTGAAATATTTGTATATTTTTGAATGTTTTTTCTGAGACTGCTACCGATAGATTTACCGATAGAGAAAGGTTATGAATCAAACTGTATTGAGTAAAGTTAAGTGAGCAGTAATCATTCCAGAGACTGAAAAAATAACATTCGCTTTCCAGACAAGATTAAAACAGACAGGAATATATATATATAATGAAGGTCAGATTCACTGGGCCATTTTAGAGAGCAATAGCAGTGGTCAATAGCACTAGAGTTAATTGGACTGAGTAATTACTTAGTATCTGGCAGTGGATATCAATTGGGTCCGGCGTAGGCATCACTCTGGAGATATTTATGATGCGTACAAGAGTGATACATTGCATTGCGGTTTCAAAATTGAAGCAAGATAGCGTTTTGGACAGTTTCGATTTTACTTCATTAAGCTGCTGTCTTGGATCAGGGCTTTTGGTGATCAATCTGTTATCATTGGGATATTTCTTCTCTCTAAGTACATTCAGGTCTTGCCAAGTAGTAAAGTAATGAGGGCATCGCTCTAAGAGAACGTTTCCTTGCATTGTTGTAGATTAAAATGTGTAGAGCATTTCCAGATACCCAAAACCATCACTGAAAAAACCCAAAAACAATGTTAATTAATTGCTTTTAAGTACAAATAGAGTTTTCCCACTTTTTTCTGTCTCTGCCATTGTTTCTAAATTCCTCCTACAAAACGCACCATTGTGTGTTGTGGGTTTATAAATAGTTTCCATTGTGTCCAGTAAAGCCGCAGTTGCGTCTTGATGGAAACAGAATCAGTGGTGTACAGTGGTGGTGAATCGGGGCAGTGCCTCCTTCCGTGCTCGTCCCCCCTTATAAACGGCTAACAAAAGACACCAGGTGGTTCGTAGACCATCACCGCAGCTCTGAAAGTGCAGAACTGCTATTTAAAGGGAAGACGGCTTGGCTGGACTTCGTTGAAAATGAAGGTCTTCATAATTTCAGCTAGCAAATTTCAGATGGTTCTCCAATCCTGGTCCTGGAATGTGTGGATTTTTGGTGATTTTGACCTTTCCCAGAAGCACCCAAACTAAAAATCCACCTCTTTATTCATCCAGCCAATTGTTGGTTGCTACAGAACTACTTTTAGTTCACAGTTAAAAGTCTCAGAGAGCTGGATTACCTGATTTTAGGGGTAGTGCACTCCAGGGTTTTGGGAGAAACTGCCAATATTCTAGAAGAAATATAAGAGTAATTGCTCTTGCTGTTGCGTTCATAAGAAATTACTTAGCACCCCACAAGTGTGGTGCTACTCTTTGGGCCCTTGTAAAACACTGTTTTGTTTGTAGACCTAGTTTATCTGCCCCTTGGTAAAACAAGTAGAAAATTTGTTGTTTTTGGAGTCGTGGTGGAAGCAAGAAGGTCACATAATAAAATGCTTATACCCGTTACAATCCACGCTCTGTCAAGCAAACAGGGCCTGCTGGGGGAAATGTCAAAATTGGAATAGCTGCATATGTCAAGCGGACTGTTTTATGAGCTTGCCCCAAAGAGACACTGTATACGTGGATTGATATAATCGATGCATGGCCTGCTCCTCGTCTTACATCACACCTGCCCTGGGTGCCTTTATTTCACACCTGCCACTTGTCAGTATGCAGTATCAGAACCTAAATATATAACCTAACTGTATTGCAGTGATACATACAAAGTCATTCGATTTAAATCTTGTCCAACTTCATCCAAGGCACCCAAAGAACTCCACTGACTGGTATTAACTAATTTGATGTTAAAAAACATAATGTTATTGTAACTCAATATTAGCAATGACACACGGCATGGATAATTGTGTATATATCTGCCACATGTTTAGTGCATTTAAAAAAATAAGATAATTGTCAATGTAAGAAAGACATTGTCCTTCATTATCTGTACTTTGACTTGCATGATAACACCCATTAGAACCAATTTAAAAAAAAAGTTTATGTGCAGATGTAATCCCATAAAGTCTATTCTTTAACAGCATTAGCATTTTAATAATAAAATTAATTCAAATAAATTCTGGACAGGATTCATTCTAAACAACGAAGGAATTCTCTGTCTTGTAAACTGATAATAATTCTGTTATGACATTATGATAATAAGCCTGATGATGCATTAATCATTTAAAATTTTACCATTATTTCCACAGGTTGTGACTATCAAAATGTAAGTCCTGAAAGTGTTTCACTTCGTGTCTCTGCTGTGTTTGGTTTCCATTTTAGTTTTGGTTCCCGTATAAAGGGACACTGTGATTGCACTATGGGATATTGACACACATTAGCAGAGGTGTTCCATGCCAAAGCACCTTTTCTTCACCGAAGTATCACTGACTATGATTCATATAGACTTGCTAGCATTATACCTGCTTTGGTACCTGCGCCCACCTGATTCCAAACCTTACCTTGATTGGACGGTCGTGGTAAAAAAGGAGTGTTGTGTGCGGATCGCCAGTTAACATATAGCACTCGAGATTGTGTCTTTTTCTATTTAGATGTGCCAAAGCATGTGCCGAATTAATAGATAATTGTAAAACCTTTACGCTAACAGTGTGAATGCTGGCGCATTCCCTTGCATCCGTTGGCATGCTGGTAGCAGCATGTGAAATGGTCTCATTAGGAATTCAAGTCAGGTCCCTCTGTTGGCTTTTTTTAGGTTTAAATTTATTTATTTATTAATTGTCTTTAAGCAAGCTCAATTGGCATGTTTCAGCACTGCGTTAACAGGGTAACAGGGTTATTCAGTCAGACTTTTAATATGAGGAACTGTGTCAGAATATTTGAAGGACTGCTTTAATCATGTCCCTTCTTCCCATATGTGATGGTTTTCAGAACCCGCAGAGGCCAGGAATAAACTTGCATTCTTAATTTATCTCATCTACTCAGTGTCTCCCGGGTAAGGCAGCTTCCTCGGAGAGGAGGCAATATGCCAAGCATTGCGGGATCTGTATTGGGTTACTGCAGAACGACTGCACAATAGACTGTTTGAATACATGATTAAATTGTTGTTCTTATCCAGCTACCAGGGTGGAATGAAATTTTTCTCTCCTCTTTATCCTTTTTGATGTGCCTGTGGTTCATAAGTGAAAACCTGACACGAAAGTCCTGTCACTCTTATCCAGCAAGACAAAGCTACCGTGACAAAGAAGTTGCTGTTTTCAAACGGATCCAACTTTTTGAAGCATTGCCACATATTTTAAATTAAGCTCATTCACTGTGTGTATATTCACGCACATGAAGGCTTTCCATGGATGAAGAATAATGCTGTGAATTCAACCCTTAGAGGGTGGTGTGTTCTCTGTTGGTGCAATAATAACAAATATTGTGATTATTTATAACGTAAGGTGATGTTTGGGTTATAGGACATAGTTATAGTTTGGGTTGTCAGTGTTTTGTAAAACTGGGCACGGTTTGTGAGCTCTGAGCTCTGCCTGTTTGCATAGCCTTTGTAGCCCTGTTCCTAATGCACTGAATATTCAACACCACAGTATTTTCATTACATTATCTCATGTGAGGAGACGTTTTTATCTACCCTTTGTTGTGTAAATACAACCCACACACACACACACTTCCTCTTATTACCATAAAAAATATCATATGATTTTTTTAATCAGTGTGCCTTTTATCCCAGACACATACATTTCTCTCAGTATTGTAGATTACTCGAACAAACTGGGGCTTCTTGTTTCGGTTGAATTGAATCCTCAAGAAAAAGGTATTGACTCGCTGAACTTTCCTTTTTCTTTACACTAATGGAAGAGACATAAACTCATGATCTGTGGAATATTCCATTTTGTAGACAAAGTTATTGAAAGAGCTGACCTTTGAATTTGACCTTTGAATTTGGATTTAATGGAGTTCTAGTGCAGTGTTAAGAATGTGCATATATGGTTTAAAATGGAATTAATAGCAGAAGGGTGATTCAACAAGAAAATGTCAATATTTGACAGCTGAGTAGGGTTATGGATTCATATTATTCCGTCTTGAATTAACTATACATTTCTCATGTTTTAACCCATCAACTCATTTAATTATCTGCAGCCTGCAAAAAAGATGGCTGGTTATGGAAATGAGACTTTACAGTGTAATTCAATGCAGTGCACACAGGATGATTATATTAGCCAGTCCTCACGGTCTTCAATACATTCTGATAAGGGGCCATCTGGTGACTCTACTGTAAGGTGAAATCTGCACTGAGGCGGGGATCTCATGAAAACCAGTGCTTATTGTTAGAATTTAGGTCACTTTTTTGGTGTGATGTACAAGCTGATGTATTCACTTGGGTCGTGTCTCACCGATCCATAACAAATGAACTTTCCACATTTGCTATATATTGAATTTGTTTAAATAGGTCATTGTATCCACTGAGTGAATACACAGCTCAGAGCTGTTAGGCAAAGTTTGTACTGGCAACAAATGATAGTTTACAGTTCATACTGCCTTGTATCTTATTTGGCGGCTGACCACCAATCAGATTAATAAATCAAAGAAAAATGTCACTCATTGATGAATAAGGCTTTTCTGGTATTTGTGGCATGTGGCATGGCAGGGACAAGTAGGAGCCTATTAACTCAGTATTACCAATTTTATCTTACGCATCAAATAAAAAAACACCCAGTTTAATAACGAAAGCGACTCACTCAAATACGAGCTAAAAACACACGTGCTTTGTGTCCACCGAAGGTTCACCAGTTACTGAGTTGCAACTATGGAGGTAGAGGTTACTACCAGTTGACACAGGGAAATGTGGGGAGTTGTCTTCACTGGGGCATCACTTGCACTGGCTCTCAAGACCAATCACTGCAGCGCATGTGCCCCAGCGTATGTGTGTGTGTGTGTGTGGGGGGGGGGGGGCAACGTTCCTTTGTGCATTGTGCTGTGCCGCTTGTGACTTGATTGATTGTTTGCCCATCTGGCCGTTAGCTAAGATACGCATTGTGTCACATAGAGACATCGCAGTTGCCAAGTGTGCGGCCCAAAGAAAAACAAATCAACAAATTTAGAACATTCATATGGCTTCCTGCGTTACTGCATGTTCCAGTGTTGAAAAGAGATGGGTGCCTCGAAGGCCACTCGGATTGGAGGAGACTAGTCGTACTTCCTCGCTTCCTCTGTGTGTGGTGGTGGGAGCTGTAATGATGAGCCAAGATGCATTAACCCAATTGCCCATTCCAAACTGAGGGGAAAACAATTATTAAAACGGTTCAAAGGTTCCACTCCCACAAGGTACTCCTCCTGTGGTAGATTGCTGACGGTTGTTTGGAATCTGTATGTAGTGATCAGCGATAATGGGAAGGTGGGTGGTGTGCGCTTTCTAAGGGCACTGCATAAAGGGGATTAAGTTGCTGAAATTTAACAAAAACAATGGGAGGCTAGCTGTTGTTTATCACCTCCTCTATAGACCAAAGTTCTGATAGATGGCTTTCTCGGGAAATAGCTGACAAATGAAGAGTTGGTGATGATGCTGGAGGATGTGGGTATACATTTTATTAAAACTTTCCAATCAGCCAAACATCACATAATGATAGAGTTTATTTCTCATGCAGTTTTAAAATCTCCCTTAAGCCTCCTTAAGACCGTTTAGTATCCCAGACTAAATCGTCTAACTTCTGTAAGAAATTTCCCTGTCCTAAAGCACATTTCTATAAAGGTAAAGGGCTCAAAGTGAATCGAGTTGTTTAACTAGATGGGTGAAACATGTGACAAGTGTAGGCTTGCTTCTGATCTGTTCACCAGACAGCTTTATCAATAATGTGGATAACAAAACAAAGCACACGTTGTTACAGTGACGTAAAAAAATCGCTTCTGTATTTTTAAGATTTAATTCAGATGCATAAAAAATAACATTAACAAAACATATATTAATAGAACACTATTAAATACTATAAAATAATTTATGTTAATTGGGATATAAAGTGAGGTGTTTTGATATGAATGAGATGTACTGTGAATTGTTCACCACTTTGGGGATTCTCTCACATTACCATCCGCCGGTGCAATTAAGCACAGTTAAGTAACCTCGAGTATGATAGCAAAACATGGAGTAATTACCAATAAGTTGATAGATTGTTTCTGTCCTGTGATGATTGACAGCGCCAGAGGGGGCGGACAAGCGAAAAACATGTGTGGGAGACACGGAATTCCCTGCTTCACAGAGTGAGCAGTGGCACAGAGCCCATCGGCTCCCTCTCCGGGGCGCTGCTGGACCCGGTCTCCACGCCGATCGAGGGGAGCTCTGGGGAGCATGCTCAGTGAGCTTGACTGTCCTGTAACAATAGCCCGCTGGAGACGGCGAGAGCCGGGCTGCAATTAAACCACAGCGCAGCGTGGAAGAGGAAGCCTGCCTGGGATCTGGGGGACGGGAGCTACTCATGTGTGAATTGCCATGAAGTCCGAAGCTCTTCTGGAAGGCATTTACGGACGCGTGATTTAAACAATGGTGAGCACAACTGGTTATCATTGCTTCGTATGTTTGTAGTTAGATATGTTGTAGTGGTGCATTTATGTGTATACTGTGGAATTTGTTTTCCTGTCGTACATTTAATCGATAAAGACATTTTTATAAGCGTACTAAAAATAATGTAATTTCTAAGTCTAGTGAATAATAATGTCCTGATGTTAGGAAAAAATTTGAGAGGAGGTTTTTAGTCATTCATCTTTGAAAATCCTGCTAGGAAGGAATAGTGTACTTGTCCACCAGTGACCAAGAATATTGGTGTGATTTCTGCTTTCTGCTTTTACTTCTTTCTGAAGACTACTTCAAAGAGATGTTCAGAGAGTTTATTGATTTATTTACTTTGAGTCATCATTGGACATAATTTACAGTGAATAAAACTGCATTTAGGAAATTAGTTGAAATTAAATTCTGTATTTACAAACTGTAACTGGGGTGTTTAACAAAGGTTGTTAAGCCATTCACAAGAAACCTGATTTCTTGATAGCACATTAGTTGAAATAGACCAAAATTCTTCAGGAACTATATGCTATTTATTTGTTTTTTTAAAGAACTGATATTGCAGCCTGTGGATCAAAACAGTTTTTCCCCTCATGTCAGCGGAGACCTGTCTCTTGAATAACATTAACTGGTTGGTCATCACTATACTGTGATCTGACTTTGTGTAGGATGGATCTATGTTTTGGGGGAACTTCTTATGTGATCTGGAAGAGAGTAACACACTCCAGCAGTGTCACTAGTGGGGTCTTCACCCCTACCCACTCCCTCCAAGGCCAACCAATTAACTCTTCCCTTCTCTGCTAACCCCCCTACAGCCCTGCCACAAACAATAGCAATTAGCACATCTGGCCAGTAAATGAGCCTATTCAGTGATCCATCTCGACTTATTCTATTCTATTTTCTCTGAGAGCTGATGTGCTCCGTAGCAGCCTGGTCTTGAATTAGAAGTGTGTGGTATTGATAGAAGCGAGATGGTTGTAGAGTTACCTTTGCTGCCGGTGACGATGCCTGCTCCTGCTGGGACGGCAGGCTAATGTAGGCAAGGGCCGCTTCTAGGCAGCACATTTCAATATTTCATTGTGTGAGGGAGCCTACTTCTGGAATAAAGTATCCCAGCTTTCAGGAAAAACTGCAAAATAACTTGATTTGACACATCCAGGTTACTGTCGGTCAGGGGAGTTCAGAGGCAAGGACGAGGGGAGGACGACCTCAGCCCGATGACGTGGAGTTGCCTCGTCACCGTAAATCTCTTTACTTTCCTAAACGGGGGACAGTAGAATCGAAGACTGAACTCGAAGCTGAATGGAGAAGTGGCTGGGATTACTGTGCTGTCACATTGGATTTGAATAGAAAAACCTAATTTATATGGTACCATATATGAATGTAATATCTTTTTCAAAGCGGGTGGAGAACAGCAGCTCTCATCCTCCTTCATCAGTAATCCCCACATGGCTCTCGCCTCCAGCTCCTGGCATAAGCCCATTATCGGCCTCGGCAACCCAAGGGAGTCGGGCACCTTCGTCTGCCACTGTCTGATGTACATTCAGTCTCTCCAGGTACCAAACATCAATTAAATGAGTGTGCATTTCACAGAGGGATGTGGATGTATCTTAAGACTGATCAGACCTCCAGTAGGACTTTTAAATTAAAAGGGGGGGGGGGGGGAACAGGCA
>JAOVYW010000064.1:233595-253678 GCA_025775045.1 Hiodon tergisus | reverse complement strand
AAATTTATAGGTAAGGGTGGTTTTTTTTTGCACCCCCCCCCCCCCCCCAAAAAAAAAAAAAAGATTTTGTTTAATAGCATTGCTGTAAGTATTTCTGTATTATGCGAGTCAGTCTCACTACAACGTAGATGAGGAAGGGTGCCATTGCTTGCTTGTCAGTCTGGGGAAAAATGTTTAAATATTTAGTTTACATTTTGTTTTTTGTTTGTTTTTGAATGGCATGAAATTTACAGAACATGACTCTGTAATCCAGTATTCTTTTAAGCAGATATAAATGGTAAATTACTTTTCTTTCAATTTAGAACTAGCCATGTTGTCAAATATTATCATTTAGGAAATTGTTTTATTACATTTCTCTTCAATGAATGTATGACATGTATAACCTAGTGAGGACTTTTTTATTTTGTATTAATTTTTTGCCTGCAATTTCAAAGTGCAAATTTTCATTTATGCTGAATTTAGCCATTTATTTTTAAATTTTCAAATGGCCACCAGGCCTGTTTATTTTTTTACTTTCACCTTCAAGGAGTCAAGTTGACCTTCTGCAATGTGGTGCTCCTCTGGGGGGGGGCAGGGATTGAAACAATATTATTAAATTCACACTTTGTTAGTTATCAAATTACAATATGTGTATACATAAAGAACTATTGCAGTTTTTAGAAAATTAGCGTTTTTCAATTTGAGTAGATTTGGCAAAAATTCAAACGCCACAACCCCAGCAACATCCTAGAAAGAGCAGTTGTGAAGTTCTCAGCCAGGAGTGCACTGTTCTGCAAACTTACTTTATCCATACCTGTATTTTATCCCTGTATTCTGGCATGGCTTCAATGTTAAGAGGAATGTGATTCACCATGTCTGTTATAAGAGAAGAAATGTTCTGAAAGTCTTAACACTCGTGAGTTGTTTTCGTTTCTATTGGAGATAATGAGTTGCGTGTTTCGAAACGAAACCCTGTGTTAATTACAGTAAACGCCCCCTTTCCACCTCTTGTACCTCCTGGAAATTGTAATTTCTTCCACTTTATTATTCTTCACTGGTCAACAGTGAAAGTTTTGTCTTTTTGCCCCTTACAGTGAACATATTATTGGTATTGTACTGCCACTGTTTTTCATTATTTTTTAGAAGTCAAGTTTTGTGTTTAGAAGAATTACTGACTGGGTAAATTAAGTGAAGTCCTTATTTGGTTGCATGCGTTTTAATTAATTGGTAATTGGCAATACAAGTCTGGGCCTAGTGAGGTGCTTTGTGATTTTAAATGTATATATACTTAAAAGATTTTCTTGCTTTAATGATGCAGAACTCCAAACCTTTCTGAAGTTTTGTGGTTTGTTTTTCCCCCTCTTTTTCCTTTTTCCTAATGTTTGTTTTTTTGAGAGCATGAAGTTTAAATGGGAAATTTTACGTAAAATTGTTTCATTTTTGTTTTGAAATTCATTTAAGGCTACTGTGAAACATTGCAGCCATTAGAATAATATAGAAGTGACCTTGTGTTAAAATTTCACTTTATCTGAGTATGGGACATTTAAGGGTTTATGTAAGGTTAATAATAATTGGTAGTTTCCTGATGTTCGTTCGTATTCTGTTGTTCACACACTGTTGTACTGGTGCGCGAGTTACTTCACTAATTGCAGTGCAAATACAAACCAGCCAGTCACTGCAGCCGTTAGTTATTGTCTTTCTTTTAAAATCTAATTATAGTTAAGAATCGATTTGGCTTTTGGTTTGGACAGGAGCCAGCAAAGTTTATTTCTGGCAAAATAAGTGGTTTTGTTGCACCGTGTTTTAATTAATTTAATTAATCTCGAGTTTGGGGGGGGCATTAATACTAAATTAACACTTTGTTCTTTCTAATCATCAAATAACCTCGGATTTTTGTAATGTGAGTTCTAGGTTACGGTTTCTTCCCAATGACTGCCAAATTCATTGCACAATTCACATTGTGTCTGAAGGTCTTGCAACATAAACGCCGTACTTTGTTAATTCTATTTCAAAGAAAGGGCTGTTATTTGTGGACATTTTCGGTACGACATGAACCAGTATACATTTTCTAGAGTAACCAGGTTTACACAAATGTGCATAAATTTTTTTCACTGAATGAGATGTGCGTTTGTTCGTGTTCGGTCAAAGGAGATGAACAAATGGTAACACCTTGCCGGAGTCCTTGTTCATCAGATTTTGCATTCGATTGTTGGTCAAAAGTAGTTGAGTAATATAATATTGTGAATTGGGTCCTGTGTGCAAATGGCTTTTTTTCTTTCTAGGTTATCTAAACACTTTCCATACGTGGTCTTTTTTTAAATCTTGTATCTGGTGTCATTGTGGCTAATTGCTTATTTTTGCATGTTGCCACTTTCAAAATTATTAATTTTCACTAGCACTTTTTCTGGTTATAACCTGTAATTAAATTGACCCTATTAAAATGAATTTATTTATTTATTTTAAGTGCCTTCATAATTTGACTTTTCCACATTTGTTGGTTTCACATACTGCTTAAGAAAGGGTCTCTGTCATTTTTGGTTTTGAGTGTTTTTCCTCTCTTTGAAATTGTATATGTAATCAGTGATGTTATTTCGCATACTACAAAGAATTGTTTATTTTCAGTATGATTTTAGAGTACATTGGTATCTAGTATGTATGTATGTGTGAGTGCTACATAGATGAGTCAAACCTTTCCAGGGCTGCTGCCAAAGCAAAGGTCTTAAGTGACGGTCTTATAAAGGTCATGACCCTTGTTTTTCTCTTCATTTAACATTTTAAAAACTTTTTCAGAATAATGCCTTAAAGCTTTGGGTTACAGTGTTTGAGTGTTTGTATGTAGTAATAATTTATGGTTCAGCAAGTTGGGCTGCTGAAAGCTCATTTTTAATACTAGGAATGTATGAAAATATTTACAATTCTAAAAATAGTTTTAATTGTAAAGGTGATTTACATTTACTCAGTCAACCTTGTATTATATTTGGCAATGCCCTATTTAATCCAGATACAACCCTGTTCTGTAGTTTTTTGTGAAACCTTTTCTTTGTTAATCTGCATTTTCAATTAAAATGTAATTGTTTTGTTTTTTATAGTCTTTCCCAAGGGTCAGTTATAAGTTATTAATATAAATATTAATCCATATCTATTTATCAGGGGTGTTATACTCCAGGTAGAAAGATTAGACCCTTATAGATAAGCGCTACATGACTGTTTTGCTTAGCAGTAAATTTGCAGCAACTCCAGGGTTTGTGTTTTGGTCACAAGTTTTCTTTTTCTGAGCACTTTGTGATCACTGCATCATAGTGTTTTCTGTTCGCCATGTTTCTCTATATAGTTGTCCATGCTGCTCCTCTTTGTTTGACTTTGAAGGAATTCTACAATGTTGAGAATCTGCAGTTTTTATTCACTCAATTTTTCAGTTGTGTTAATGCAGCTCGGTGGGTTGTTACAATGCCTTTTACCACACAAGGGGAGGCTAAGGAAGTATGATTGGTCTCTTATGATCAAATCGCCTGCAAGCCACCTGTGATTTTTACACAGTACAGGCCTTGCAGTTCGTTTGTGTTTTAGTGACAATTGGAGAATACGCATGTTCCTCTTAACTGCACTGCTAGCCTGTGGTCCCCTTGGAATTTGGGTCCCAAGCTGAGACTAGCCTTACCTGGGCTCCACTCTGCCAGTTGTCTGCTGCCTCCGTGCTCTCCCAGTCGCAATCAACAAAATCAGCCTTATATAATTATGGATTTTTGAATGGTGAAATCTTGTAAATGACCCATCAAATTTGTTTCCTATTGTTTGAATTGCGACAAATATATTCTGTTTTAAATATTATATTTGTATATTTAGGTGATAGTCTGAAGCTCATGTTGTTTATTGGATTCCCCTTTTGTAAATGAATTTATGAAGACTGAAGATGGGTACTGAAATTTCAGAATTCATAACTTCGTACCACCAACCAATCATAGTGGTTAGCTAAATATCCAAACCCCTGTCCACAAAAATGCAGGTTGTAAGAAGTTGGCTAGGCATCTAAGATGGCAGGTTAGTGAGCGTTTCGAGGCATCACAGAAGTCAAACTTAACATTGTCTGGAATACATAGTATATGATTTATTTTTTTGGTGAGATTTTTTTAATGACATTATGCTGTGAGTGAATTTGGATTCGCTCGAGATATGGCAAATATGGCTTTTCTTGGAATTGATTTCAAGAAATTGTCACAAATACGCTTTAATTGAACAGCAGGATTAATCTAGTCGATTATAAGCATAGGCACATAGTCTGACATTTGTTTTCTGCTGATTGTGTACCATTTGATATTTAGCATGGTTTGCCTGCCCTTGTGTTAATTCAAATATCGTGATGGTGTAATGCTTTCAACTGATTTGTATTTTTTAACTCGACCTTTTAAACATTTGGATTAGTCGAGTCTTTTCTCCATTTCATATCCAGTGGCAGCCATTAAATTCTGCAAGAGATATTTGTAGAATTAGTGATATTGTGTGTGTATATGGTATGAAATTGTCTTAACCACAATACTGGATTTTATTTGAAGTCATTACAGTATTTAGCAAAATGTATTTGACAGATCTGAGTACTGCTTCTAAGTAGCTTACATGGCTAATTTATTATTGACAAGGTCCCGTATGGTCTAGTGGGTAGAAGCCCTTGCCAGTGCCTTAAACGGGTCCTATAATTTATTTTTTCAAATTTGCATAATGTCACTGCCGAATGTGATTGGGGGTCACTCCGTGGCAGTGCACAATTGGTGAGCGCTGCCTGGGATATGGTGGGCTTAATTTGGCTTTTTTTTTTTTTTGGTCTGTTCGAAGCATCTCCATTCAGTTGGTGTTGAACCTCGTCTGGGATGCTCCGTTTGCAGTGTGTTAAATGACAGATGGCTTAAAGATGGGTGGGATTGAGCTCTGAATTTCTGCATTGTCCCTGTATGTGTTTGCAAGATTTCATAGCAGATTGGTGATTCCAAATAGGGGTGAAAATGAATTGCAGTTAAGTTTGAATGACAGGTACTTGCTGAGTGATAGCTGCTGCCTTCACTTCATTTTTCCCCTCTTAAAATTACAGGGAAACTCATAGGTGGTAGCATATAGGAAGTGTAAAATATGGTAGTTTTAAAAATGTATTTGGAATCGCCAATTGTGCTATTGCATCACAGCTCTTCGCTATGAATTTGGCCGCACCACGCAGGTACTGTAAGGAAGTCTCAAATTGTAGTCTCTGTCGAGCCACTCCTCTCCTTTACACCCTACAGGCTACACAGCCCGTGTGAGGTTCAGCGCTGTTTGGAGGAGAGGCACGTCCCTCTCGACAGAACTGCCAGCCTGCAGGTGTCTGGGAAGCCGGTAAGAGGCGCATGTTGGCAACGAGCTGTGAGAAGCCCCGCATGTTTAACCCAGCTCAGCCTGGGTGCTGCTCAGCCAATTCATTACACATGGTATCCTGCTGATCAACTAATACTTAAAAATGAGCCTTCTTTTTGTTGCTGAAGTTGGAGAATATCCCGCTAGTTAAATAAATGGCGATTAATTTCCAATATAATAGATACAAAATGTCTAACTAGCCAGTGACTTAGACAGCTGTGCTTGTAACTGAGGCAGTCAAGAGACATGTAAACATAAACACTTTTCATACCGAAAGCCTCTAGAGAAATGCATGCATTTCTTTTCAGGTTACACACTAGAATTCAATTCTGTTTCCTGTATTCCTTGATATTATCCAATTTTAAAAGTGCTGTTTCCACCTATTGTGGTCAATACATGGTAAAATACATTTGGCCTAAAAATGTATACAGGGATTTGTTAAAGCTGTTGAAGACTAGAATGAGTTTAATTAGGGCTTACCTAATAATTTCCAACTCAAATATTGGGTGAATGGAGTGTGAAAAACCAGCTAAATCAGACTTCTAAGGACTCGGTAGCAGCCTGAGCTTTTAGTTGACATTGAATTGTCTTCTGCGTCTCCCGTCCTGCTCTTAAAGGTTCAGTTTGTTTTACAGGCATTGTTCGATAATCATAAACAAAAGGAAATGTGCCCCCTTTTTTGGTCAAAATTTATGTTAAAAAAGCCATTTTATTTTGCAATGCAATAATTACACAAGTTGCCTCACAAAGCTTCCATTAAAAGCTATTCGTAGATATTAAACCTTAATTTCCAAATTATAATGCAAGCAAGATAACCAAGATATTAGAAATGGACAAATTACAGGAATAAACTCACAGCTGTTAGCCATTACTTTTTCATGCGTTTCCAAGTTATCCCTTCTCTAATTGTAGATCTTAAGCGATATAGATTGTGTGTGTATATATATATAAAATAGTGGATTCGTAGGCAGAGTAAAATTTAATTAGATTTTATAATTGGCCTATTGTAGATTTTGTCTGAGTGGGGGAACTTTTCGTGTGTGTGTGTGGCCTGACGCTGCTGTAGCAGCACAGAATGGTTTGTGGGTTATACAGGGATGCAGGCCGTGCTGTGCTGCCGCAGGAACGCCTGGACAAACAGGCTCTTATGGAAATGTGCCGCAAAAAAAAAAAAACCGGTGAAGCAGCTCGACTGGCAGTGCAAGGCTGAGCACAGACTCATCTTCATGACTGGCTACCTTGCTGTAGCAGCACGTAAATATTGGAGTTAAACCACTTCTGACGTCTCCAGTATTGATCGTGCTGCTGAAGTAAAGTCTGCCGTTCCCGTCTGCCGGTCGCCATTACCATTCCTGGCGTGGTACCTGCCGTCCTTGCCTTCTAACGTGCTATGAAGAAACCAGTTGCGGAAGAAGGCACTTTGCACTTGTGCATCTTGAACACAGGTAAAAGTGCTAGGTAGTTGTACTTTCAATTTTCTTGTTAGGGTGCCAATTTAACATCTGATAATTCATTATAATTGTCTTTGCTTCATTTGCAGTTACATTTTTGGTGAAAACTGGCACAGAATTGTATTATCCCATTAAATTAGTTTGTATGAATTGATCATTTTTATTCTTATATGTTGTAGAATATAGTTTACCTAGTATTTGGTAATTTAACCATTTCCTGTTTTTAAATATCCAATGCCCTTTTATTTTACAATAAACTGAAAAGACATTGGATTTGATAAGTTTTGCCTTTCGTTTTCATTGTTTTTAATTAGATTACAGGTTGGAGATAATCTAGTGAGCTCTAAGCCTTCATGAAATGTATCTAAAGAACACAAAGATAATAAATGGGTCAAGAATTTACTTTTTTAAATTTGTCTCCCTGTAACAAACATTATTAATATAGTACACAATGTTATGCCTTATACTTTAATTGTAAGAGTAGGGCCTTTTCATATTATGGGGCACACTGTCCTGGAAGTCCTCTGAGGTTAGTTTAAAACAATTTGACTTTATAAAATACTAAATCGTCAAATATTGGATTGGTTAATAAAATCATTGAATACTCTTCATAATTAATAGCTCAATTTCAATGCAAAGTTTAAGTCAAATTTATGATATTGCATTTGGCATGGATTTAGCTTACACATACTACAATTTCTCTTCAATTGTTATAACTCGGTAAGAAGTTAAAACGATTCGTCAGGATTAATGGAATGTTCCGATATTAATGGAGACCAGTTCCGATATAAATTAAACTACATATGGATTTGTCTAAAAACGACAATTAAAATTAAGAAAGCAATACGGTATGGATTTCAACAAAGGACTTAAATTATTGACCGTAAAATATACCGAATGTGACCGAAATAATTAGATTACCCTCCAAGTACGTCAAGTATTTCGTTTTTTGTCCTTTTTAAAACTGTTTAAAGGCAATTTATTCAGCAAGTTAACATATTTCATATAAATGTAATTTCACCCTAAATGTAGTTTCTTTACTATGTCAGACTGGCATTGGCGAGTATTACCTTTGAGACAACTCTTAAACCCGTCTCTGGCTTTTATCCTGTTGGGAAACTTGTGCATTTGAAGTCCTCGAGCATTCCCCGAGCAATGGCGTTATTTGGGGTCGTCTGTATGGACATATTCCTGTTGGGGTGTTTAGAATCATTGTGCATGATTGTAAATATTATTCACACTTTAACACAAGTCACACTTTTCCCACTGTCCTCAACGATCAACTAAAATTATTACGGTCAAGTTTTATTTACACATGTGCCGTGGCGCTGTCTTAACTATTTGCGAGAAGATTTACATTTGCCGCAATATAATCTTAACTTCTTACTAGTGGTACATTTAATCGGTCTTGTTTATTCAAATGCAACCAATGAACTGCAACCTAATTAAAAATTTTATGCCCACATCCTCCGCTCTCATCCTCACCACGTAGTGAACGACCTTCGAGGGGATAGGGGTGTTTACACTGGTTTAGCGTAATTCCAATTTAGGGCCAACTGTTCGACGAACATATGCATTTTCGTGGCCAGATTAATATTACCTATTAGGAGCTCCGGTTAACTGTGCTGAAAAAATCCGGCAGTGCGTTTATGTCGTGGAATTCACCCTTGCGCATAAAACGCTTCGAGGTACACAAACTAGAACCAACTCCAACTATCTATGTCCAGAATAACGTATCCACCTGTAGTTTTAAATTAGTGGTCACTGTCGTTCACCATTGGTGCAAGCCTGGATTTAGGATTTTCTCTATGAGATGACATGGAGGTAAATCTTTAGTCCAGCAAATTTTATCTATCATCTTCTCGTTGTCTTTCACTGTGCATTAGATAGTGTTTAAGACACCTGGGTTACCATGGGACTGTGATGCTTGCTTAATTTATCCTGGCAACATCAATAGTAAACAAACTTTTGAAGGTTATGAGTAGTTGCCATAGAAGCCGTTCTTGCAGCTCAGTAGTGTAATTAATAATCCCCCGTAGACGAACCAAGCTCCCCTTTCATTGGACAAAGGTGTCATTTGAATGAAGTGTGCATGTTCACGTCTTACATCTGGCCTATTTGAGAATTGAGCTGAATTGGGATGTAAGTCAAATGTATGTTCTAAATCCAAGGAAAATACATTTAAAAATATTATATGAAATGAACTATTTCAAATAAACATAACATATTTGGATATATGTGTGTTGGTTGGATAAATATTAAACTTCTGTTGTAGGGAGAGGGTTAAAAACAAACTTGAATCATACCTGTTAACGATTAGCATTCTCACCGCAATGGGAAAGTGTGTTTCTAAAGGTAATTGTATAGCTAATAAGCCACCTCGAATATTAGTCGTATTGGCGAAACAAACATTTATGTATTTCAAAAACATCTACAATTAAGACATTTATAGCATCGAAAACATTATAGTTTGTTTCGGGGTGGCGGGTAATTGATTCCAAGGTCATTAGAAAAGCTCCACCTAAGCTTCACAAAACGGCCAAAGACTTGATGCTGACTTGATGTTAAGACAAAATTCTCGAATTCAAAAGTCGATAGTGTAAGGTATACTCCGGACTTCGGTTTATTGGGGTCTTTTAAGGTGGTATTTTTTTTAAACAATCAAATAATTTTATGAAATTAAGCAGTGTTTAATTCATTTAAAGTAAATACGAACATTTTGAGTTGAGAGGCTGTACGTAAAGATATACAATAGTATTGTTTTACTATATTTTTCTGTCAATCTATCCCCAACGAGTACCAGAAGGTATTGCTATTCCTTTCACAGTATTGCATGAAACATGATTTTAAAGAAATTGAAAGTTTCTGTTTTTCGCCTAATTCGTTAGAAAAGACAGTCCCTATTGACGTCTCTTTTTAATATCCTTAACCCACCACACATCTGTGTATAGATGTCGTTGAATTAGTATGTAATATCTGAGATGTTTAAAAAAAATAAAAATTATTCCAGACAGTGTGAGCTTATTGGAAATTATTCTAGCATATATTTAGGCATGTATAGTGAGTATAGTATCGGAGAATCTGTATTAGTTTTTTTTTTTCTTTTTCCTTTTTACTCTCCGAACACACAATTGGAAAGAGTAATAGCTGTTGCGTGGGCATATGCTCACATAAAGCAACAATAGGAATTTACAAACCAACAAATGACGGAAACGAGTCATATCTTTTAGTATGAGTGATGGATATATTCCATTCATTGTTTCGTTATTTGTTTATAATCTATGCAGTATGAACAAAAAAAGTATTAGTATTATCGCGTATTAGACTGTTGTATGTTCAAAAATGACAGATATCGCGTATTTGATTAGATTGAACAGTAAAAAGCCTCCACTTGCCGAAAGTACGGATTTTCCAGTTCCTTTGAGGTATATTGAGTCCCCCTTATATTTAAAACAACTGACTTTATTGGTAGCTTTACGCGGATGTGTGACAACGGTGATTCTATCTCGAGTGAAAAGTAATTCTGACATGGAAAAAATTCCCTTGAACCATGAATGCTGCCGTAGTATATTTAATTTTTGATTTATAGAAAATAAAAATAGATATTTATAATTTTAATATTAATCAGTTCTGAAAGTATCGTTGTAGTTTAAAGTTGTTTCTCTGATTCTTCAGTGTTAGGATGCACTGAAAAGTTAATTATCTGCGCAGTTACAAATACCAAAAAGGAATACCTAATTTCTATTTTAAAACACCATGGAATATCAGAATCTTTGTTTTAAAGATATTTTTAAAACGATATTATTAAACACGTTTGGTATTTTAATTGCTTTTATTTAAAATAGAGGAAGACTAGATTTCGTTTAAGTCAATATTTATAATTCAATCAGTATAAAACCAATATTTAATGCGGGCGCCGCAAGTGTAAAGTAATGTTTATCTGATGTTAATCTGTTAATATTTAGTAACACCCAGTGTTACTAAATTTCCTACTAATTTAATATTTTAGTTTAGACATTAAATTATGAAGAAACCCCCCCCCCCCCATATCAATGATTTGCCTGGTAACAGTTGGCTATATATATATATATATTCACTCATATGGGCTCTGCTGGTTATTTAAATACGACCGACATGTTATGTACAGTATCTGAAGTGATACTAGACATTCTCTCAATGATGTCATTTTAAAATGGAAACGGCGAATATGTGTGCCGCGAGGGGGATTATGTGTTAAAGTAAAATGCTGGTAACCCCCACCCCCTCTCCTCCATATTCTATCAACATAGTGCAAAGTATTCACATTGAAGCGGCAGTATATGTTATAGTTGAATTTAAATATAATTAAGAAAAGAAAGCATTCCATGCAGTCAATTTATTAATTTAATAATACTTGTATGGTCCACAATTAAATATATAAATATAGAACACAACCTTCAAATTTTTTCCAAAAATGAACCCCAGAATGTTTGACGACATTAACTTAATTGGTACGTACAAACGTATCTTAAATTAAAAATTAAATGATGCAAGTAATTCATGAGCAGTTGAATAAGAAGTATAATCTTAACAAAATGTATTTAAAATTAATTACTAGTATGTAATTTCTCAATTTATAACATTTTTGCAGCAGATTGTCATAACTATCTTAGTTATGCAATATGTCACCTTAAAATGTTTTAGTAGGTGAATCACTGACTCACAAAATCAAAATTACTGATAAAATCAGCCATTAAAATGAAACCTATGTGGGAAAAGCTGATATATTCAGTAATATGGTGTGATCATTTCCGAATACATCAGCAAAAAGAATCAAGCCTTCGATTTAACGTCACTGCTGACGTTAGACAGTGAAAGTGGGACATGCATGACAAAATTACCCCAGTCCCAGCAGCCTTCCAAAAACTTCCAAAATGACCAAATTTAACAGTTTAATAATGTAAATAAGACGGCACTGGCTATTTTATGCAGTGCATTGTGAAACAAACAGGAAATGAATGTACAACCGATCCAGTGCTCAGTATTTGTATTGATCTATGAGTGCACCGATGCAGTCTAGCCATCACGCACAAGCGCATTTCACTTTATACACAGGAGCATTTAATTCTGCCAATATTTGTGTATTTTTCTTGAATCAAGAAAGTTTACCAGAGATGCTCCCATTCCTGATTCTACTCATTTAAATTCGGATATACAGCAAATGTAAATAACGCTACAAAATTAATTGTTAACTTTGAAATACAATACACTGGTTTGAAATCAAATTTAGGCACGAAGTTTTAACTACGCTTTGTTCAGTTACTGAAAATCTAAAGTAATTTATAACAGCAGATAAAAGATGCTGTTCTGTTAAGCATATTGAGTATACAGTTATGGCATACTTCAAATATAAAGAAACAAACATCGGCCACCTCGCTCCAGCACTTTACCGCGTAGTTCGCAAGCTCCACAGGCGCAGATAAGTACGGGTGGCCGACTGCAGAAACGTGGGTAGAAAATAATAAAGACAGGTTGGCCGGGTCCAGACAGAACAGTGCGATCAGCGAGAGGCAAGCGAAAATGGCGAGTCCCCATAGCACCTTTAAGTGCCGAGGACTTGTGGAGCCGTTCGTGCAGTTTTCCTGAGGAGCGGCAAGCTTGTCTACATCTCTGAGTCTCACGCCGTCCCAGTTCTTGACATCAAAATTATTCATCAGATAAACCACATCAATGTCTTTTAGCAACGGCATCGAGGTTTTCTGAATTACCGTCAATTTATCCCTGAATTCCTGCATATGCTGAAGAAAGCAGAGAGGGTCAGAAGCATTCCTGCAGGATTCAGCGATGCCCAGGGTTCGTTTCTGTTCCTCAAGGACCGCAGTTAGTTTGTTTATTTCTGGATCATATGACTGCATCACCATTAATTTAAACGTCTCAAAATCTGTTAGAATCTCGTTCTTTTTCTGATCTAAAGTGCTGATTAGCTTATCGAAATAGTCCGTTACCTTTTCTGCGTCTTTCGAAATCAATTGTAATGCGTTCTTCTTTCTGGTTTCTAATGACTCCAAACAGGAGAGGATATCATCGCTGCGCCAGTTCTGTAACCCCTGAAAAAGCTTATCAAACACTTTTTTCTCCTGTTGGTAAGCGTCTTCCAAGGCACAGAACTTGTGCCCTGTATGATCCCCTGTCGTAGCACAAAACCCACAAATTAGTTTTAGGTCCGTGGCACAGAATATATTCAGCGGCTGTTCATGGTGTTGTTTACAAAGAGACATCTTTGGCGATATTTTTATTTTATTGTACTTCTCCACGATTCCGCGAAGTGAGTAGTTTATCTGTAAACTATTAATGCCGCTATGAGACGTTTCCTTTCGGCAGGTGGGGCATCTAAAAGGTGGTCTCCATGACGGACTTCTGTTGCCTTCCAAAATGCCTTCTAAACATTTCTTGCAAAAGCTGTGCGAACAGGGGAGGACCCGGGGGTCTTCAAAAAGGCAACAGCAGATCGGGCAGGTGAGGTCTTCCTCAAAGAGCTCCATCTTCCTGAAAATACAAATGACAACACTTTAGTGATGACTGGTTGAGAAAAAGTGAAATCTAGCACTTGAAGCCATTAACGGTCCTCTATGAACTGAAGAAGCTTAGATGAGCTCTTCACCGGTGAGGAATTAAATCATTACGAAATTTAACTTGGCATAATAGCTATCCGAAAACTAAGCATCAAGCTCCAGCAGCTAAACACGAGCACTGGTATCGAATGTATCTTTTCTGATCGACCTACGGTTTTTTTGGGGGGTGGGTGGGGGGGGGGGGTTAACGAGTGTACTAGACCGTCCGTAAGGTCATAATGACATGCATTTTCAATACCTACCAATGGCTATATAATACAAAGTTATTGCTCACTAGAGTACAGCTATTCTATTAAACACTTAGATACACACGATGTACATGTATAAATGTGATTATATAGGCACAGTGGATACTCACAATGACTTGGGAAATGGTTTTGACAGATTATGCAGTCATAAAGAAACAAGCAATTGGATTAAAGTAGTAGGCTACTTACCAGGGGCTGAGACACATCGTGCGACGCAATCATGGCGCTTGTTGCTGTGCAGACTTCGCTGTATTCTGAAGGAAAAAAAAATTAACCAATTCAGGCCAGTGGTGGATCAATGTCAGGGACTGATCATTTTGGATATTTCACAATTGTATGTAATATTTGATAGCATAACTATGTAAAACCAGGTTAACCCGTGCACTTTTATGAATGTACATGGACATTTTGTATTTTTAACGTTGTTCGAAAACATTCGTTTTCTTTATAAAACAACAAATGTAGAGGATCCCTTACCGGGTCGCGAGGAGAGGGTGGTGTTGGTGGGGTTTGCGAATGGGGGGTTGTTGCTATGCAAAGCACCACAAAAGTGAAACTGTCGACCACTCGATATTTCGTCACCATGGCTTAATTTTCCTACCCTTTCTACTATGTGTTGATACGAACACACACGCGCATGTATAATTTTGCCAGCACATATTGAAACAATTTGTCAGATTTAATCTAACCTTTGTCATGCACTCATTACTTTCTACAACGCATTACACTAACATCAACTATCGATTAACCCTTCCCAATCAGTATTCTTCCTAGAATGATCGCTTCTACATAAAATTGATCACCTTTACTTTTTTATATATTTTCGTCAGTGTCATTCTCGGATGTTATGGATGGTGGAAAATACCTAGTTGACATCAGTTTCCCTCACAATAAGCAGCTCACTTGCGACAAACGGGCATTATGTGTAAGAAATTTGAATGTACATCATTACAAAAATCATGAAAATTAATTTAAATATTATTTTTCGGTCAACACAATGTTTACCAATACTAAGTCACGTGTGCAAATATTTTTGACCTTGATTCTCTTCCCTTGTTTCCATGCCATTTGGAAGGGAGAACCTTTTGTCGTAGTGTGTGATTGGACGATTTGAAGAGAAGCGCATGTGCGTCTCTTAAAGCTTCTGGAAGAATTCACACTAGAGGTCGCTGTTAGTTAATCCATGTGGACCTTTTGCTGAACCGTATCTCGCCTTTTTATTTGTAATTTCCGCGCTCGTTGGTATATACATTTGTGGATTTATTTCCGGCAAGCCTATGTGCCTTTTACACATTTGAATGGCTTCGGTTTTTTCTTGTTGTCTCGGATGCTGCGACGATGTGGCACCTGGCCATATTCTTCTAAAAGAAATGCCAACAGTTCAATTAGACACACGTCATATGGGTAAGCAAGGCTCTAACTGACATGACTGGTCAAGTTTTGTTGTAGTCTACGTTTTGCTCTCGGATTAAAATGTAAACATGGCTTTAGCTAGTGTTGTTGGCGGTTGATTATGATTATTATGATTATTCATTATTTATAATTTAAACGATTTCAAAATGGCAATGCTGCCAATCACAATAATTTCCTGTTGTTGTGTACTTTAAATAAAATCTGGCGATATAAAAAATTTAACGACCACGAAACAATAATCACTTTTTCCCCCAACTGTTTATTCGTAGCTAATTAATTTGCTTCACGTTGTTTTTAAACGAACTCTCAGATTACGTGTATTACCAGCTATTTCTTTGCTCCTAGAATAACTGTTCTTCACTAGCAGAATCAGAGATGGCCAGTTTTATAACAAAGAAAACCAAAAATTACATACACTATGGTTTAACTCAAGCTGCAAACGTCTGATAAAATAAGGGTACACTTGAAGACTTTTGTTGTGGGACAGTTATATTAGCCAGCTATTGTCAGCGTCATGTTCTGCAGGTACGGATGTGGTTGTCGTTAAGAGCGGAAGAAGAATATGTGGGACTGGGGGTTGCCTTGCTAATGCTCCACTCCATCAGAACAAAAGTTATTTTGAGTTTAAAATCCAATCTACTGGTAAGTCTCATTCTTTAACTACTGTCGAAGTCGTAAGTTTGTTTCGTAGCGACAATGTTATCCTTAGTAAATGGGATTCCTATGAACTAAAAATTGCACACTAATTAATTTAATTCGTATTAATTGTTATACAATGATCAATTCCTGTGGTTTGAGCACATAAGGGATTGGAATGTTTAGTCAAATCTGCCAGACCTCATGATGTATCTGAGGGAAAACCCCAACAGCAGCACAAGAAGCAGTTGGATTAGTTCAGTCTGTTAAACTGGACAAGGCACAAGTCAGGTTTGCACTGGTGGGGAAATTGTGACTGTCCATACACAATTTGTGGTTCTTATTACAAATGGTAATTTAACTCTCCAAATTGCCAAATCACAGTACTTTGAATGGGAAGCCCTTCACTAGGATAATGCAGTACCAAAGTTAGTTTCATAGATGGTTTCAACTTGCTTGTTGGATGACCTAATTGGTTAATTGAAATGTTCTCAGCTGTCTGTTCATTATACAATGCCCTCAGGTGTGCAAGCCAAGGGTGGGAGGGAGACAGGTTTATTGTGCTGGGCTTTGAGGGCATAGTGCATTCTGTAACGCTACCTTTTGATACTTTAACCTGTTCTGATCTGGATTAAGTGTGGTTTGTGTCTGCCTACTTTGTGATAAAGATTAAAGGTAAAGGAGGCCTGTATAAAGCTATTCATATTACACATTGAGTGATCAACAAAGTCTATTTTCATTATAAATCAATCATATCCTAGTGTGTGTACTCCCAGAATGTACTTGGGGGGTAGTCAGGTGTTAAATGCTTGCAGGTGTATTCCGATGTCTTTACTCCAGGTTCATGGGGTATAGGTGTGGCCACTCAGAAAGCAAACCTGAATCAAATCCCCATGGGACAGGATATCCACAGCCTGGTCTTGAGGCATGATGGGTCCTTGTTCCACAACAACGAGGAGAAGAACTGCCTGCCTGCCAACAACCTGCCGCAGGAGGGAGATATTGTGGTAAGTTGCTGTGGGAGATGCAGGTCAGGTGAAGGCTCTGCCTAGGGAATCGGGCAAAAATACAAATGGGATTTGGTATGGAAAAGTGGTCTTAGTATGACTGAACCCAGTTCCTATAGTAAGAATCTCAAATGAGTATAGTATGAGGTATTGATGGAAGTTAAAGGGTTTTGGATGGATTGGAAAAATGAATGCCAGATGAAGCTACTGCCAAAACGCTAAGACATGATGGTTAATGCAGTACGTCATTCACTGACCTGATCTTCGTGTGTTACCCTTGACTTCTTTACCTGTTTTTTAGGGTGTTACGTATGACCATGTGGAGCTGAATTTATTTTTAAATGGAAAGAATATGCACTGCCCATCCTCAGGAATCCGTGGAACCGTTTTCCCTGTGGTGTATGGTAAGGACGTTTGGTATGGTAAAAACGCTTTTGGCCACCAGGGGGCATTATATGCAAAAACTAAGGGGTCAGTTAAATTAAGAGGCTTTTTTTAAAGATAAAATTCTATTCAAATGCTTTTGTATATTTAAACTATTTGAATGTATAAATGTAAAAATGTTGTTGAAGAGGGAAGCTTTGCTTTCGTAGTTCTCAGAGGTCAGGATTAATTTGGATCTGATATTTGCTGAATTAAGAAATGATTGGATGCAGTTGGTGCTTGTTCGCGTATTTACCTTTTTATCCCCACTTCAGTGGATGACAGCGCTATAATAGATTGCCAGTTCACCGACTTCTACCACACACCTCCACAAGGCTTCGAGAAGATCCTGTTTGAGCAGCAGGTCTTCTGAAGAGAACCCTTGTCAACTGCAACCAGTGCTTACCTTACTTTCAACTCTCCTTTATCGAGTTTTGTGACCTGTAACACCTTGTTCTGTCTGATTGGAGTGTTCCATGTTCAAGCTATGTACCATATCTGTGTGCTGATGGCAGGGTATCACTTAAAAATATTTATGCTGTTACTTTATTTTAAAGTAACCTTGGTGCTGAAAACAACTTGTAGTGAGATATTAAACCATGTTAAATTACTAAAGCCAAACTTTAGTAACTTGTTTTCCAATTCTGAGATTATCAATATAATTTTCTAATTGATCAGAGCGCTTCATATTTTCCATCCATCAAGCCTGATGGCTAGCCAATCGAATCTGGTTTGGTGGGCAAGTAGCACCTGAGGAACAGTATAAATTGTATTTGTGACTGTACTAGCAATTAGGCCACATCTCTCACTTAGTTTGGGGAACTGGTCTACAGAACTAAAGATATGCGGTTGCTTTTCTGTGGTTTACTGAAAGTGCTAGTTAAATGTTTAGGGAGACGATGACTTATTATCCTTAAAATGATAGCTCATGTTGAAGTATATTTATTTAAATGTTTTCTTAATCCTGTATTCTTCCATGGTTATTGCAAATATCTCACAGTTGTACTTGAATGCGAGGGCCTCTATGCTTTTAAAAAAACAATGAAGTGATTAACTAAAGTTGAAAAAAAATTGTGTGTTTTTGTTTAATGGATTCTGGGAATCAAGATTTAAATGGCCTTTTTAAATGCCAGTTTTGCACTGAAAATCAGTATGTTCCAGTATTGAGAATACAATTAACTTTTAATGTAATGTCCTACCAATAAAGATGTTTCTATTGGGCATAGATCATCCGTCGTGAATGTTATCCTGGCCTTTGGGATAAAAGGATGCATCAACATGTGAACTTAGTGATGCTTGTTGTATAGATCCTAGGTATAAGTGTATGAATTTAAACTTTCAGGAGAGGGGAAATTTGAGTGTAGAGTATTATCGCAAATATGCTTGAGACTGCAGCTAAAAGGAGATTATCAAGAAATGATTGACAATTCAAATTGTCGAAATGGCAGGACTTCGTTACGTTTATGCGTCGTAATGAGAAATTTTCGACTGGGACCGTTAGTCGTGCGTGTTTGTAGGTGGAATGTCACGGGTGGAGCGAGAGAGAATTCCTGTTCTTTTTAGTAAATGGAATTTAAACCTTCCTGTTTTTATTCGTTTTATTCTAATGTAGAAGCAGCGAGAAACCTCGGTTCTTTCCATATAAATGAGCCAGTTCTTCACGTGGCAGCTTAATTGTAAGAATTATCTATCCATTTTTGTAAAACCGCTCATCCAATTCGCGGGGAGAACTTGCAAACTCCACAGTGACATACGCGTCCCGACCCTAATTGCAAGAATTGTTATAAATGAGTCGCAAGCATAATCTGCAGTCACTTAGTCTTGCAAGTCAGTTGTCCTGCCGAACCACAAAAGGCCGTTTACGAAGATCTTGTGCTTGGAGTTTCATGGGGCTAATTTTAGCGTACCGTAGACGTGCATTCGCTCAAGTGTGTGGCCATAAATTTCCCACTTGTACAAAAATTAAAAACAAGAATGACATAAGTATAAATAAAGTCCGCGTACATGTATAAGTTATGTTATTTAAAATCAAAGCAGGCTGCATCCGGCCCTGTAACGGAAAATAATATTTAGGAGTCAGGTCTAGTACTCATTATGAGCCGATAATCAACGGTTCAATACATTCAAAAGACTAAGAAACGTGGCAATATTTATATAAAATTGTATAATTAAGGGTCCATTCAACTGGCTATGTTATAACGATAATTTAGCCGCGTAACAGATTTGAGACATACGCAGTGTCAACAACACAAGGTACTATAATAATAGTAATATACCGATTACTTTGTGTCACGCAACGTACAGTGAAACCAACATTATCGTATTTAGCCACTTCAAAAATGTAAGACAGTTGTTAGGCAGAACAGAATAATCTATTTTTCTCATGTGTGAAGCTATTAGTGGTACATTTCTCAAAATTACGAGTATGTACGTAGCATTGTGACAGTCTCCAGAATCCCATCCACGTTAGGACCTCCTTTGAATTGAGTTGCTAAACTTGGCTCCTCCTTTCCCTCGCTCTTGCCCCACCGAGTTACGTTACGTCTTGCCGCCCCCTCTGCTTAACAGCGGGCCGTCTTCTGCTTTTCACTGGAGCTCCGAAAGCCGGACTAGACAAACCAAGCACATAGCCATGGCAGAAAACGCCGGCTTGGAGAATCATCGCATCAAGAGCTTTAAGAATAAGGGACGAGATGTCGAGGTAAGACACAATTCGACTATTGCAACGTTTCCTGACGACCTTATGTAGTACGTCAAAAATCAGACGGTTATACGGCTATTTTCTGGCCTTCTGACAGGCTTGGTGGTATTACTGGATGCTGTGGGTCTGTTCCGGAACTCTCTCCACCCCTTACACCAGTTATCATCATCATCATCATCATCATCATCATCATCATGCGGAGCGGGCGCGGCCTAAGGAAGGCTTTTCCCCCCCTCTT
>JAOVYW010000064.1:192356-227718 GCA_025775045.1 Hiodon tergisus | reverse complement strand
CTCCCATAGTTCACTTTTTAAGTACGTCTTCACTAGTCACCAATGTCTTCACAGGCTAACTTCAGTAATAGGAAGGAATTCTTGTATTTAAATAGCGCTTTACTGAAACTGAGGACTCCAGTTTCACTTCCTGCCTCTCCAAAAATCGCAAGAGCTCTACCCCACAGGATGAACTCAATCTAGAATAGAGTTCTTCAGGCACTGCTGGTGCTGTCAGGTCAGCTGCCGAGCACAGCGATGGTGAAGCCTTGATGGTGCCCTGCATTCCCGGCAGCCTCTCGGGTTTTGTGTGGGTGTGTGTGTGTGTGGGCCAGGGTCCCCCACCTCTTCGTACAAACATCAATGCTTAAGATGGGCTTCTGCAGCAGTCCAACAGAGCCACACATCCAAACGGTGAGATCGCAAGTAGACACGCACACTGTAAAAATACATGCAGAGTTCATATTTCTTTTTCTTTTCTGAGATCAGAGATCCAGTAAGCACTGAAACCAACTGTGATGCCATTCTGGTTAGCTTGTGCACAAAGGGAGCACGTTTCAGACTGAGCATAGTGTCAGTGTTTTTTAAATCCCTGAGGTCTGCTTTGTCCAGCTGCACTGAGTGTAAGTGGATTGGGTATGGGCTGATTGGTGTCTCCATGATGGCCAATATGGGTTTCGGTTTTGCATGCTCTTTAAATTCAGCTTGTATTTGTAGAGTCAGGCTATTCTTGTGGTTGGAAACAGAAGGGATTTTGTGTTCTTGGGAATCTGTCTGCCTGTAGAAACTTGAGCTATGTTTTATCTTTGCACCGTGGTTTCTGGAGCGATTCAACCAGTTTCTCATTCATTCAGTCCCGACTGCTGTTAAATGCATCTCGCCCAGCCCTAGTACACTTGTCTACCTACATCTTCCGTTTGCCAAGGAGCGTGGTGCGCAACTTGCATGCTCCACTGTTGCTATGAAGTCCTTGCATGCTGAATCTGGAGGAATGTCCGTGTATGTTGACTGTAATGTGGATTGCAAAGCAGGTTAGCAGATTTGAATAAATGGTCCTCATCTGCACTACCAAAACTTCTAAAACATAAAGTTCTTAAATCATTTTTACAGTGCTCTCTTCTGTTAATAGTATGTTAGTGCCTGAAATACTTTTTGTATATGAAAAGTATTTATTATATTTCTTAGTATACTATCAGAAAAGGGATTCTGTGCCACTTCAGGTATTACATTTAGGTCTCTATTATGTGTATAGAAAATAGAATACTCCCTGCTGAAACTAGCGGTTAGTTTTAATCATCTTACTAGCTGGTCACCGACCAAGCTTTCGTTGTATAGTCAGCATTGAAATAGTGCTATGACGGTTGCCCAGTTGAGGGAAATGGGTAAAGGGCAATCGACCCGAATCACTGTCTGGCAACTTTGAAGCACCTTGTGGAGAGAGCGTGTTGGAGACCAATGGCTTGGTGCAGGCTTCTTGACGTGATGGATCGGTTTATTTGAAAAAGCACACGACAGTTCTTGCCTTATCTAGCATTGTTGCTGGTCTCATGGGGTGCATTCCTTTCTGACGGCATTGCGCTGGCTAGTCATTGCGAACATCAGTGGCATGTTGCGAAAGCCTGGCCGTGTTGAGGAATGTGAGGTGGTTGGAATCTCCTTTCTCCCTCCCAGGGTGACTCACTGTGTGTGTCTGGGGCGAAGCTGCCATTAGAGCTTGTGAATTTCCTCATGTAGACCTCTACCTCTTCATGTGTGCTAAGGTCTGCCGGTCCCACAAGCTTCTTTCAGCCTCTAGAGCTTCCTCTGAGCTTCTTCTGTAGGGTTTTGCCTGGTTTTCAAGCATTTTTACACACCCTGCAGGATACTGTATGCTTCTAGTAAATTTATGCTAATTCCACAGCATCATCCTGTCTAAGAACAACTCCAGCCGAGGCGCATTTAACACCCCAAATTCAGTTGGCCATGTGCTTCTTAAAATGAAAAAAATCTAAGGCCAATGAAGCCACCGATACTGCTGTGCTTGTTGATTAGGCAGAAAGTATTAAAAGATTTAGTCATGTGATGAGGGTAATGATGTTAATAGTTGTTAATGCTAGAATGAAGCCGCATTGTAATGGTTAGTGAACAGCCCTGCGAACAGGGAAGGCTTTGTTTATGTGCCAGGTTTATCAAATTATTTCTTCTGTCGAACATGTGGGCACTAATCTTCATCTTTGGGCAGTGAAACCTAAGCCCAATTTTCTGCCGCCTACCCCTGAACCTAGGTCGCCTTGATAATAAGAATCCACCTTTGGATGGTTTCCTGGAGACGAGTCCCAATAGCGGACTAACTCTGAATGGTGTTTTGGAGCCTAGGGGAAGCCATGACTGCTTTGGTCTGCAGACACGTTGTCAGGCACGAAAGCATGATGCTGTCACTTGGTTTGTGGTAAAAGTTGATGCAATTGAGCAACGGCTACTCAGCTGTGCAGTCCATTATTTCTGTAACGATTCATGGGTATTTGGCTGATTTTAATCCAACCTCTCACCAAAACAGTAATCCTAAAGAATAAAAAGACCACTGAAGCCATTTCTCAGTTTTCTTAACCTTCTAAACTACTTGGTGATTCCAAGGTGGAAACTTCCTCTGGGAATTAACAGGTATAAAATGTAGGCATAGGCTGTTTTCTATCATGTCATATGCAGACAGAAACATAAACCTTACCATAAACAGAAATTTTAAATTGAACTCTTTACATGGGATTGTTTCATCAAACAACAAAAAACAGGAATATTGAATGGTGTATTCCCAATGATCATAAAAGAGGCCTTTTCAACATATGTAAAAATTTGATGTCTGTCTGGAAACAGTAGCTTTTACCCTCAGGTTTGGATGTCTTCCTCTGTAGCAAGAATGTCTATCTTGACCTCCTCAATGTTCACTGCTTGGACATCCGTCTCAAGCTTAACCTCTCAGGCTTTTCCTCTCAGGCCTCCTTATCCTCTTCTTGGACCTCCTTGATCTCCAAGTCTTGGACTTCAGGCTCAAATGTCCTCGAGTTTGCTATGAGGGCCATCAGTTTTTTGACCATTGTATTAGTCAGCCTGTTTGCCTTTGTGTGAGTGTTTCCACACGTGACTAGTGGTGCTCAAAGGCGGCTGATGTTAGGATCTGGAGGATGATGTAGGCAACGGGGGAAAGGGCTTCTGATCTACAAATATGCTATCCACCAGGTGACTGATGAGATGCACTATATCAGCTTCCATTCTTCTGGGAAGGCTTTCTACAAGATTTTGGAGTGTGTCTGTTGGATTTTTGGCCATTGTTCCAGAAGAGCATTTGAGAGGTCAGACACTGATGTTGGATGAGAGGGCCTGGCTCGCAATCTCCGTTCTAGTTCATCTCAAAGGTATTCAATAGGGTTGAGGTCAGGGCTCTGCGGGCCAGTCAAGTCCTTCCACACCAAACTCATCCAACCATGCCTTTATGGACCTTGCTTTGTGCACTGGGGCACAGTCACGCTGGAACAGAAAGGCCTTCCCCAGACTCTTTCCGCAAAGTTGGAAGCATAGAATTTTCCAAAATGTCTTGGTAAGCTGAGGCATTGACATTTCCCTTCAGTGGAACGAAGGGGCCTAGGCCAACCCCAGAAAAACAACCCCATAGAATTATCCCTCCTTCACCATACTTTACAGTTGGCACAATGCAGTCAGGCAGGAATGGGACTGAATGAAATGCCTGAATTCAATGATTAAGAGGTGTGGCCCAATACTTTTGTCCATATAGTGTATGTTGGTACAACTGCCATACTTCATCTCCATCCGAAAGCGTTGCTTAGAAGTGTAATTCGCCAGTCTGCCAAGAACCTTGTCTTCATCCTGACCAAGGTGGTGAGTCACAGTAGTGATAACACCTTAGGCCTTGTGGATCTCTGCACCTGGCAGGGTACTTGGGGTCCAGCATGTATGAGGTTGGTTCAGCACTGCAGTAGTGTGCAAGATTCTGAGATTCAGCTGTGTGATCAAATAGTGCACTGCACATGCAGATGTTTCCTGTTCTACTGGATTTCCATTTAATGGGGAGATTTTAACCAAAACATGCCGTAAGACCTAGTATTGCCGTAAAGTTCCCTATAATTGGCTAACATTTTCTGATCCGATATCAAAAAATTCCTGGGCTTCACTTCCAATGAAAAATTGGAAATGTATTGGAAAGTTTCTGGCCTCTTTACCTCACTGACGAATGACCACTTTATTGGTATGCTCCAATAGGACTACTTTAAAACTAAGTGTTAACCATCCAATGGTTGCCTTTTTGTTTTTAAAACTGTCTTATGTGGTCCCTCCCAGAACAAAAGAGACGAACACCTACTGAAGAAGAGAAACGTTCCACAAGAAGAAAGCCTCGAAGACTCTGACGTTGATGCCGATTTCAAAGGGGTAAGTTTTGCCTCTCTCTCCTCTTCTGACACAGAGATGGACCTTGAGTCCCCTAACATGGACACTGGGTAAATTTTCATGATGTCGCCTTATTGTGTGGTGCTTGTTTAGCGCACTTTGTGAGAAGGGTCCAACTGTAGGCAAATGGTTATATGTGTACGGTGTGACATAACCAGTAGCGTCTTTACCCATACAGCTGTGTTGCAAATGGGTAGCTGTTATTGGCTTAACATCATGCCTCGCCCACACATCACAAATGGGTTAGTGCAATTAGCAGTTTTGCTTCACAAGTTGCTTGCAGGCGGACAAACTTGCAACCTGCAAGCACTGTGAGGTCAAAAGGACATTCTGACCAAAGCCATGCCCCGGTCACGTTAGCCAGACTTCTTCTCTTCTTTTCACTATGTTATATCTGTCCTTTAACAGTAATATAAAAATTTGCGAACTATGGTTTTAATAAGGGAACTTCAGGTTCAGTCATCTCCAGTGGTTTTGCTGAAGGCTTATTCATGCCTCCTTAAGGTTGTCATTGTCTATTGACAGAATGTGAGCAATGTGGTTCCCGTGGGTGGTGGTCACTTTAGAAGTCAGTCTGCCAAGCTATGTCAGAGGGTTTCAGAATGTTTAGAAAACCCACTGCAAGGAGTCCCGTGTAGAACCTTAATGGTCTGGGAGGCTCTTTTCTACCTACACCCCCCTCCAACTCACTGGCTGTCACACCTCGTCAGCAGACATAAAGCAACCAGGTTGAGCTCTATATCAGAGATTAAGATTTTCAAACGGGAAGCTAAATGGGTCTGATCTGGGAAAATGGATGTATTAAAGCATCTTTAGTACATACAGGGTTGTGCTGATAAAGCGACAGGCACAACACGTGCATGGTGAGGCAGACTTGCAGAATGTCATCTGTTATTCCAGCTCTAACTCTCGACTTATATTTTTTTCTTTTTTTTCTAGCAAAATGTAACACTAGATGCTATCTTACAGGTAAGGCTCAGCATGATAAAAGGGTGTGTTTGTGCCATGTGAAGGCAGTGGGCGTGTAAATTTAAATTTAAATTTTTTTTTTTTATTTGAAGAATGCTACCAGTGGCAACGCAGTTGTACAGCTCAGTGCCGTGCAGGCGGCCAGGTAAGAGTCAAGTTTTAGTAAATTTAGTAGTGGGGACCGGGGGCAGGTTATCATTTCAATGTATGTTCTTATTCTCCTTAGCTAAATCAAGATGACCTGACGGGATTGCTCCTGCTTTGTAACCATGTGTTATAATCACAAGTGTGAATAGTGGGCTGACTGTCCCACGGCCCGTGCAAATGAATTTGCATGTGAATGAGGGATTGGTGCACGCATGAACCCAAACGCAGTACCCGCGTGTCATTGTCTGTCTGTCTGTCTGTCTTACGCAGAGTCATGAGGCAGGGTTTCCCCAAGCTCTCCAGTCACTGGCAAGCTGCTGATCTGTATTTGTGTACCGATGTTGGAACGGTGTCCTGTATGCACAAATTAAAAAAATTAAAACTAGCTGTCAGTGTAGACGGAGGCTGGGGATTTGTGTTCCTGTTTCAACCCTTTAAGCCTAGGTGCTGGTAGTTTTCTCTCTTATTCAGGCGTCTCCCTTGCATATGTCTGACCTTTTCTCCTGTTTTTAATGTTGCCCCCCTTTTTTGTATCTCTCTGCAGAAAATTGCTTTCCAGTGACAGAAACCCCCCCATCGACGACTTGATAAAGTCTGGAATCCTGCCAATCCTAGTGAAATGCCTGGAGAGGGATGACAAGTGAGTCCCTCAGCTGTGCTTCTGTCATTATTCTGGCAGGGGGTGGAAGATGGAGAGAAAAAAGGTGCTGTGAGCAGGAGTGTGCAGGACACAGATGGAGCTCCCTTTTCTGCTCAATGGGTGTTTTTATTTTTCTCCATTATAATCTGTGGGTGATTAAATGTGAGTACCGTAGCTCTGCTGTGCTGCACTGGTATGATGCAGGTTCTGTTGGTAGAGGTAGGCGGGGGCTGTAGGGGGATCTCCTTTCGTCAGGTGACAGGTCCTGGAAAGACGGGTGGGATCTGAAATCTTAGGGAGGAAGAGGGTGGCATGACTGTAGCCCAATAATCTGAAATGGGCAAGGAAGGACGGTGTTGATGGCATGGTTGGTGTAGGGAAAGCGTGTAATGGAGGGTGCTGTGAAGAGACATTGGTGTTCAAGAGAGGTGTAGTTAATGTTAAATTAAAACTTGTAAAAGGTTTAATGTCCTAATTGTGCACAATGTTCGCTATGCATTGCCATTTTAATATTTGTTGGCCTTATCTAGTGAAACAATACAGCCTATGATTTAAAGAAACCTATTTTGAATGGAAGTGAAATTCATGACCGAGTCCCTGAAAGTTAGTATATGTCCCGACTCTGATGGTACTCCGTGTAGTCTGTGTTGGCCCCAAATCTGACGCCAACAGAATAATGTCTGCAGTGTCTATTTTTCCCAGGACCTTCTGTCTGGTGCAGAGGAAATGGGGTCATTGTGAAGACGTGCATCAGACGTAGAGGTTTCTATCTTTCACAGCCCCAAATTATATACAAAATATTCTGAGCATTGCACCTGCTAGCTGTGACAAAAAAAAAAAAAATCTTTGTTTTTGCCCTTGTGAAATGTTTCTCGCAAAATTTTCTAGGGCAGTCATTTTTGGAAAAGAGACGTAGCATGTTTAATACGGGTTCATGTATTCTAGCACCTCGAGGACAGTCTTGATGGTTGCGTTTCTGTGTGCTGAGGTTCATTTGGTAATAAACTGGGACCAATACAGATGTGTCTGGCTAAAGATTGCCAGTAGATTTCTTGTATCTCTGGAGCCAGGTTCTCAATCTCCAGGAAGCTTACCGTGTCCTGTCTTTCTCCCAGTCCATCTTTGCAGTTTGAAGCTGCCTGGGCACTGACCAACATCGCATCTGGTACTTCTGCACAGACCCAAGCTGTGGTCAAATCCAGTAAGTTATTTGGGGCAGTATGTGTGGTAGTCTTGGTGCTCTGGGTCTGCGTGCATCTCTGTAGTTCTCCCTGCTTGTGTGGTGCTGATCTGGGTGTTGTGTATACAACGGGGGTGCTGAGAGATTCTTCCTGTTCTACAGATGCTGTTCCCCTGTTTCTGCGGCTGCTCCAGTCGCCCCACCAGAATGTGTGCGAACAGGCTGTGTGGGCTCTGGGCAACATAATTGGTGAGCCGCTGACTTCTGAAACGATCCGTCCACTGGAGTCATGCAACAGCTACTGATGGCCATGTCTTCCTGTAGGTGACGGCCCACAATGCCGCGATTACGTCATCTCGCTGGGCGTGGTCAAGCCCCTGCTGTCTTTCATCAACCCCTCCATTCCCATCACCTTCCTGCGCAATGTCACCTGGGTCATCGTCAACCTGTGCAGAAATAAGGACCCACCTCCTCCCATCGAGACAGTGCAGGAGGTAAAGACTTGGCCTGCTCGTGTGCATTTGAGTCCTGGTGGTCTTCCCCCTCTTTGTAAAGGGAATGAGGATTACCCAGAAGAGTATATCATAGAATCCCTACAGGACCTCTGCCCCAGCAACAATGCATCTGCCCTTAGAAAAGCAGTACTAGGGTCTATAGAGGTGGATCCTTGCTCTGAAAACTGTTAATCAAGGCACCACTGTGCTTTACACCGTAACTACATGCATTCATTTTTCAGACTTATTATAACCCATCATGGCATATCGCACACCTTGGTTCCTCACAAATCTCATGTCAAATTTGCTGTCCCTCTTGTGGGAAATTTTCCACAGTTCCTGCAACCCTTCACCAATCAAGACGGGCCTGGAAATGTTTCATGTTGCCCAAAATCATTGGAGGGCTTGGTTTTAAGAGCTTACATGTGGGTGTTTTCAGTTGAGTTTAGGTGCTTATGACTTGTCTGAGGTCATCTCACCCTTGCAAAAAAGTGTTCTGCAGGAACAACGCAATCTACTGGTCTCCTTAGTAACCAGTCCTGCTTACCCAATGTGGCACCTGTAAAGCAATGGTGGTTGAGTCCAAATTGTGTGCGTTGTGTTGCTGAGGTTCCCCACCTTGTTATGCAATATGTCATCAAAACCGCTCAGTTGGACAGACCATGTATTCTCTGCTTTTGGTATCCTTTTGGGATTGGTTCAGGGTTTTTTTTTCTTTTATTTTTTTCCTCTTGTTCGTGGGGGTTTAATCCCCCGGCCCCTTGTATGTATGACACTGCTCTCTTGCCAGTGTCACTGGTTTATTAATTTGCTTTTAAGTGGAAAGTAATCCGATAGCTAAAGTGTGACGAGACTGTGTGGTGGAGAGAGGGTTTCTGCATTTAATACTTATTAATGGCACAGTCTGGAAAAGCCCAGCCAGGGGTACTGATGAAAACCCTGAGAGAAAGTGATATATGTGACCATTGAATGTAAACGAGTTCCATGTCGACATCACACCATGGCAGCAGCCCCTGACCAAGCCGAGTGCTAAGGAGTCATGAGTTCTTGCATCTGTCAAGGCTCATTCCCTACATCATGTCTGATGTTCTCTTCCTCTCTCCCAGATTCTGCCTGCCCTATGTGTGCTAATATATCACACAGACATCAATGTAAGTATCCACTGCTGACTGGCTGTAACCAATGTTCACGTTTGTCGCCACTGAGAGAAGACTGTGTAGATGCTAATGATGCTGTAGTTTTTATGGAAAAAATTCCTTTTGTTAGACGGGTAACATTTGGTCAATATGTAATTAGCCGATCTCCACTTGGGCTGGGACTAAATGAAAACTTGGGAAAACCACTAATCTCACGTTACTTAACTGTATTTGATTTTAAGTATAGCTGCTGTTAGTTGAAGAAAGAAACATGCTATTGGCAGGTTGACAAAACTTATGTTTTTGGTAAAGCCCAACATGTATTTTGAAACATGGGTTTCAAAATGTGATGTTTATAGGTGTCTTAACACTCCCTTGTTTCGTCTTCTCCCCAACAGATCCTAGTAGACACAGTTTGGGCACTGTCCTACTTGACAGACGGGGGTAATGAACAGATCCAAATGGTAATTGACTCAGGCGTGGTCCCCTTCTTAGTTCCACTGCTCAGCCATCAAGAGGTCAAAGTTCAGGTAAGTTACTTGTCAGCTTTGTGTATCTGGCCTGTTAATGGCCCATCAATGGCATTTATCACGTTTTGCTGTGATTGTAGCGTGAAGTGGAAATTGTTGGAGGCGCTTTGCATCTGTCAGAGGTCAAAGTGTTATTTCCTGTTTTCCAGACGGCTGCCTTGAGAGCAGTGGGCAACATCGTGACAGGGACAGATGAGCAGACCCAGGTGGTTCTAAACTGCGATGTGCTCTCACACTTCCCCAACCTGCTCACACACCCTAAAGAGAAGATCAACAAGGTGAGTTCCCAAAGTGGAGGAAGGGGTACGCTGGCTTTGTGCTTGGGTTTCTCAATCCAGCTTTGCCCGTACAAGCATAATCATCTGTTTTACTAACCTCGGAAGGATTTTTGACCATTTTATTGCCCTTTCATCTAAGGAAGAATTTCAGGTAATTCCTAAGTAGAAATATTTAATGCAGACTAATGTAATTTAATGGCCGAGGGGACCCTAACGGTCATTGTGGTCCAGAGTCCAAAATGTTTTATGAACTGAGTTGTATAAAGTTTTACGGGTATTTGTATATTTAGTGTGATTTTTAGAGCCAGTTTGTTTTTAAACTGACTGCATTAACTGGTTTTCTTTGTTCAGTGTTTTCACGCCTGAACTACAACCGATGTTTATCTCCCTGGACCAAGCTGAGACAATATTGATTTGGTGTGTGGGCTCTATAAAACAGATTTGCCTCTTCGGTACGATGAAAAAAGGACGGTGCCTATACTGACTAGGTTTTGTGTTATAGTATTTGATTGTATTTCCTTCAGTGACACAGGCCTGTGTTTCTGCTCGTTCCCCCAGGAAGCAGTGTGGTTCCTGTCCAACATCACTGCAGGGAACCAGCAACAGGTTCAGGCTGTAATTGATGCTGGTCTCATACCCATGATCATCCACCAGCTGGCCAAGGTAAGAGCTTCCACCAGTAGGACATGTGTCACCAAGCAAAACTCATGTACCAGCTTCTGTATGAATTGGAGGACAAGGGCCATCATCTTTACACCTTACAACATAGTCACAATGCAGTCAACTCGGCTTTCTTCACCGTTTTTTTGCAGGGTGACTTCGGCACACAAAAAGAGGCTGCCTGGGCAATTAGCAACTTGACAATAAGCGGAAGGAAAGATCAGGTATGCTTGACTGTAGTTTGGGAAAGGTTTAAGAACGGCTCGGGAACGGATTGGGGTTGCCCTGTTTAAATGACAAATGGATTGATTGGTTGTGGACAGGTGGAGTACCTGGTGCAGCAGAACGTTATTCCGCCCTTCTGTAACCTGCTCTCAGTGAAGGACTCTCAGGTGGTCCAGGTGGTTTTAGATGGACTGAAGAATATCCTGATCATGGCAGGAGAAGAGGCTAGCACCATTGCCGAGATCATTGAGGAGTGTGGAGGTTAAGAATTGTGCTTCTCGTCTTTTCTCCTTTTCTCAATAGCCCACCACAGCTGTTGGAAAAACTGCTTTTTGTTCATTCCCCTCAGGTTTGGAGAAAATAGAAAATCTGCAGCAACATGAAAATGAAGACATCTATAAATTAGCATTTGAAATAATTGATCAGTACTTTTCAGGAGACGATGTAAGTAAGCCGGTTAAATCTGGAGTCAAATTCTTTAACTTAATGTGTTCGCTAATAGCTTTTCGCACTAGTCTACGAACAGGGATATGTCCTGATGTTAGACATGCAGCAGTTAGAAATCTGTGTTGGTTATTTTGAATATGGTTCCCTTCAGAGCAAATATTCAAAGCACTCCCACTGTTGGGATGTGTGGAAATACCCTTGCACTGCCACGACCTGTACCCTATTCCTGTTCTCCAGATCGATGAAGACCCGAGCCTGATCCCCGAAGCCACCCAAGGTGGCACCTTCGACTTTGACCCTGCCTCTAACTTGAAAACTAAGGAATTCAAGTTTTAAAGCAAGTGTGTGAGTCTGTGCTGCTAAGCAACCCTCGTCACACCCGGAACGTCAAAACTGTTTCCCTCTCCAGAACAACATAACACGCACACATGCACTGAAGAATCAGAGACTATTTCAGGCACACTGAGTGAAAAACGCCTCATGTCATTCTGCGATTGCCAAAAGGCGCTTTTGCCCTCCGGCTCTCGCTCATAAAAGGTAAAAGGAATATGTGTGAATGACCATACAACCTGATCGTATAGACGGATATGATAAATCGCAAGCTTTTTGCCTTTCTTTCCTTGGAGTCATGCCAGTCTCATTTGAATTATCACCAAGCACACCAGCTACTTTGATTGGAAGTGTTCGACCTCAGAGCCAAGCCATGTGGTATGATGATTTCCGTCACCCAATGGAATAAATTTTGGGATTTCCAGAGGAGGGGAATGGGGCGTGAATTTTTTTTCTTTTTTATATCTGGAGTCGTCATGAAATAGTTTATTTTTATGTATAAAAGCATTGAAAAGACAGAAATCACAATGTGAACAAAAACTGAAGTGGCACAATGGGTGAAAAACTTTTACTCAAGTTTTGAGAATGAGAAGGAAAACAAAACCGTAGGATTGATCTTTGTAGGTCTGGGATCCAGGAAATGAGGACAAAAATTGTAAATAAAAACGTTCATTCTGCTGGAGCCGAGAAGAATGGAATTACTGTTTTCTGGAAGACTGTCCCTAATTAGATGGGTACAAGGCTTTCGCTGCAAGATTTTAGAGACCCTCAAGATTCTCGGGCAACAGGCAGTTCTCTAAAACTAACCCGAAACTGCTGTTCTTGCTTTGTGCTGTCTTTTTATTCTTCGTTTCCTTTTTCCTTCATTCGATATTGTCAATTGTTTTTCCTTTTCCCTTTTTTAGATTTTAAAGTGTATTTAGTTTTTTTTAGTTTTTTAAATGGATGTGAAAAGAATCGTAATGGGTAGCTGAATCGTTCGGTCCCTGGAGTTCCCATCTCCACAGTTTGGTCTTGTGCACATTTCCGAGCTGTATCCTGTGCTCGCTTGCTGTGGAAGGTAATGGTTTCTAAAATTTAAAGACATGACAAACATTCGAGTCAGTGACCCATGAACTTTGCAATATTTTTGTTGCATTAATTTTCCCTCAAATCTCACGCTACAGAGGTAATTGTAAAAATCTTTTCAGCTGTCTCGTAATATATGGCTTGTATAAAGCTACTGAAGCCTGCTAGTCATTGGGACACTGCGAAACAATAACGTGTTTACTGTTAAAAATGAACAGGAAGTTTTTGTTTTTAACATGCATATTGTGATAGATGATGCCATCAATGGAAATGGGTTTCCTTGCTGTTGTGACTGGACATTTATCTCCATTTCCCTGTCAGTTTACTTGTAAAGGGATTGAAGGCAAGAATTGCTTTTGGACTGATGTAGTTGTTTTTTGGCTGCTAACTACAGAAAAGACATGGGGAATCGGGGCAAAGGGCCAGAGCGTTCTGGACCAGCCATTTATAACTGAGGAACTCTTTAGCAGGTGTACGGTCATCTAAGCACCTAGACAGAGCCACTTTAAAGATTAGAAAATTGTCTTGTATCAGAAGTCGATACAAGCTTATGTTTGTTGCAAGATTTTTACTTGCCTAAGAAAATGTGTTTTAAATAAGAAAGTGACAGATAGCATTTTGGCCTCTGATTGTTTATATCTTTTTTATAAATTTTAGATTCAATTTCTCTTTAAGGTGGCTCGTTGTTTCAACTCCTGTGCATATTAAAGAAAGAATGAGTTGAAATTCATTGTGCCTTTTGTTAATTTCTAACCAACAAAATTTCCTGAAAACACTTAGCAGTTTTGAGTTTTCAAAAATTGGAGTTTTGGGTGTGGTTTTGTCTACCCCCCACCCCCATTAGTGGAATGTAATGTATTTCAGTGGAGCACTTCTGTACCAAATAACAGAATTGTTCTGTTGCAGTTCTATTGGCTGGCCTTTGTATTCCACTTTGGCATCCCACTCCCTTCTCTTCTCCTGCCATAACCACTATCATAGCTCCATGTACAGCCATGTCACTGATGAGGGGGTTTTAATCAGTCTTTACCGCTACATCTCCCTTCCATCACACCCTCAGGACATGGCCTCTGTATTAATGATCTTAACCAAAATAAACTTGCTGTTAGCCATTGGCTAATTTCTTCTCCGAGTGTGATTGTCGTGTGTATATTTTGGTGCGCCTGGGTTAAATTAATTTTACTTATCATGTTCTGTTGTATTCTGTGTGTTTCTACTCACTGGAAATGCAGGGTTAGGCTATTGTGGCAGTATCACCTCCTGACTATACTTTGGCTAGATTTAGTCTTTACTAAAGTAAAGCTAAAGTAAAAAGCTTTGCCTCTTGGTCCCATTCAGAGCAAGAAGCTTCTATGAGGAGTTTTGCCGTGATCGCCCCAGGATGTGCACTGGAGGAGAGATCACCATAGTAGATGTCCAAGGGGTGCGTCTCGTTAGCGGATGTAAGTGCTCTCACTTACTGCTCTGCGAGGCACGAAGGTCTGTCTTCTCCTACCTCCCCTTCCCCTCAGCCGTGGTAGAGAAAGAGGTTGTAGAGTTGGATGCACTCTGAGGACCGCTTGCTCCTTATGAGAAGAGCAATGGAGGTACAGAGATTGTCAGTGTTTGATGGCCAGCCTGTGACAGGGCCTGTGGCTCCTCCATTCCAGCATGACTAAAGGCTAAATGCACACACAAATGCCCTCAAATAAAATTCTACTCTTTACTTTAACATCACAGTAATTGTTTGATTTCAAATCCAAACCTTTGGAGTATAAAGCCTTAAGAAAAATGTTACAGTCCCAAAACATTGTTTTTAAAGATCTTATCTGCTGCAATTGAGAAAGTACTTTCATGTGCCCTATATCCCTTACTGGATAGGTAGCAGACTTCACACTGCCTGATGTTGGTGACCTTGAAGGGGCCTTTCAAGGGGCAATTTGGACTGAGAAGTAGCTAATTGTTGCTTCATTGTGCCCATTGTTTTCCATTTCTTTCTTTTTTTTTTTTAAATAAATTTTGAATCGCCAGTTATTCTTACAGGTTTCTCCCCAATTTGAAGTAGCTGATTGCGCTAATGTGTCTTGGCTTGCACAAGTGCTGCCAGCCAGCAGGAGATGCTCGTTAGTGACTCTCCCTGCCAATTTTACCCATCCCAAATTGAACAGCGCCCGGCCAATTGTGTGCTGCTACTGTAGTCTCCTGGTCATAATCAGAGAAGGACGTGAGCTGGAACCTATGAATTCCAGCTGTTTCCATTTAAAGAAAAAACATTGAATAAAAAATTGATGTGTAAAATGTGTGTTTTCTGTACTATATAACAATTTCTCTATTACAATACTAATTTGTTACTGTATTATTGTATTCCACTTCTCTCTTCTCTTCCTCTTATCACCTCTATCATAGATTCACAGGTATATTTCACTGATGAAGTGTTTAATCTGTCTGACAGCATCAGCCCCCCCCCCCGCATATGGCCAAAATTAAACTATGAGCTTATTTCTTCAGGTGTAGGCATGTCTGTGAAGGAGAGATGGGGCTTAAGCGCGAGTAAACTGTCCTCAATTTATTTTTACTGATTAATTTGAAACCAGCCATTTTTCCCCTCAGTGGGTATCTACAGACAAAAAAGTGCTTAATCTTAATATTCCCTGCAATTTGCTAGGTACAAAGTGGTATCTTCTGAATTTTCAGGAGGTTGGGTTCACAAGCTATGCTAGTGTTTCAAATTTCAGGTTCCATTTATGTATAACCACTACTATTTTTGAATGAACTATGCTTTGTTCTCTACTTTTAATATGTAGTTTCACTTGATTTGCATGAAAATTCTAAATTAATTCTGTCCACTCAAAACTATTTATAGCAGGTTTAACATGCAACAGTAATATTTTACTACTTGAGAATGTACTAAATGCCAAACAGTCTTGTATTAAATGCTGACTCTCAATTATTTACATCTACAAAGCTTTAGTGCCAGTAAAATGTTAGCTAACTGAAAAGATATGCAACTTTAGCGGGACGGGTTTTTGATACTAGTAGACAGGAATGTATCCTCTTGTGTTTTGTTGCAAACAGCTCCATGGCCGAAACGGTTCTAGGGGTCGCTTCTGGAATGAAATGTCAGGTTGTGTAGCCATCTCAGGCTTGTAGTTCTCCAAAGCCAACTGTGCTGCGCGATTGCTCAGATATTTTGGAGTTTGCGAACCACTGCCTCGGCACACTTAAGAATCTATGACTATGGAATAGTAGCTCCTGACAGGCGCTGTGAATGCAATTTAAACGAGTTTCGATTTTCTTTAAAGCCGTGGACGGCTTGCCTATATGCACTCCCTATGTGCAAATCCCCTTCCCCCAGGGATAAACAAGGATAATTCACGTATGACAAATGATAAACAGGTAAACCTGAATGGGTTAGACAGGCAAAACAAAGATTTTAACACCAATAAGGTGTTATAGGGTAGCAGTAACAGACAACATCCACTACATACCCACACGGAACACAGGATGAATGTTCTCCACTAAGGGGCTAAGGGTGAAATTGGTCTGAATGCCAAATGTCTGAATGAGGGTAAGTGCGTCAATATCTAAACATCTCAGCAGGACAAGAGAGCAACAGAGGACAACAGTTGTTTTTTAAACTATGGGAAGTGGTGTGTGATTGGCCCCTCAACCACTGGAACAGGTACATGTAATTAGCAGGAGTGGACTTAGTCCTTCCTTGGGGGTGCGGAACTGAGGGGGGGGGGCAGTGAAGCAACCTGGGGGTTAGAGGGAGGGAGGGAGGGAGAGTGGGAGGTGCTGCCCCATGGTCTTGACGTTTACAAACGCGGGAAAATTCTTTGTAAGGGCAGGAGACCACGTCAGGGGTGACAGCAGGTAGAGAGAAATAGGAATGTATGGGGTTATGGGTGAGTGCAGGGGGGGTTCCCCCTCTCGGGTGTGTGGGTGGTTTCACCCTCAGGAGGAGATAAAACGAGGGGGAGACGTGACGTGTGCGGAGAGTGTTGGGGGAAAGCACAGAGAAGAGTTAGTGTGAGGGTAGGGAGAACAAGTGGATTGTAAAGCCAGGAGATAAGGAGGAAGAAAAACAGGAGTTAGCGTTGGGAAGGGATTTGTTATTTTGGCGTGATCTCAGCCCATAGGGACCGTGTGTGCTACCGAGGCGCCAATTCACAGACACGGTCAAAAAGTGTCCCTGGCTGTTATTCTGACGTACCCACACCAAAGAAAAATTATAGTTTTCTTCGGGGACTCACCGTGAACGCTACAATACATCTTAGGATGTTATAGTAGTAGTTCCGTACTTTATTCTAGGATATGAAAGGTGCGTATTAAATTTGAATCTGAGGCTGGGCTGTTTTATTTGGTGACAAAGGTAGAAGTTTTTATAGGGCATTCCTAATTGTTTTTGTTAATTGTTTTTAGGCCTACTGATCAAGGCTAATTGTTTGCCAACCACGATGTTACTATTGGAAGGGAATGTGGAGACGGCCAGATCTAGCTATCTAAAATATGCATTTTGACGCTAAACTTAAACTGTGAGTATATCAAAAACCAAAACCGTGAAAATGAACCCCCCAGCCATGTAGTCCCTGGGGCTCCATACGAAGACTTCTGAAGGAACTTTTTTCTCTCTCTCAGTGGTTAGTATATGTTCGGGTTGCAGTCCAGAAAACCTGTTTTGCTGCCCCCTCTTTGTCCAGATTCGGTCCCTGAATTCTTTAAAAAATAATAAAATACTTTCTGCTCATCCACAGAAAATTTTTGTATTTCAGTTGGTCAGTCGCTAGATAATGTGCCCTTTGCCACGTTATAACTCCACTTATAAAAAAAATAAAACATTTTGCTATACAGCTCATTGAAAGTCGGCGCAAAACTATTCTCTGCCTTAGCACTCACGTGGCGAAGAGGGAGGGCCTAAAAGTGGACAGTTCCAATAGGAGCCAATAGTTGAGTGTGGTGTTACGCCAGGTTTAGGAGGGATTGTGAAAAATGTATCAATTACCGAGATTTTTATTATAAACTTACATTAGTTTTGGACATATTTAGTGTAAAAATGCCTTCATTTTTCACACCAGTGACTATATGCTCTCTAGCTGCTTGCATCGTACAGTTCATTGCAGGTTATGTGCTGGCTCGGGCATGGGGGAAAAACTGTTCTCGGACTGACAGATGGGTACTAGTGTGGCTATTTTACGATGCCATCGTCCACATCACCTTAGTAAGTGCTATACTTTTTTACCCTCAGGCTTTAAGGCTTAATTTAATATAAGCATTCGCCTTTCTCCACCGGATAGATATAATTGAAATAGTTTTTAGCGAAACTGCCTTTTGTCTTTCGTTTTCAGGAAGGTCCATTCGTATACATGTCGCTTGTTGGCACGGTGGCAACCTCAGATAATCTATTTGCTCAACTTTGTAAGTGCAAAATTGGCATCGCTTTGCTTTTGCTGTTTCCAAATGCATGTATAGCACATATATTTATGTACATGTATATGATAACGTGACGTGGTGCATGACTATAAAAATAATTATTTCAAATCTGGTTGCGGAGAGTCCCCTGGTGGAAATCAACGGTACAGCTTTTATACCTCTTTAATACCGTGTCCAGTTGTCCAGAAAATGTTTTTACAAAAAAGTATTAAGTATTAAAGTGCTTTATTTTGTGTACCTTTTAGATAAATTTTCACTGTACTCAATACATGTTATGTCATGCAACTAGGGAAGGAGTATGGAAACGCAGATCTGCGTTGGCTCCACTCTGACCCAACAATTGTGTCCTTAGAGCTGCTCACCGTCATCTTGGATAGCTTCTTGGCCCTGGTGCTTATTTACGCTATTGTCAAGGATAAACACTATAGGTAAATAGTCTATTGGCAGCTTCCTATACGGCCAATGATCAGTTTATTAATAAATGACTGAAAATCTACAGAATGCTCCAATTGACTGTTGGATCCCATGGCTGCTGCAGCAACTGTAAATTGATGCAAATTAAAAATATTTTAAAGGTTAATGATCCATTATTTTTAGGGTCTTTAGATTTATGATTTGTGTTTATTTCAATTAGTTAACTATGTATATTATTGCTTTTACGTGAATAAATATAGTTGATGAATACAGTTGATGTCAGCATGAAGCTTTTCATCTATAGTCAATCTCCCTGCTTTCAGGCACTTTGTCCAGATCACTCTGTGTGTTTGTGAGCTATATGGTGGCTGGATGACCTTCTGTCCTGACTGGCTGATGGGCAGCCCCAACCTCAACACAAGCAATTGGCTCTACCTCTGGGTTTACCTCGTTTTCTTCAACGGTGTGTGGGTGGTGGTGCCAGGAATCCTGCTGTGGCAGTCCTGGCTGTCACTGAAGATTGCACTCCAGAAGCAAAGAATGACATCTCGGAGAAAGTCCAAATAGTATTTAGTTCTGATGTTAGCGATTCAGTTATGTTATCCTCTGTGTAGCTTTACTCACCCAAGGAATGTAAAATGGTAATTCTGCAAATTTTGTTTTTCCATCTTCAGCAGGCTCTTTGGGTTCTGGTCTTGTTTCAGTCTGAGATAGGTTATTTTAATGTAAATAAATGTTTTAATCTTGAATTCTGTTTGCCTGTAATATGTGTTTACAAAAATTTGTTAGAGCTGTTTCAGTGTTTAAAGAACATGACCATTTAACCAAACTACCAGTCTACTTTAACTTTTTCAAAGTTCTGCTTCTCCCAGTGCTCCTGTACTCAAAATGTTTGATATTTCAATATTTAGCAGGTGATGAATAGTGAATAGAATTGGTTGAACAGTGAAAAACACCTGGGGTTGTAAAAGCCATTGTTAATTTTCCACAATGCCAGAATGATGATTCTAAGCATCCCTAGCTCATACAGATTTCGTGGCTTAGTTGAGAGGATTACTTAGATTTTCCTTTACTTGTTAATTAATCTGTATAGTATTTTGTTTCATTGCACAAAGTCAAAGATGGTGGGGATCAAACTAATAACAAAATTGCAATTTCAACTTTAAACAAAATTTGAATGACATTAACAATTCTGTTATACAAAACTTCAATAAACACATGAAAATATTTTTATATTCAATACAGTAGGCTTACACAATCTTTGGTTGGTAAACAGTGTAGTCGTAGGATTTTCGTGTATACATTTGGCTTTGCTTGGTTTCATGGCATATATTTAGTTTTGTGTGTGTGAATGAAGACCACAATACATATTCATGTTTCCCATATTGGTAAATTGGTTGAGAACCACTGGTCTACGCCAATATAAAATAAATGGCATGCTGTTCGAACGTAATAGGAGTTCATGATTAGTGATTTCCCACTGAAATCAACACACAGTAGAGATTAATAAAGCATCTCAACTGGAATTGCATTGGAATCAGTAGGGAGCAGAGTTCAGAATGGATCTCTACTTACCACCATTTCTCAATTAAATTAATGCAGTCAATAGAGGACAGAGGTCAACGTCTATATGAACCACTCATTCCCATTGAATTTTATGTTGTAAATACAGGACGTTGATTTTTATATGTACCACTGGTTCACATTGTCTCAATACAGACCACATCTGGACCATAGAAACATCTTTTTGCTTTTACTAAAAACAACGCACTGTCCTAATTAAAAAAAGATGTTAAACACAATGTCCTTAATATACAATTTGGAAGATTTTCTTTTTTTAAAGAAATTAATAGTGACCATAAAAATGGCAAACAAAATTTACACACCAAGCAGTGCTGGAAGTGTAAGAATGAATTGTGATATAAGGTAATTATCTGAAATTATGTTGTAGTTAGTCAATCTAAAAGTATTGAATAAAAACAATTCAAGAACACTTTATGTGGAAAAACTATCATCCTTTGTTGCCTTGTGTCAGCCATTACCCTTGGTAACAGTGTTGAGTTATTTCTGCCGTATTTTCATGGCAGCCCTTTAAAACAGCAAAAAGCTGCTAGAACATAAAAATACACTAAAAGGTGAACCTTAGGATGCTGACAGGACAATAACCAGGGGAAGACACAAATTATATTTCACAGTCTCCTCAATCGAGTCTTCCTTTTATTTGGAAAATGTCAAAAACAAGGTGAATGATTAACCGAGGGAAAGCCATGATGTGCCAAAAGAGACTAATGAAGGCAAACACTGGCAAAGCAGAGAAACTAACTGCAAAAACAGTAGCAGAGTTTACTAAGAAAACAGAGAAAAGGCTAAATGAACCATCTAAGATGTTCTTCAAAATGCATGACAATTATGTAGATCAATAAAGTTGGTCACCCCCAGTTAAATAATTAAATTAGATTATTAAAAATCATCTTGCATGTAGAAGTCTCAGTATCCTGATGATATAATTTTTATTGTAAATATAACGGTATAAAGTTGTATAAATATCTTTTTAATTATAAATACGTATGGCTGTTAATAATCCATGCACCATTCTGGATCAGAGCAGACCCTTTAGCTGTCCTTGATCAGTTTAACTACTGAGAGGAAGGCTTGTTGAACCCCCAAGTCTGTTTGAGCACTGCAGGCCTGGACCTCCCAATTCCGGCCAGTACAGTTGGACAGATCCAGTTCAGTAGACACCTCATGAATGGTCATTGAGTTGGGGATGTCCGTCTTGTTTGCCAGCACCATTAAGGGGACACCCTTCATGTTCTCATCACTCAGGAGCTTCTTTAGTGCCTTCTTTGCCTCCCCAATGCGGGCACGATCACTGCTGTCCACCACAAACACCATTGCCTTGCACCCCTCCAGGTAGTATTTCCAGTGGGGCCTCATCATACCTTGGCCTCCCACATCCCATACGGTAAGAGTAACATTCTTGTCAAATTCCAACATTCCCACATTGAAGCCCACAGTAGGAAGAGTCTTCATCACCTCTTGTCGCTGCAGTCTGTATAAGAGGGTAGACTTCCCAGCCATGTCTAAGCCCATTAGAACCACATGAACTGCCTCCTTTTGCTTGCGTCTAGACATATTTAATCCCATGATGAGGTTGCTCGTATACAGCTGGAATCCCGCGGCAATGCAATACTTTAAAATTTCACTGAATGAATAATAACTGCTCTCTAATACTCAATTTTACTATCAGTCACTCTCTGGATCAGCAGGGTATATATTCCATCCACAAATTGTGCCACTGAGTTACGGAATGCTCTTCCTTAAACACTAACAAGTACAATTTCTTTATATACTTTAGCTGAGCATGTGAAGTCCAAACATCACACAAAACAGCACCTCTCCTCAACAGTAATGTGATTTCTAAGAAGCAGGAAGCAGACTGTACTGTTGGGAAATCGAATGAGTAAAAACCTACTGGGCCACATGACCAAACCGGCATATCCACATTTTAGTTGTGTAAGGGTAGTCTCTTAAAGTGAAAACAACTTATTTTTTCAGGTTTCTTCTTTGGGAAATAAATTATCCTCAAGTTTCAAGTTTACAACATTGCATTCATTTTTCATATTATCTTAAATTATATCTTGACTGCATAATCTCTTGTTCACTATTCTTCCTAAGAAGTTACATTTTTTTATTTGCAAGTATTACTCATTGCTTCAGGGCACTCCTATCCTATTAACTCCTTTTTCCAGTGGGTTAAATGGCGTACAATAAGTGCCAAATTAAACATTAAAATATAATAAAATAGCACAAGCTAGTTATTATCAGAGTGTCACAGTTTGAGAGCAGATGACTACTAATACTTAATGTGTTAAAGGTATTTGCTACCTGTGATACCTAAAATCCTGAAGAATAACTGTTTAGTTCGGAATTTGATTGCTGCGGGCTGGCTAAGGGTCACGTGGTCTTGTTTATTCCTCATTCACTTCCGGACACAAAAATCTCAACAACACGCAACGAATAGTATTACAGAGCCACTCCGGCGGACGTTTGGCGAGCGGACTTTTTGTTCTCTGGTAATTAATCCTGTATTAAAATTGTATTTCCTACAGGTAGGTTGCTAAATTGACTTTATGGCAAAAGCGTTTCCTGTCTCCTTTCCTCTCAGGAAAAAAAATCCTGGTGACAATGGAGCGCTGCTGTAGGTCAGTGAATGCATTTGTATAGTTTAAGTTAGCTATGTACAGTCTCTGCTGAGTGCCACGTTTTGTTGTAGCAAGCTAAGCTAGAGCAGTGTTGATACTCGCTTGATAGTTTTCTGTCATAGTAGCACTTTGAACGTAACGTTGTATTTAGCAATACTTTCAGGTTATGCATTTTAATAGTTTTATTGTAAATGCATTTTCTTCATCATTCAACGAGCTTAGTTGATGTTTAATGTAGTTATCATGAAAAATATCAATCGACGAGAAGTCAGCAATTTCGCTATGAAAACAGAACAGGGACTTTCCTACCATAATCAATAAATCAATAAAAATGTATTTGTCCCAATGCACTGTACAGAGAGTATTTTCTTGAAGAAATTTAAAAAAAAACCATAAAATCCGGGAAAACAGGAAATGATTATAGACCACGGAGAAAATCGAGAGAACTCGAAAACAATATTATGGTTGAGGAGACGGCTCGGCAGCCTTTTTGGAAAATTGGAGGGATAGCAACCGGTGTATCACAAGAAGTTTATTCTCCATTCATGTTCTTCCTGTCGTGATTTCACAGGGGATCAAACTCCTAGCCGGCTTTGGTCACGGTTTATCTCTCCCATGTCAGGGAGAGGGAGTAAAAAGTCGAGACAGGGAAATAATTTCCCTTTCAACCTGGAAAACTAAAAGTGGTTTATGACAGTTTTTTTAAATAAATTTAGCGAGATACCCAAGAAGTTCTAAACTATGTAAACTGCATTGAGCTAGGAAGTAAGTCAGCCGTTGTCCATACATATCAGCTAACTGATTCCTTAACTTTAACTTTGCAAACGCCTAATATTGTTTGTATTTTTCTCCTTAATTTTAAAGCACCAATTGTGCTAATGAATCTTAGTTCGTCGCCACGAGTCCCACCACCAAACAAGGGCCTAGAGTACTTTTCTATCGAGCCATCCTTCTCTTCTGCACACTTCCACGCTTCACGGCACGCACGAGGTTGCAGATTGGTCCCTGGTATCGACCTCGCAAGCCATTAACACCAAATGAGCCACTCTGGAGGCCCTGGTTAAATTTTTTTACTGCGAAAATTTGTCAACTTAACTGTACCTGTTCCTCTTCCTCAAAATTACACAAACTCAATTCACACATTTTCACAAGATTTTGAAAGATGCTATCACAAAAAAATTTCTCAACAAAGAAGTAATATTAATTTTAATAAATAATTTTAGGTATGAGGAAAATAGTATGCTCTGTCCTAGATAAAAGTTATTATGTGTTATTGCACACATTTCCAAGTACTGTATTTATTTTCTCTTTACTATTTCTATTTGTAAAACAGAGAAAAAAAATCTATGTTGTGGTTTACAGCATCAGTAGCAGCAACAGCAGTAGCGCTGTCTCCACACCTGATCCCAGCCCAGCTTCTGATCCCAGGCCTGCTCCTACTTGTGGCAGACAGAGGAGTCCGGCCATGGTGGATGTGAGCAAGTGGCCGCTCTTCACCCTGCTGGGAGCCCAGGAGATGGCCTCCATCCGACAAGCCTGCGTCTTCGGTACCTCTGCCAATGAGGCAATCTATAGTACACATGACGATGAAGTAAGAAAGGCTTTGGGGGTGGGGGGGGGGTTAACAATGCTAACATAATTTACTTGTCATTTTTAAATTGATCTGTAAATTGATAATTTTTTACATTGTATGTCAAGGTCTGTTAAGTAGATTTTAAGTGACATTTCTCTATCGGAACCTAATTAAATTCTCATGTCTGCGAGTAGTAATGATTAGAATTATTAGAGTTTTTTTGCTTCTTTGCAAATGAAAACTGATAAGAACCTGCTATCACCGTAGCTTTTTAGATTAAAAAAAAAACAAAAACAAAACTTGTTTACAAGAATAAAGATTTGCGCAAGGGGTTACACACCAAGTAATTTTATGACCTAATGAAAGGCATTAAAATGTACTCTCACCCCACAGAGGATCATTGGTTTGGGAGTGTGACATGTTCCCCACCTTCCCCAGGTGTTTGTGTTTGGACTGAATTGCAGCAACTGCTTGGGAACAGGAGACAGCCAGAGCACCATTGTGCCAAAGAAAGTGGAAAGCCTGAGTGGGAAGAAGGTGGCCAGCTTGAGCTATGGCAGTGGACCGCATGTCTTGCTTGCTACTCAAGGTACTTACTGAATGTCTTCTGTCATCACTATAATGTCTTCTGTGAGCACTATATTGCTCTTGGTTATTGTGCCCACAGTAGGAAGAGTCTTAGAATTGTGCAGGGATCTTTTATCTCCTTTCTAAACAGTGCAGACTGCATGCGTTCAGGTTTGTAGTTCTGTCGTGTGGGATGTACCTCTGCCTCATTGTCCAGCCTCCTGTGCATAGATCAGTTGTCTAACTGAAGATTCTCTATAATGATTATGAATGCTAGTGTTAAAGGTTTAATTAGATATACGTTTTATCCAGTGGGTAAGACAAGCAGACCGATAAATGCCCTTAACTTGCAATATGAATAGCACAAGAAGGTGTTTGCATATCACACACAATTTTCTATGTGACTGGCAGACGGCGAGTTGTTTGCATGGGGACACAATGGGTACAGCCAGTTGGGGAATGGGACCACCAATCAGGGCGTCTCACCCATCCTGGTGTCTGCTAATCTTTTGAACAAGAAGGTGACAGAGGTGGCCTGCGGCTCCCATCACTCTATGGCCCGGACGTCTGAGGGAGAGGTGAGGAAACCTTCCCTATCACCTTTGTCTTAAATTTTAACCTGAAATGTATTGTCCAGTGGAGAAAATTTGAATCTGTCGATATGGCTAGGTACACGCATCTACATAAATATTTCTGTAATTTATTAAAATAAAGCTACTAATTCACGTGACTGTAAAGGGTCATGCTAGGGAGAATTTATTTTATCAGGAAAAATTATTGTTAAACCCTTTCATTCACATACTCTCAGCATACTAATCTAGCTCAATTAAAATGTGTTAATATGGATTCATATTATACTGATGACATGATCTGGTACGTGCTGGTCATGTAAAAATAAAATAAAAATGCACTGGAGGGAATTCTGGTCCTACTTTCTGAGGGGCAAGTTCTCTGGCCTTCTTACATATTGTAACTCTGGAGCATAATCTCATAAACCACTGCCTGTTGTACAACCTTTGTTTCTCGTTTTTCTTTGGCAGATAAGTGTTTCTTTGTGTTATTTTTTTTTTTTTTCCAAGTCTGATTCAAGAGTGCATTAGTGTAGGCTATGAGCATAAAGTACAAACTGTACTTTTCGATCTGAGTCATTTTCCAAATGATACTACATTTTTTGAGAAGGAATGTGGCTTACCATTAAAAAAATTTGGTTTGCATTCTGTTAGAATGTTCCATTCTAAATGTTACAATAATCACAAACATTTGTACTGTAGATTCAGGCTCAGAGAGATACCTTATTAATGGTAATTGTGATTATTGTAATCAGCTGCTATTCTATTTAAACCTAAGGAAATATTTTCCCATGGCTAATTACATTCTTTTAAATAATTTTATGTTAAATAAAAAAAAAAAAATGAAATAAGTTTCAGTTGCATGTATCACTATAATGCTTCATTTGTGCTCCCAGGTGTACGCCTGGGGCTATAACAACTGTGGCCAGGTGGGGTCAGGCTCCACTGCTAACCAGCCCACGCCTCGCAAAGTGTCTAACTGTCTCCAAACCAAGATCGTGGTTAGCATTGCCTGTGGTCAAACCTCCTCCATGGCAGTGGTGGACAACGGGGAGGTGAGCAAAGACTGCGTGGATACCAACTATTTGAGAGGAACTGTTTGGCCTCGTCTGTTTCTTGTTGTGAAGCATTAAAAGTGCTTCCTGCTACCCTAAAGCATGCCTTGTTTCCCCCCCCCCCAACTCTTAAGTCTTAATGAGTGGCAGTGTGTAGCTCAAAACCAGCCCTTCTGACCAGTGGGCAACTTGCAGTGAACAGTTCAGGTTGATGGCTCAGTGCAATGGCTTTTTTGAAGGATTTCAAATTCCTTGAATATCGCGAAACATTAATTAAGAATAAACGGATGGTTAAAGAGAGCTTTACTTTTGAAGTGGGCATGTATTGCATGGTGTAGAATAGTGTCCTGTGACTTTAAATTTAGCCCTAAGCCTGGTTGTGTATGTCTCTACATTGCAGGTGTATGGCTGGGGCTACAATGGTAACGGCCAGCTGGGCCTGGGTAACAATGGGAACCAGCTGACCCCGTGTCGGCTGGCGGGCCTGCAGGGCCTCTGTGTGCTGCAGGTAAGAGCAGACTTAAGAGTCCCACTTGGAGTCACAGCCAGTTCCCAGGTTTCCCTGCTAAAAACTAGTTTTCACAATACCAGTTTTGAGTGAAAAAGCATTAGACTTGCCAAGCATGTCTTTAAAAAACAAAAACAAGGATTTCAGTCATGTGTTACTCGGTATCTTACTTTGGTCACCTCTGTCTCAGGCCTTTTGCGAGTTTTTCAGGCGTTTCTGCATTGTGACGCCTGTGCTCTGCTTTCTAGATTGCCTCTGGCTATGCTCACTCACTTGCACTAACAGACGAGGGCTTGCTGTATGCCTGGGGGGCTAACACCTATGGCCAACTGGGCACCGGTAACAAAAGCAACCAGCTGGGTCCTGTACAGATTATGGCTGAGAAGGAGAGGTGAGTCAGCTGCTACATAAGAATGCCATGGTCACCTGGCCTATGCGTTGTCATAGCCTCTCACCAGAAATGCAGGCAGTAATGTTGTTAAAACCAATTGTTTGTAGCTCAAAACATACATGTTTTGCCTATGGAAAAACTGAGTTAGTATAATTTCAAAAAATCTGTAGACATTTACAATGCTCACTGTTCATATTATATGTACCAGTGAGAGAAAGTGGCCAAAAATGCATCTTTTTGAGCTGACTGAATTGATTTTTATTTATTTGATTGATTTTCTGGACTGCTAGTGTATTTTGTAGGGTCAGTAATACTAGGTAAAATAAATGAAAAACATCACAGGGCACAGGAAATTTTTTAACCCATTGTAAAAAATCAGACATGATTTCATTTTTTTACTTTAACATCAGCATCCCCTTGCTTGTCTGTCGTTGTACAGTAATGAATAAATGGCCAGACTGGTCCAGACTAATCTGTGTTTTGTGGTGTGAAATTTACATTGTCTGTCACGCACAGACTGGAGAGAAGGGGTGCTTTCTGTGGAAACTTCTATTGGAGCTTCAGAAAATTTCTCACTTTGTTTTACAATGTTATATTGTTATTTACTGTACTGTTACCGTATTAAATGTAAGGAGGAGCTCAGTTTTTCAAGTTGTTAATCAGATTCAGGATCTCAAAGCATTTCTGTTCTGTGATACGCTGAAGGGACCAAAACAAGTTGGTTAAATTGGTTCTGTGCTGCTTGGATAAAGACCGATGCCCATTGGTTGGTAAAGGTTGCTGCGGGTATTTGGAGGGGGGGAGTGTAGCGGAGGTTGGTGAGAGTGAGTTCGCTAAAGACTGTGACTTCACTCCCTAAAGCTTGATCGGTTCCTGAAGCTAGGGACTTCGGTCTTTAGCTCAACAAGCAAACCCATCCTCCTGGCTTGTGCCTTGTGTGTGGTGCTGTTGGGACTCCGGTTCAATTCCCAGGCAGGGGGGTCTGTGTGCCAAAATATGTTGGTTATACAAGAAGCTTGATACAGCGGTTGCATGTTTCTTGTCCCACAGGAGGTGAAAGATAACAAAGGACTAACAATACGAATAAGCACATAAAGCTTATAAAATGCAGAAACTCAAGACATACCTGCATCAAGCTACTGCGCAGGATGGATACGCAAGTCCCGCAGTGGTACAGATGCACACTGTTACGCTTTGACGAACAGCGCCGTAACACAGGCCAATCCTGGTTCTCGAGAGCCGACTCTGCAGCTTTTCATTCCATTTTGGTTAAGTGGGTAATCAACACCCTTATTTGGATTATAAATGATCTCACCTGTTGTTTCCAGGTGTAAACCGGGTGCTCCTTGAGAAGTAGACTGCTGTCTACTTAGACCCATGCACTAGGGTATTCAAAGCGATTCTACGGTACACTCAAGCCAAGCTCAAACCCTGAAACAGCCTCTTCTCACTTCTTTAGGATAGTGGAGATTGCGGCCTGTCACTCCACACACACGTCGGCTGCGAAGACGCAGAGCGGGCAGGTGTACATGTGGGGCCAGTGTCGAGGCCAGTCTGTTGTGCTACCTCACCTGACGCACTTTACCTGCACGGATGATGTCTTTGCCTGCTTCGCCACACCTGCTGTCATGTGGCGCTTGCTGTCCATAGGTAAGGGAGAGTATGGTGAATGAATCATTAGCGGGGGGTTTTCGATCTCAGAATTCTCTGAATGATCGAAATGATCAATTCATACGTTCATCCATTTTCGTGTGGGTCACGGGGACACCAGAGCTGATCCCGGCAGGCATAGGGCGCAAGGCAGGGATATACCCTGGACGGGATGCCAGGCCAATCATTGGGCAACACACCCACCCACACACCTACAGGGCAATTGAGCATGGGGAAATAATCTAACCTGCAAGTCTTTGGATGCCCCGGTGGAAACCCATGTGGACACGGGAGAGAACTCCACACAGACAGGCGCCTCAAACCTGAGACCACTGGTGCTGTGAGGCAGCAGCACTAACCACCATGCTGCCCCAATTCAGACATGATGGTTTTTTATTACATTTGTATGGCAATGGCATTCGCTTTTTGAATTAAGTTTATGCTAGGGCAGTATATAATTGCATAAGTACATAGTAAAGTGTTCTTAATGATTTAACATGATTACTTTTTGTCCTTCACCTTGGCAGCTTTTCCATTCTAAATGTTAGCAGGAGTCTTACTACGGGGGTTCAGTAAATAAATTCATTGGTTCCTTTTTTGCCCTCAAGAGCATGATGATTTCCTGACTGTGGCCCAGTCCCTGAAGAAGGAGTTCGACAGCCCAGAGACCTCTGACCTTAAGTTTAGTGTGGACGGAAAGTACATACATGTCCATAAGGCTGTCCTAAAAATCAGGTGAGTTTCAAAAAAAGAAAATTTAAATTTATTTTTTATTTTTTATATAAGCAGAGGTGCCCTTTGTGTAATAAATAAATTATTTGCCAACCCTAAGGATTATTTTTTACATTTTACATTTTAATTTGGACCTCATGACTTTGTTCTTCATTTCTTCATATCTCTGCTTATGGGGGGTTCTGCCATGTCGGACTCTATTATTATAGTCTTATCGATGTGTGTGTATATATATATATATATATATATATATATATATAATTATCAAATCTATCTAGATATATACACATCGATGTCTTTTAGATATTAGCTCTTTTGTCCCTGGGTGCAGATTCTTTGCTCTTATATATAGTATTTCTTGTATCTCTGTATAACTATGGCTTTTGTACAGCACAGATACTGGGCTAGTCCGTACTGTTTTGTCTGCGCAGGTGTGAACACTTCCGGTCCATGTTTCAGTCCCACTGGAATGAGGATATGAAGGAGGTGATCGAGATAGACCAGTTTTCCTACCCAGTGTACCGCTCCTTCTTAGAGTTCCTCTACACCGACAACGTGGACCTGCCTCCAGAGGACGCAATCGGTGAGTTAAGACAACCTTGCCTGTAGCATCCCATCATTGGGATCGGCCAAAAGAGCCACCCGTTTTGTTCATTTTTGTAGTGATCATGATCAGTACTAAGCTACAGTACTTCATCTGAGGAAATTGTAACGTCACTATCAGTCAAAAAGCTCTCCTCTCCTGTAGGATTGCTGGACCTCGCCACCTCTTACTGTGAGAACCGGCTGAAGCGCCTCTGTCAGCACATCATCAAGAGGGGCATCACTGTGGAAAACGCTTTTTCTTTGCTGTCGGCAGCCGTCAGATACGACGCTGAGGTGGGTCCGACGGCTGCATTACACGTGTGTTTTGGCCCACATAACTTTGTGTTTCTGAACTCGAGCACTTTGAGGAACGATAGTTTCTCAGTTTCTAGCAACAAAGTAGATGATGTTGAAGTATTGCTTGGTTGTTTATTTTCCCAAAGTTAATTGAGGTTTTTTTGAATAAGTGAATTTTGAAACAACATATTGAAATGGTACTTAACGCTGCAGGTTTTAACATATTGGCCATGAACAAAATGTTAGTTCATTGGGGCATTGTGGGTAAATTTTAGTAAAACGTGAAAATCAATCAATTTATTTTTATAAAGCATATATATGTCCCAGGCCTGACTCCCAAAACGCATGCCAGTGGCAAGGAAAAAACCTTTAATGAGGTACCCCATCCTCATTAAATTCTCATATTCTCCAGTCGAAGAGTTCCAAGATATTCTAATTATAATATCTGGAGGCGAGTGTTGGAAAATTGCAGTTAAAATCCCATAAAATCTAAAAAATGTTAAATATCTTACTTTCAATGTTTTTTTGGTTTGTTCCCAGGATCTAGAGGAGTTCTGCTTTAAGTTCTGTGTAAACCACCTGACGGAGGTCACTCAAACTGCTGCATTCTGGCAGATGGACGGAAACTTACTCAAAGAGTTCATCTGTCGAGCCAGCCGTTGTGGAGCCTTCAAGTATTAAACTCTAACACTCAGATGTGCAGGGGAGCATCCAAACTCCTCTGGATTGTCAAAGCCAGGGCATCTCCTTGCCTCTCCAGTTACCTGTTCATTCACAGACAGGTAGCAAGGTGAGGGCTTTTCCCCTGGTCTCTCACCAAGTTGAGAGGTTGCTACCACAGGCCCTGATAAACGCATGTTAGAGGAGACATGCAAAAGTAGCAGAAAAACATTCAAAAAATCTTATTTTGTAAAGAGACATATCCTATGTTTCTTATGAGTGTTTAGGATGCGTATTAAATTTGCAGTTTTATTTTATTATTATATTTAGTACATACTCGGATACCAGTATCCTGTTTAGCAATATCAGTATATTATTTTGGGAGTGGGGGGGGGGGGCTGTGTGTTAGGACTGTATCCAGGAGGAACTCTTTCAAAGAGGTTTTTCATAAATCTTTTGGGTAAGTATTGCAAAGGCTTTTTGGAGGTCACTGGGGCTGTGACTCGGAAAGGCAGTCACGATGACCATATTAATTACTTATTTGACCACTTAACATTTGGATATTCTTGAATTGCACAAAAAAAAACAGCCTGGACTGTGAACCGTATTGATCTATTTCCCTTTATAGTGACATGCTTATAGGGGAAGCAGTTGGTTTTCTTTGACATATGTTTGTGAAGTTTTCATTCAATAAACAAATTAATATAAATCAATATATATTTTTACCAAATGTCTATCTTAGTTTAATGTGAGGACCCATAGTCAGTGAATGTTTCTCATTGTTAAACAGGCTGACTGGACTGGAGATGTAGTGGACACAATTATTTTAATTTTTTAACTGTTCTTGAAAATATGGAATGTGGAAGAAAATTAAACCATTTGATCCAATCTTTTTAACAATAGAAATAAAACCTTCTTCATGACAATATAAACGAAAATAACATTTTTAAAAAAGGAACTTCTTTGCTGTATCCCCTGTTGTGAGTAGGTGATCATAATGAGCTGGTGGAGAACTGAATGGAGCGATGGATGGTGGCTGGACTGGGCGCTTTGCTGTGTTTTTTCCATCCATGTTGATATATAATTAATAATGTGGTGGGTAAGAGGAAAGGCTTGTTTGTGACGAAGTCCCATTTCAGCTTTTTTGTAGTTGAGCACGGTACTTAACCTGAACTGCTTCTTTGAAATCCAGCTTTGTAAGTGGATGAATGTTGAAAATTGCTTTGGATGAAAGTTTCTGCAAAGCAACTAAAAATGTATAACACGGCCACTTCACAACTCTCCACATCTATGTACACAACTAGTAACCTGGTGATTATATGTGATGTAGGGAGCTGTAATTTTAGTTCGTCTCTCCAAACATTCATGTACCCAAAATTGCCTTGTCAACCAAAAAGATTTACACAACATTTAGTATATGTATTGCAGATACATTATTTATTGGATCTTTTGAAAAATGTCCACTTTTGATACAATTTTGTATAACAGTAGTGCAATACAGTAAATTCATGTTGCCCCTACAGTATTTGAATAATTAAAACATTAAATGAGCAATATTTTCAGTCCAAATGCAAAACAAAAGTACACCCAAGTTTAATAACAAATCTTTTTATTGACTTTATTTATTTATTATTTCATTTATAAACTTTATGCTTCGTCATCTCCTCATCTTAGATGGTTGTGTGGTCTCACTGCAAATAGCAAAGGTGTTCATCTGTTTTTTGAGATTTCTTATAAGGCTATCAGTTATGGGCTCAGGAATCCACTAATCCCTGCCTGTATTTCTTAAACAGTTTTACCTTCCTCGCTGGCCTGCTTTGACAGCATCCTTTCTGACCCCATCATTGCAGAGGTGAAGGTGGAGAAGAGGGAAGCAGCACAGCCTGCCTCATTGGCAATCCAACCAAAACCGTGAGACCAAAACTGATGTCTCAAATACGCCAGAACCAAGAACACTGTCTGGGGACGGAACAAAAATTTGGAGCTATAAAAACAAAGCGTTATCATAAATGAAATCGAAACAAGAGCCATCACTAATGGGTTATTCCCCTTAGAGGACCTAGAAATCTGAGCATTAATGCCAAATCGCACAAGAGAATCTGACGCCGAGTGCCATATAGTTAGGCATCCATTCGCATAAGTTCTGAGTAACTGTGGCAAACATCGACCACGAAGGGTGATGGCTAAAATTTATTTTGGCAGAGGTGGAGCGTATGGATTGGGAGTTAATGGACCTGGCGTGGCATTAAGAAAATTACCCATTACTGATGGTTAAATCACATCAATGTGATTTACTAGACATATTTGTACGTGGGCTATTTGTATACTTGAAGGATACTTTTTTATTTTTTATTTTACTGTTAAATTCATTATAGAGATTGCTAACAGCTGAGGTACCCTGTGGGAGTACTGACAAAACCTTTTCAGTCTTAACTGGAAGAATGCTTTGTGAATTCTGAGCCTTTGTGAAAAGAGAACGAAAATGGGGGAAAATGTACATTGGATTATTTGCACTGCAGGTCAGCGGCCCTGTGAATTGAAAGGAACAGAAATAAAGCAAAACTGCAAAACTGTTTGGTAAACATTTTCTAAGCATTACTTGCAATACTGCCGTTTTGGCGCAGCTTTTTTGCTATCTGTAAAATTGAGAAAGATGAAAGCATTTAAATGTAGTTCATGTTATTCGATCATAAGTAAGGGATGAATTACCAGGAAATGTTCCAAATACATTGAGAGTTTTTTCCCCCTCACTGTAATTATGTGGGTAAAAATTGTGCTTCTAAATTAATAGCCAGGATATGAAAGGAAGATAGTTTCAAGGAATTTTTTTCAGGATTGTAATTACACAAAGGCAAAAAAACTCAAACCAAGGTATAAAGTTCCATAACGATGTGGAAGTCTCCAAAAAATCAATACTTTGCAGTAACAACTAGGATTGATAAAAATCACCAAACTCAATTAAAAATTCTGTATACGGACCCGGCGGCCTATAGACATTAGGTAGAAAAAGCTAGGTTGTTTGAGAGAGCCATTATTTCAATTATTTGTCCAGTTCATAATAGAAGAGAAACTCTCCTGCTCGGGTGGCGTCTATCTCTCTTCACACCAGGCTTTCCCAACATAGAATTCCAATTATCTATATAAGCTACATCGTTTGATATCCAAACGGGCAACGATGGCGCCCTCTAGTGGCCCCTCTGTACTCAGTTTTGCTATTTGCTCAGTCCAAAGACTGTAAGTCCCCACCACATTTACAACACAAAAACCCATTGCCTTCATTTAGCTTTCTGCAAAGCCTTAGACAAGCGATGCTTATTTCGTTGTTTTACCAGCCGAAGAGGCAGGCATTTACTGTGCAAAAGCTCCCTATAGTTTTTAATTAATTAATTTGGGTGACCATTATGATAATATTTATATATAAAACGGATGGCTAAGGTTCAGGGAATAAATGAACCTCATGAGCAGAAGGCACGCATTTGTGAAATTCCATCAACTCAGCTAGACCATGTCGGCATGGGTGGCACATTCTTCTTCTGCAGCGGTATCCAGTGCAATGTTCCTCAGCAAAGCTATATTTGAGCATATATTTGAGCATGACCTGCTAAATACAAAGTGGTAAAAATACTGTACAGTGTTATTGTTATTACAGAATCCCAACACAACAACTACCTGAACATACAAAAGAAAAACCAAATTTACTTGGCAGTATTTCACAAGCTCTTTCACCACTGTACGTTTGACTTCCTCCCCCAAGCTAAAGGCTTCCTCCCTCCCTTTTATGTATTTATACATGCAAAGAATTAACAGTACATATATTCCTCCATATCACTATAATAGATATCATCCTTCGTGGTCGATGCTTTGCCACAGTAACAGTACTTATGCGAATGGAAGCTTAACTCTATGGCTTTATGCACTCGGCGTCAGATGCGATTTGGCATTAATGCTCAGATTTCTAGGTCCTCTAATGGGAATAAGCCATTATTGATGGCTCATGTTTCGATTTCATGGTACTGCGTTTATGATAACGCTTTGTTTTTATAGCTCCAAATTTTTGTTCCGTCTCCAGCCAGTGTTCTTTGGTTCTGTCGTATTTGAGACATCAGGTTTGGTCTCACGGTTTTGGTTGGACTGTCAGAGGCAGGCTGTGTTGCTTCCCTCCTCTCCACCTTCACCTCAGCTTTTGTCTCGTCTCCTCAGCTAGGAGTTCCTGTGTATCCAGGA
>JAOVYW010000064.1:161154-172492 GCA_025775045.1 Hiodon tergisus | reverse complement strand
CTGATCTACTGAGTCCGGTTAGGGTTAGGGTTAGGGCCTATTGAGTCCAGTTACATTTCAGTAGTCAATAGGTTTTTTAACTGATCTACTGAGTCCAGTTAGGGTTAGGGTTAGGGTCTATTGAGTCCAGTTACATTTCAGTAGTCAATAGGTTTTTTAACTGATCTACTGAGTCCAGTTAGGGTTAGGGTTAGGGTCTATTGAGTCCAGTTACATTTCACTAAAACAGTAAGTTGGGCTACATGTCCCCTTAAGAGCACATGGTTAGTCCAAAATAACACAAACAAAAAACAGTATTGTTTTCCCTAAAAGCTAGGGGGCAAATTTAACATTGCATTCAGCAAACAGACTTATCCAATTCAGTCTCTGAATTTCATGTCGACAAACCATATCAAAAATAACACCTTAGTGTTGCCATTTATTTTTAGCTTATACCAACTGGCAGATTAGTAGGGAAGAAAAACAATCCATAAAACCAACAAAAAAAGAAAATGACAAAAAGGTAAGGGTCCTTGAAAGAGAGAGAGAGACGGGGAGTGCGTTGTGGAGTGCGTTGTGCAGTGCGTTGGGCAGTGCGTTGGGCACTCTAAACATTGTTTAAGCATGTATGTGAGCCTCCCTGTCAAATAGGGTTCCAGGTGGATGTCTATTTTGACTAAGTGTAGAGCATTGCCAGGAGGTCTATAGCTAACTACAACCAATTCGGTGTGGTAAAATCTAAAATGGAACAGAAAAAGGGACTTTTGGGGTTGTGGTTATAATGCATTTGTTATCGACAAATTATAATGCATACCTCGTCAACCCATACAGCATGCTTTTACATTTGCCCTACAAAAAACCTGTAAACTGACTCATGAAAAAGACTAATCATAATCATATCAGAGTTGCCAAGTTGGTAATACAGCTGTATGAAGTCATCAACCTATGCCCATTTATTCTATGTAGCAGTAAGGTAAAACATGACAAATCTTTCCTGTAAATACTGACAAAAACGGGAAAGGGCTGTTCATTTTATAGCGACATGCGCTGGCTTCCAAGCTTCTACACAGACATTTCTTGTAAAATTAGAGGACAGAACAAAAAAACCCATCTGTATCATCATTACACCACAGCACCGTCACACCCCCACCCCAACCACAACATTCTCAGGGTGCTCACATGAACGCAGGCATGTTAAGCCTACAATACAGCGTGACAGAGACGACAAGCAGCTCCTCCTACCAATGCCCTGGGCAACAGCATTCAGCCTCTGCACCAGTCCCTCCAGTGCCATTTCCTCTGTCTTCATCCACAGTATCATTCTGAAGGACAAAGGATGCTGCTCGCCCGGTGAGGAGACCTTGTCTGGCTCAGAGGAAGACTGACTACGGCTGACGCTGCTACAGTTACTGTTGCTGCAAAGATGAGCGTCACACTGACTGCTGTAGAGTGGAGCGGCTAGAATACCCACACACACACATACTGACACACACAAACGTGCTGGCATGAGCAAGCACAGTGCAAACTGTGGCCTGAGCAAGCGCACACGCGGACAGGTTTCAGATGGTGACGGCACACAGGCGCGCAGAAGCAGAGGCTAATTATGCAGGCTCACCCCAGCGATGCATGCACACTCACACGCAGACAGATACACAGACACGCAGACACACACAGACACACACTCACATGCAGACAGATACAGAGACACGCAGACACAGACACACACTCACACGCAGACACACGTAAACACACACTCACATGCAGACAGATACACAGAGACACACAAACTGGCACACACTCTCACATACACACACACACACGCAGACACAAACAAATATTGTTTCAGAAAATAGACACGAGTGGCTTATTCAGTCCACAGGTCTCAAAGCAATAGATGCCTATAGATGCCTCAATGCCTTCTTTCCCAGACAATTTATACTCGTAAGAAGATTGATAACCTATTAAGGAAAATGGAATTGCCTTAACAATAGCAGTAATATTGAAATTTGAAACCCATACTTTACATCTTCCAAGTATTAGTCAGACCAGCCAAAATTTTTACACATTGTCTAGTATCTACATTCTTTAGCCCAGGGCAACCAGTCTCTGGTTCTTCATTTGACAAATGCAGCACATGGCTAGATATTTCGCAACCCCAACCCGTCCAAGACAAGGTTTGATGAGTTTCAAAAAATAAATCATTGCAATCAGTACTCACTGATTTTACAGATTCCATTCAATTAAAAAATTGAAAAGCTAGCCTTTATTATTATTAACATTATTAAGGAGTGTCATTTCATTTATTATACTGGGCAGTTACACTTAAATAAAGACTTTGTATATGAATTAATCAAAAACATTCCTGAATTTAAATGACGTTTATTTTATTTTAAAGGTTAGGGTTTGTTTTAAGAAATACGTTCATGAAAAGCTTTTTACAATACTAAAAACATTTGTTTATGTAATTAAACAGACATTAAACATTTTTAGTTTAAGTATTTTCTTCCCTGACCTGACCTTCACTGTAGCAGCGCCATGAATAAACAATCCCAATACAAATCTAGTTTACTCTCTCTAAGACTTTAGCGCCCTCTTCCGAATTGTTATGAAGTTACATATATATGTATATATATGTATATGTAACTCCATAACAATTCGGAAGATGGCGCTAAAGTCTTAGAGAGAGTAAACTAGATTTGTATTGGGATTGATATATATATATCTAGCATATATAAATAATTTTTTTATCGATGGTTATCACAGTCCTCTTGAAGGAGAGATAGAAACGTCAATGGTGAACCGATTAATTGTCATAACAAAAAATGTTTATTTTCTATATTAAACAGCTTTTCAATGACAACTGGACCAGGAAGCGGTATCTAAAATATCATACAAGTACATAGACCATTGAGGATACAGAGGTAATATAGGATAAAATGAATATGGATTTGATGTGCGCTAAACAGATTTAAAATGCGTTTTCGTGTCAAACAATAAAAAGCGTCTACACGTTCACTAGGGTAATTTAAATATTTTAAGTAAATTGGGTATATCTAGCACACTATGTGAGGATATAAATTCCGATAATTCAGTCATTTATTGATCAACGCATGATCTAAAATAAATGGTACGCCGTCCCAGGATGTCAGAAGCAGTGGACGTATACGACACAAAATTTGTGATTTGGTGAGTGAGATTTAAAGATGTACTCAAATCATGTAGAAGTTGCTGAATTTAATTGACTACCCCATACATTACTCAATAATTCCACAATCGAGCGGGTGAAAAGTCGTTACTAGCGGGGAGAGAGTCAAACTAACGAATCATTTAATTGTAATAAGTGATTCGGTTCGGAGTGCCTGCGTTAAGCACCCCGGAGAACATGCAGCATCAGGCTACTTGGGAGAGGTACTGGGAATCGAACCGAAGAAGCGTTTTGATAGCCTGTTAATGACAAAAGCACAATAATCGGGTTGGACAATAAGATGTAAACAATGCGTGCTTAAAAAATACGATACAACCAAAAGACATTGCGAATATACGTAACTAATTTAGAATGATCTATAGGCTACATTATGGAATTTAGCCAAACAGAACCGGAAATGGAACGAATCGGCAGTCATAAGAACCGGAACTGAACTGATTCTAAAGATCCGAATCACTTTAAAGAACCGTAAATCCCACCACCAACAAGTACTTGATAGCAGTACAAACTGAATACATGACTTATTTTTTAGGACGCAACGAATCTTTGACCTTGGCAGAATATTCGATGAAAAAAATGACAACGTTGATTACACTGCCACCTTCTGGTTATATAACATCGTAGAAAAATGTACTCTTTGTAGTACCGTTTGATTTTAACTGAGACGGAAACATTTTCATGCGGTCCGGCAATAGGCAATCCCGCTTTTCGTGGCCCTGACATATTCCTATTTTGAACTCCCATTACTTCGGGGGCTGTTGGAGTCCAACACTTACCTGGCTTCAATTGTTTCGTATAGAAAAAAATTGCCTTCAATATCATGGCAGATAACGGGTCTACACGCGAGACGACGGACTACTTCTATATTAATATACTTTTAAAATAAACTAAATTTCAATAGCAATTTCGTAGCACCGTTCGTAACCAGAGTATCAACGCCAGGTGATCGTGAACTTTTCTTTGGTTGTTATATTTCCAAAAAACGACCCCATTGGGCCATAGGCATTTGAAAGGTTTTACATATCATCCAATTTACATACCCCGTCGCCTGTAACATATTTTAAAGACCTGGTTACACTGTAGTCGAAAGAGAGATATACCATTTTGGATAGGGTCTTTTAACTACCAGGCTTCCTCCAAGATATTTATCACCGAAGCTGACTGATCAAAATATGTTGATGTTATCCCCAAAACTTCCACCGCCCCAGAAATGTGCTTCAGAGACAAACACTGTATCAAGCTTTCTATAGCCCTACAAAAATGTACTGCTACCAGCTGATCTTGAAACAAAACATTCCACCAATTTTTAAGTAAAAAAAAGATTTTTTTATTATTTAAGAATAGATGACAAGATAGCTTTAAATGTATGTGTTCTCTACATCTGTGCTATACAATAAGGGATAAGGGTTACGCATTAGGCTCCAGTGAATGTTCCAAAAAAAGACTTAACAGATCCCCACCCCTTTCCCACTCTGTCTTACTCTGAATCCCACAACCAAAAATAGAAAAACGGGTAACATGAAATGAACCAGTCCCAATGGGAACGCATGGCGCTGCTCAAGAAGAAAAAAGAGCCATCAAGGGTTTCATCATTTTTACCGTGTTCAGGACAGGGAAGCTCTCCAGTAGGTAACTTCAGGGAAAACCGGAAATGGCCCAATTCGATTAGATTTTTTTTTGCTTACAAATTCTTCAAAAAAAAGAGATTCCACAGAGCAGTTATAAGTGCCCTAAAGGAACACAATCTGAAATCTACCTTTCAGGAGAAAGCAAATGGTAAATATATTATTTTAACATGCAGGACATATGTCAAGGAATGGAACTAAAATGGTGCTGTGTAAGTTGCTAGAAGCCACTGGGAGCTTGATGAAAATCCTTTAATTTTCAGGATTTTTTTTACTAAGGCAAAAATCAACAATCACTGTTGCAATGTGATGCTGCTACAATGACTATAAATAAGAACATTTAATCTGGATGTTACACTGATTTTAGGTCCCCTCTAAGACAAAGGGATAAAATACAAAAACAAAAGTAGGTTTTCTTTCTTTCTTTCTTGAAAAGTGCAAAATTGCTAGAGCCATAAATCTGAACTACTTTAAACAAATGAGCTGACAAGACGTGTAAAGAAGATGAAATAAACCAAATATCTATCAGACAAACAGTCGGAATCAGACACGTGGAATGGAAAAAGGGAAATAAACAAGGGGAATCTGTACCGTTATAAAAATGACATTTTAACAATATTACTTCTCTTGGAGCATTTTGACTAGGGGATTATGCTGCACTTTATTCATTTGCCTTTAACCCAATCTTTTTTCACACAGTCGACAAGAGTCCACGTAGCCCTATTGACCAGCAGTATAAAAAACGTTTTAAAGAGGTGGAGGAGTTATGTTACATGTTGGAACTGCGGCGCCCCCTGCTGGCTCCCAGAGAGACACGCAGTCTGGGGTCCCTGGCCCTGTAGTGCTCGTTGAAGTCTAGCCGGAAGCTGAGAAACTGAAGGCTCTCGTCCGAGCTTGTCATGAGAAGCACCAGAAACTGCTGAACGATTCCCTAAGAGAAAAACAATGGTTAATCAACTCATATTGAGTCATGGTTTGTGTACCGTTTACATAAAGACCACCACATTTTGAAGTATGAAAGCAGGATTTTGTAAAGCATTACTGGGTAAGACGGTAGAGTGAAGCTGCTGTATCTCCATACAGAACATAATAGTTGGATTATTTTGTTGACCAGGTAATGTCACCGTGCAATAAACAACCAGTTCCAAAGGGCTGTCTGGCCCTGCGCCTCCCTGAGGTAGATTACGTCCATAAGACACAAACCTGGTAGAAGTGCGTCAGTATTCTCAGCTGCGAGCGCATTTTTGGTACGGTGTCTCGGAACTCCTGAACCCGTTTGTCCTCCTCTGCCTCTTCTGCAGCCGTCACCCCCCAGTCGCCCTTAAAAACAGAGGGGCAGCATTGGGACAAAGTACGTGTAGGTCTGCTCCTCAGAGCCATTATTTCACGAGCTGTGAGCAAGACGTACTGTGGCAAGCAGCCATGAAGGGAAAGTGACCGTTAGGACCTTCAGCAACCAGCAGCTGAGGAGTCCATCACAAGGTGATAAACTTCTGTGAGCTCGGCAGCAGCAACCCCGCTGCTTAATGCTACATTTCTCCCTTTTAGAATTTATTACATGGCGTTTCCCATTATCGTGGCGTTTCCCATTATCGTGGCGTTTCCCATTATCGTGGCGTTTCCCATTATCGTGGCGTTTCCCCATCTGCCTCCCCACCCCACTGTACCCCTTTCTCAGACTTTATATAAAGCTTTCGCAGTCAAATGAAGCACAGAACCACAAGTGTTGTTCTTTTTCCCTCATTTTGATAATTTTATGATTGGCAACATGATAAAGGGGAAAGCCGTTTCTGGATGATTTCATTACAATTTATTACCAACTATTGAACATCTTCAATTAAAAGCTTTTGATAACTGCACAATGACTGGAGAGAAAGAGGAGAAATCAGCTGTGTGTAGAGGTTTTCCATTCCTGTCAGACACAGGGATCATTTTAGCCGAAGTTACTCCATATACGCACGCTGTGGTAGAATTTCAGTTAACTGCAACCGTCGCAAACACCAAAATTCAGATACGCCTCATCCCATTTTCCTACGCTTTCTGATTTTTCCTGCCCGTCCACCAAGGTGGGGTGCGTTTAAAAGGATAATTCAAATGCTATTAATTATTCAGTTTCATCTATAAAAGCTATAACAAAACCTCTTACAGCCAATAGTCATTTCTTTATAGGCATTAAACAAAAGCCAGCCACTGCTTCCGTTTGTTTATATAATACACTTAATGCAGACATTAAAATCAATGTCTACAGAAAAACGACACCAGGCTCATGAAAGCCTTAGGACAATTGGCCGTTTTCCAAGCAACACACCACTGGTGAAGAGTGCAGAGAAAGTACTGTCCTGGACTTGTCTACCTGCCCTGCCTGTTCCCGAGATGACGCGGCTAGCACCCGAGTGCTGACCAACGAGGGTGAGGGAGTGGGTGTGTGTGTGTGTGTGGGGTGAGGGTGTGTGTGTGTGTGTGTGTGTGTGTGTGTGTGGGGTGAGGGTGTGTGTGTGTGTGTGTGGGGTGAGGGTGTGTGTGTGTGGGTGAGGGTGTGGGGTGAGGGTGTGTGTGTGTGGGGTGAGGGTGTGTGTGAGGTCCCCTCCCCCAGTACCTCAGCTCCACGCCGCCTCTTCTTCTCGTCAAACTGTAGTCTTAGCTGAAGCTCCTCCAGTGCAGAGCGATACAAGGTGTCCTGCGCACTCTGGAACTCAATGATCTGGTCAAATATGGCCCTCAGCTGGTTCAGCAGGGACTGGACCAGGGAGGAGACAACCATCAGCTCACATCTCTTAAATACGCTTGAGCGCACAGCAAGCGAGAATTCATGGGATGCCCCGCACATTAAGATACTGCGTGTGTGGTGGGCATTTGCCTCACCCGGTTGTTGGCATCCAGTAGACACCGGGAGATTATTGTGTCCAGGAAGACCTCGTGGGCTGCAATGATGTGGTCCAGGTCCTGGGCTTGTTGGACCTTGTTCCAGAGCTCATCCCACGAACACTCAAGAACCTGCATTCACACCCAGTCAAACATGAGACTAACAGACCAGCATAAAAACAAGATATTATCCTGGAAATAGCTAATACACATGGAACTTTTGAAGTGCATAATTTGAACAGACATGAAAGCAACTGTCTGCAGAATCCCAGCATTCAGTGGTAAAAAAAGAACAGTGCATCGACCCAACAGTGTTTTAAACACAAAGCATACCTCAAATGTGATGTAATACTGCATCTGATGAATGAAGTGGACCATCTCAGAGGCCAGGATGTGACACTGGTGCAGAACACCAGACATTTCTGAAACACAAACACACACAGTCTAACCAGGCAGGAACGCAATTTCAGGCGGGCAAAACCTTATCTTATCCTGGCACAAAATGAGATTCGGATGGTTAGTGGACACTGAGGAATACCTCTTAAATAGAAAATCCAAACTTTTGTCAAATGGAAAGGTTTAGAGCTGGCTCTTACTACGGGGACTCTGATGAAACGCCTTGCAGGAGATAACGGCAGCAGGAGTAATATACACAGCCAGCTTGTCAGTAGTACAGCATCCTACCCCCATCAAGACCACGGCCCACTGGCAACAGAGTGGATCACAAGACACCTCCTTCAGCCAGGCCCACCTGGCATGCCCTTCAGCAGCTTGGCGTTGCACATCTGGCCCTTCCAGATGTCCGTGAGGATGTACTCCATGCGCTTGGCTCGCCACAGGAAGTTGAACACCCTCAGGTAGTAGCTCATGCATTCCCGCGTGAACACCTGACAGGAGACGGCAACACGCGCTTACTCTGCGGGACCGAACGCAGGCGCGCGGGCATGGCCACAACCTCGTAAGACAATTCCCTACTCGGCTGAAGGTTCACGGGACTGATAGGGTAACAGACGAGTGAAAACAAAGGGAGGAGCACGACTTTGGTAACTAGAGTGAGGTACGGACACTGAAAGTGGACAGCATTCCAAATAAATAATTGTTTCAATCACATCAAAGTCACACAAAACGATTCACTAGAAGCAATATTACATCTACAAACAGTGTAACTAAGTGCATAATAGGCCCTTTTTATTTTGCATAGTTGTCACAAGATTAAGGTGACTTAAGAAATCAGCATTTCTAAGCACTACTTAAATGCTCAAAACTACATTTAATGGGTTGCTATAACAAATGAGCTCATTACGAAAGATTTACCTAAGCCTCTTTTCAAGTATGAAAACCTAATCCACACCAACAATGAACAAATAAGGGCTGTCGATTCTCCACACTTGATCAGACAGACTGGGCTTGGACGTCAAAGGCGAAATGGGTTATAAATGGCCTAAAGGTGAAGTCAAAGGCGAAATGGCCCAAAGTGTGCAATATACAGCTCCTTTTACCGTGGCGATTGGCCCGTCCACGTGGTAATCCAGACTGAAGACGTCCCAGCCTGTGTCACCAGGAGACACCTGGAGGGAGGGAGTTCCTCTGTCACATCATTATACCACAGTCTTTCAGAGTCTCTGATTGGTGCATGGGGATTCCATGAAGTGGGTGGGGGAGGGGCATGTGAACACAGTTATACCTCCAGTAGCCGCACGTCCAGCCTCTTTAAGATCTCTGGGCTGTCGAACTGGGCATTGGTGGCCCTCACCGCCGTCTCCAGGATCCCTGTCAGATTGTGCTGGTAGAGCGTGGTGGCAGGCCGTGCCAGCTCCGGTCTGAGCAGAGATCAAGCAGATATAGGGTTAGGGTCAGGGTTAGATATAGGGTTAGGGTTAGGGTCAGGGTTAGATATAGGCCAATGTCTCAAAAAGGACCTGCAGACTTTACATTACACTCCACATGGAATTAAGTGTTAGTGTTAATTCCAGGCAATTGTATTAGCGTAGAGAGGATAAAGGAGACTTAGGAATGAGAGGACAGCTTGCTGGCAAGCAACTGTTATAATAAAAGCCCGTGTACACGACATAATAAAAGCCCGTGTACACGACATAATAAAAAGCCCGTGTACACGACATAATAAAAAGCCCGTGTACACGACATAATAAAAAGCCCGTGTACACGACATAATAAAAAGCCCGTGTATACGACATAATAAAAAGCCCGTGTACACATCATTAGGATGAAGTTAACTTTCTGAACGCATTCTTAAATGTACTACCTGGCTTATGCCCATTTGACCAAGATAAAGCCAACAACAGCCTGGCATATATTTTGTCACTATTCGGATTCAAGGGCAATTTCAATTAGCATCTCAGGTGACCTCTACTTATCATACACGGTATGACAAGTCACAATAATGTTTGTGCTAAAAATGATATTGTCTCTGGGCCAAAGAACGGGCCTCTCTTCCCTGCTTGTACGAATATAAACTATGGGCAAACAGCACAAACCCGGCCGTCCAGCGGGCCCCACTCACTTCAGCAAGTCCATCAGATGTCGGATGAAGTCGCCCTGGCCCAGCAGCAGGTAGCGCCTCATGGCTTGCAAATGTTCTAGCAGAAGGTAGTTCTTGTTCAGGATGTTCAACAGATACTTGCTGGTCTCGAAGTATGCAGCGTCAATCTTCCCCTGGAAGCCCCCCTCCAGGTCTGTGAAGAGCTCTGCGGCTGCAAGGACGGCCAGCCACGCTTAGAATATCAGGCAAAATGCACACGGATACTCCACGCCTCCACCCCCAACGCAAGCGTCTGTCCAAGCCGTCTAATTGATTAGCAGCGGGGAGGTCATAAATAAAGCCTGTATTAATGGTGTCGACCAATGTGGTGAGTATATTTAAAAAGTCCTTTAAAAGCCCAATGCCACTTCCACAAACTGATCAATACAGAGCTAAAACGATACCGAGCTAAAGTCCTTCATAAATTTCACAATTACGTGCTTCAACCTCAACACTTTACTGTAGATTTACTGTAACATTAGAGACGCATTTAACTCAAATTCAAAACTGCAACCCGTTTAAAACGTGTAATCCTTGAAAACTCCTGATAAATAAAAATGACCCAAAACCATATTACAGAGTTGGCTTTAGTATACTTCCCCCTTTCCCCCTATATCTTCCACAGACCAACCACAGCCATTATACCCACTAGGCTTAAGGCTTCCCAGAACAACTCACGCTAAATCAAAACCAAGTGATTAAAATTAAACCCCAATTGAACACATTTTGCTGCTATGAAGCAAGGTTACATAGCGACACGGTCACCACAGCGATGACATTATGGATGGAAAACTGGGCTTACTCTAAGTGAAGAGGAGAAAACCTACCGTCTTTCGGCGAGTCTGTGGACTTCGAAGCAGGAGTAATTTTTCCAGGCGGAGTTCGGTCTTGGCAGACCTGATGCAAGAAGTTAATGGACTTCCCTATGAGTAGAACCTACCATAGAGAGGTTACAGGTAAGCATGACCACCTTTTAAAACATCGGGGTAAAGCGCGCGTTCACACGGCCCGATTAGGTGTGGTTAAGCACACGTTCACAGTCCTGAATGCCGTAGGGTTAGGGCTAGCCTCAACCCTAACCCTAACCCTGAATGCCGTAGGGTTAGGGCTAGCCTCAACCCTAACCCT
>JAOVYW010000064.1:132269-147523 GCA_025775045.1 Hiodon tergisus | reverse complement strand
TAACCCTAACCCAAAAAGTATCTATGAGTATTAACCCTAACCCAAAAAGTATCTATGAGTATTAACCCTAACCCAAAAAGTATCTATGAGTATTCATCTCATTAAACACAAGTGGATAACTATAGTTTAAATACAACACAACATAAATATAGGACAATAGATATATATCCTTCCACAAGCTGAATAACAATCAACAGTTTTCACCATTTTCTTTACCATCGTAATTTATGAAAAATAAATAAAAATGGGTCTAAAATACTTTGGCGTTCATTCAGATCATTTCAGTTATGGATAATGTTACCAAAACTATAATGGCAACGAATAGCCAGACATCACTTTTGTGTCATTATCTCACACATCTAAATGTTCCTGGGCAAGGATCCTGTGGGTTGCTGGAGCTGTGGACCTGTGCTATCAGCGACCCCTGGAAGTCGGGCAAGCCATGTCAGAAACGTCCTCTGTGTCTTTCATGTGCTTCAGACAGCCTTTCAATCACCCCTGGGCCCCCGCTTCCGTACTGCCGTAGAATGCCTTAGAATGCCTTAAATTCCTGTTATTTCACACAGATCGTCAGCCAGCAGTTTCTCACTGATTCCTAAAGCAAACATTTCCTTTTACCAGTGAGGCCAAAAGGACTGAATGATTGAATGGTGCGCTTTAAACAGTTTTTTCTCTGACCAATTGGGTTTTGCTGTTCGGATCCAGTGTAACGGAGAAAACATGCGGCCTGCTTAACCCACACAATGAGGGAAAGTCACATGTTGCCATTCATGTTACTTATGGTTATTTGAAAGTATTTTTATGAAATATGAGTCTTATTCATTCATCTTCATGAACATCAGGGACTCTTTGAAGTTGTACAACTTTGGCCTTCCTCTGACCAGCTGATTTCTCAGCTGGATTAATTTTCTGACCTGAAGAATTTTGTTTAAACAGTTTAAAGCATCAGAACTTTTCTCACCTGAGATGTCTGGGCCTCTGAATTCCAGTCCCCTGCTGTCTGGCAGCAGGTTCGAAACAAGGTGTGATATCAGCACAGACCACTCCACAAAAGACAGCAGCTGGGACCAGTGCTATTGAGGCTAATCAGTAATGTGAAGCGCTAAATGGGCAGAATAAGATCAGTGGTTCTTGGCAGGGTTTAACTTGTGGTCTCTGTATTAACTAACCATCCCTGGACTGGCCTTTCACATGTTGTGAAAACCCAAGGAAGCATAATAATGAATTCTAATTAGCAGAATTTCACATTTTGGCAACAGATGAGGCTGAAAAGGCCAAGCAGCTAGAAAAAATGTCAATATAATATAAGCCAATATATTATGCTTTACTAATGAACATTTAGGGTTATGTTTGTAGTGGCGATTAGCAATGGGTCAAAGTGTGACCTTGCTGGGTCATAAAATAATCCCACAATCTCTTTAACAAAAAAAGGATCCTGTGCTTTCCAATGCATCAACAGGACAGACATGGCATGCTGCCTGGATGCCACATACACCTGTGGTCCCCAGCAAAGAGGACACTGTGATATGGGTTGATTCTGTTAGTTTCACTGCCGTCTCGAAAGGCCCTGCTGGAGACAAATGTATGACTGCTGTTTCAATGCTGAAGAAAAAAAAAGAAAAAGGTATTTGAAAAACCACCCTGCCGTCTGCCAGCACATTAGTGCACGGCGACCAGTCCTTCTGTGTATAATCGCAGCCAGGGAAGTAAAAAGTGGCGCCTCAGATGTTGCCCGGAAAACAAAGCTGAGCGGAGAGAAGAGAGTGAGGAGTAAGCAACCGACACACTCTGTGCCACAAATATCAGAAAAGAACCTCCCATTAAATTGCAATTTTGGTGCAGCATGGTCTTTAAGTAATAATGCTCTACAGGGTGTGTGATTATTCTCAAATATCCCTTAGCCCGAGGAGGTCCTATATACCTGCTGCCATCGACCAGCCAAGGAGTTTTGCACCTAACAAAAGCAATGAGACCGTGTGTGTGTGTGTGTGTGTGTGTGTGTGCATGTTGCAATTTGTAGAGCGGTGGGCTATGTTTTACAACTGAAATAACAAGGACAAATCAATGGCCAAGCCATTAAGATGAGATTTCTATATTTTATTTAACCTCAGACACATGACAGCACAATCAGACACGATTTACGTTTTCCTGCAAAGCAAGCCGTGGGACAGCAGGTAAAAAGGGCACAAATATATGTCGATATTCCTTCTCCTGCTATGCAAAGGTTACGGTTAGGGTTAGCCTAACCCTAACCCTAATACCAAAATAGATCACACCAAACAAGGATAGCAACAGCATATTTATAGTAATTCAAACAAAACCCAGGAACCTGAGACAACACAAAAATGTATTTTCTCGATAACTTACTTTATTTAAAGTGCTATATAAATTTAATTAATGTAGCCGGCGCAACTCACATGAATTGCATAAGCAAAATGCACACTGCTTGCATTTGAAATTTGCTAATATTTTATTAATTTAAATTCAGCGGTTCCATGGGTGAAACACTGTGTTAAATGAATAAACAATAACTTTGTCTCTAATGATCCTCACCCAGACATTGCTTTTTTGCTTCAGGCCTATTGAATAGGAACACTCTGCTGTGATTGGTAGGTTTCATGGCAGTGTTGACAGACAATCACGTCTGTTCTTTTCTGTATAACATTTTCAGAGCTGAACTGGAATTATCCCTCAACATTACGTTTGTATACCACAAATCTTTTCTTTGTCAAACACTTAATGTCACAAATAACACGATTATATTAGTATCTTCCTTGAACGCAACGGTGTTTAAATTTGTGCAGCTGACAAAATAGATGGATTTCTTGCAAAGAAAACAAATAGAGCACGCTAAAATGGAAGAAAAAAAAACCCAAATTATTTATCTATTTCGAACTGTTTCATTTTTATTAATTTAAGACAGAAAGAATATCAAAAAGCAAAACATGAGGCTCTTTAAAAAAAAAAAATTATTAGCCAGCACACAATACACTTAATTTTGAAGTAAACCCCTTTTTTGCATCGTTTTGGAATTCTAGACAAGTATGTCTGCAAAATAAATTAATAATAAAATATGTATTAAACGGAAAGGATCCAACACGTCTCATGTTCCATTCACTCCAAATCAGAATATAGGCAAACTTCAGCTTATTTCTTTTTCTCCTTTTACACCGAAAACAGACCTTCATGCATACACGCAGCACGCAGAAATTAGCTGATGAAGGAGCAAGTTCTCACAGCTACCAGATGAATGAGCTAGTGTGAGTGACATTATCCCAGCCGTTTATCTTAAAGTCCACAGTAGGAAAGTGGGAAATCAAGTTGCTGTCATTAGTTAAATGAATGGGAGTGAAGTTCCGAGCAATTACATTGAGTTATTGGCACTTTCCACGCAGAACACAGCAAGATGGGATGTTTCAAATACATCTCAGATCCCATTTAATCCTCCCGCACAGTGGTTAGGGTTTACCTTTCAGAAAGGATTATGGCTACGGCAATTTAACAACCCCATTTCGACCTTAAGGGCAAAATTCAGAACTACTCTTTAAATTTAAAACTACAGTTAATAAATTTTGTAAGTTATGATAGAGGCCTTTGCCATCAACACAAAAATTATCTACCATACATTTTGTGAAGTTCAGTTAGGTCTCCGTCTTCAACAGCTGATTAACTTATACACAGTATAGGCTATACATTGGTATTGAGACATTGAATGCAGATATACTTGCTCAAGAAACTACTGGCTGTATTGTTAAAAGGGTAGTCACGTAACACTAGTTTAATCTGGTTAGACAAATTATACATTCACCAAAGCCCTGAGTTTTAATATTTCTAACATGCGCTCAGGTGCTGATGAGGTTGCTTCGTTTCAGAACCTGGACAGCTCCTCATAACACTGGCGACACGTAACCCATTCTTTACAAAATAAAAACTACTTAGCACAAATATTGTTTAGCGCACACGTGCCATCACGCTCTTTCTCTCTCTCTCTCTCTCTCTCTCTCTCTCTCTCTCTCTCTCTCTCTCTCTCTCTCTCTCTCTCTCTCTCTCTCTGTAACACACTCACCAGAATGCGCAGTGTGTATGCCGCTGTTCGACTGTATTAAACTCCAAACGCAGATATCTCTTAATATGGTAATCATCATCTTAATATTGTTATAATATTGTTATCATGTCGTATTTTGAGTAACCGTAGTGAAATAAATTTGTCCCTGCCGAAACATTAAGTATTATCAGAAGTTCTCGGATGACGAATATAATTAAGCAAAATAATAATAATTTACTCTGCTCGTGTGTGTACACTTTCAGCGGTTTTACTGTGTTTACAATTCTACTGCATTAACCCCATAGAACAAGAGAAATAGCGCTTGTGTCATTCTTCGGGAGAGACGTGTACTGCATGACAATTACATCAAATGAATAATTATCATGGCCGACAATCACACGGAGATAAAAAGGGGGGGGGGGTGTCTTGCACAGCTTGGCCCTGAACTATACTTTTATCTACAAACTTCTTTTTCATACAGCATAATGCAATAACATTATTATCTGCACCACGTAAAATGTATAAATATAACAGATGGTCAGAATTATGTTTTTGTTCATACTCCTTCTCTAATTTACACAAGCAGAATGTATGAGGGTGCCCCAGACAACTGTAGCGTTGCAGCTGCGTGGTGCTGTGAAATTCCACCAACAATTGGGGCCACTGTTCACCGTCCTCTAGCCTTTCTTTTTAATTTGCATAGACCGTTCTGGTTGATTGACTACCATAGCCGTCTTTGTTTCATAATCACCCGAAGATGGCCGGGGTGACAGGGCTCAGGTGAGGGCAGAAAGGAGATGGATTAGGCTGATTCCGATTGAGGTCCAGTATGGGAATGTGAAAAAAGCTTCCGCTAATACAAATTACTGTCAAACCTAAAGAAACCACTCTTCACTTTTCTCAGGATATCAGAAATCTAATATTGGGCCTCCTGATGCAACGATTATACCTGTAAATAAATATTTAATTTAGTATATTATTTACATTATTATCATAACTCGGTTGAACGACGTTTAAATAAATCGATTCCGCAGTTCTTTCCAATTATGTATTTACTTACAGTATCTTTATATGTGATTAAAAAGTATGTTTTTGGTGCAAGTAAGTGCAATTAGTTTGTCATTGCAAAAATCAAACGCCCTAGTTAAATATTTCGTGCTAATTAAGAAATACGTAATTAAATTGAGAAGAAGATTGAATAACAAGGTCGCATATACGCAAAATAACAGTAAAGTATTAATTTAGTGTAGGCTACACAGAAACAGAAAACATAAAACCCCAGGCCTTTCCCGCAACCTCAACCCCTCCCTTCCTAGTTCAGATCGGATTGGACCCAGGGTTTTGAGATAACTGATTGTGATTGAGACTACAGGGGAATGAAACAGACAATTACCGGTTGTTATTTTAAGATATCGAATTAACTTCAATTAGTACACTAGCATAATGAATTGAAGAGATATATATATATATATATTTTTTTTTTTTTTTTTTTTTAAGCAATCGCTTCCAAAAATAGATATTACCAACTTATTGATTTATATTTTAATACTGAAAATACGTTGCCAAATAAGGATTTTTAAAATTATAATTTTTTATGTTGTGACGAAATTCAGAAGCTCAAATTAAAATGTTAATACGTTCAAATATGTGTATGTTAGGCTTTGTGGTAATTGCATTTTCACATTACCCTGAGTAGGTTATACACATGCACGAAATTAGTTAGGCTACACAAAGTTTACTCAATGTATTCATAACATAAAATCTATCAATCGATGTGAGAAAAACATTCGTACATCAATATATCTTAAATCAGGTAATATCAATGGCACGTCGCCTGTTCTAGTGAACAAGAAAGTGCGAATCCGAAGCACGGTTAATTCTTGCTGCGTTCCGGCGCTCCTATTAATATTCACTGTTGTGGAAATGAGAAATCGGCGGGCTGCTGGCAGACTGATTACCGGTCTTCGGGGATCCTCTGTTTTTCCTTAGTAACTGATAGTTATAAACTGTTCTAATTAAAAATAAAGTCCTGCAGACAGAGCCATTGCTGGCCCAGTGAAGCAGGTGTGCAGCGCTGAAACCCCGTTTTTTTTTTTTTTTTTTTTTTAAATAAATTGGGCAATCGCTATTTCGCCGTTACAGACTATTTTAAACAATGTGTAATAACGTTATGCATTTGACCGACCTTAAAATGGATCAGGAATAACGTACCTCATTAAACAATTGTTAAAACCCGTTCCCATAACCTCCCAGGGGTTAAAACGAAAATTATAATCCTTTTGAAAAGACCCATTTTCAATTCATCACACATTTTAACTAGACTTCATGATGAACCGAAGGGGTTTTTAGGAGGACCAAACGTACGCCTGTCTATGTTTGTTTGAGTAAAAGGGGCAATACGTAGTTTTTTTTTTAAGTGTTGGAGATCAGATGTATATTGAATGTAATGTGAAACTATATTTTAAGATTTTTAAGAAGTCCAAGGTGTTCCTATGCTTATTGTATTTTCCCCCAAAGGCTCCGGCGCTTCCCGCCCGCTTGGTTTTGTGTGGTCCCGCATTTCCCGGCTCGTCCCATTCTGTCACTGTTCAGAAGGGTTCCCTCGGCTCCCTTGCACCTGCGTCGCTTCTCGGTCCCTTCAGGAATTCGCTGAGGCTTGTAATCAGCTTTGTGAAGCCATTGAGTGCACGGCTCAGTGAAACTTCCCAACCTCACAGCGAGCTGGCCCACTGAATGGGAGTCAGCGTGGGGCGCCCCTCCAAGCCCAGACCCTGCCAAATTCCAGCAGAGTCACTCACAATCACTCCTACACAGGCCGTGCAGCCGCAGACCCGCTGTGCAGGGGAGGGAAAGCTAAAGTTCAGCACCAACTCCTTAACAAATGATCAAGTCAAACCAACATGTTCCCCATCATTCAGTCTTACAGCCTACTGGGCATCTTCAATAAAATATCTACATACGGAAATGTATACGAATCCGAAAAATACGCGAAAATACTGTACACATAAACAAGGATAATGTTATAAAATGCTATAACAAACTCACACACACGCACACACATACTGTTTAGACCTTGCAGATTTACAAAGTAAGGTTATTTTCTGTTTAATAGAACATTTTTTCTATTTTATATGTTCTGACGTGTCAATTAAAAGTATGTGCAAGGTCACAATATTTAACGTGGTTTGTTTTAAATTGTGGTTAAGTTTTTATAAGGTTTAATATGGAATATAGAATGTTGAAGCCCTACAAAACATATTTGAAAGTAATTTTCGGTAAATGTAACCCAATCTACCGACTGAAGTATGCAAAACGAGAGAAATATGAGATAAAAGTTTTTTAATGGGGTTATTGTTCTTCGCTCTTTTACTGAATTTCGAATTTACATTTTGGTGTTTAAATGGCTGTAAGAATGTACAGCAGATACTACGGCACAACATTTCGGCTCTTGGAAGTGCAGTGGATTAAGAGGCTGGAAGATTGTTAAACATGTCAACGTGTAATTGCACGATAAGGCCCTCGCGAGGAATTTATTGGCCCAGTTGCTATTTCTATTCCTCTCTAATCTCGTTTAGCACATTCGTTCTGTGCAATCTGTCTCCGTAATCTTCTGTGACAGAATGGCAACCAATAGCAGCATGCGTTTTTGGAGAGAAGAGAAAATATGCAGAGGCGTGATAAACTGATGCTAATTATCCACATTTAGGACACCAAGTGCAAGAGATCGGGGTTTGCGAATAACAAATACGAGCCAACAGTGACGGCTTCCTAGTGCGGAATATATCGGTTCCTACAAGATAAGGGTATCACGTGCTGAAAAGATTTATTGGTCAGAGGTTCCCCTCCCACTTTATACCTTTATAGAGTAGTATTTTACTTTGGCGAAATTCACCTAAATGTTTCCCTTTTATTTGCCAATATGCCACCGCTATGTGTCATGGTCTTTGTGTTCCTAACGCAAACCCAAGCTCAACATCTGAAGATAGAGTGCAAACAGCGGCATGATTGGCAACCCCCTTTGGTGTGCCATAAACTTTTGAGTGGACTTTTCAAATGAAAAAACACTTTATTTTTATATCTTTATCTAATCATCTGTATTCGGATCATAAGATAACAGGATTTCTGCTGCCTGTTCGAAAGATTTATTCACAAATGAATTATAAAGTTGTTGTTTTTTGTGGCTCAGACTTCCTACATATGATTATGAGAATTTTATAACTATTACTTTCGGTATTATAACGCATAAACAACTGTTAAAGAGAAAAAAAAGTTAATATAATGTTAAATTGGTTTAACTTTATTTATATATTTTTATAAATTAAATGTAACACAGTTTTTAGTTTTAAAACACATGTAACCAAATTTCTAATTAATTTAAATCTGGCAATAGGTAATCAAAAACCCCAAAATTATTTGCGTTACAACTGCTGGGAACTACACTACACTTATTTCCGTGCAACGTTAACTGAAAATGAAGAAGAGCATTAAAGAGTCGGGACATACAAACGTTTTTTTTTAATATTGTTATTGATTTCCAAAGATAGTACATGTCATTGGTATATTTTACATTTTTATGCCACAGACATTTAAATATATACTAAATAGCCCACAAAAACGGAAAAGACGAGGAAAAAAATTTGAAGGAAAACTGTCTCCTGAGACAGAACATGTTTTATTCGGTTTGCAATAATACAAAAAATAAGTATTTTACGTTAAAAGTACGTAAAAGTAGGTTTTTTTCTATATTTAGGTTCGACCGCTTCTAATTTCTCGGGGATGAGGACAATATAATAAATATTGTGTTCAAAAAATGAAAAACTAAAACATAAACTCAGTGAAAACTATTCCTCTTTTCAAAGAGTATCATTAAATTAAATGCTTGATAATAAATATGCATCTAAATTATAGCGTCTTTGAAAACAGTGTTCATATAGAGCTGAAATGACCAGTATAAAGGCGCCGTTTCGCTTTTTCTACACGACAGTTGTCTTTAAATGATAATCAGATAATCAGAATGCATTTGACTCGCTACCACAGGTGACGGCAATAGTCAAGAGAGGAGCTTTCGTGATTTTTGGGTCCAGAGGCCGTTGCAGCGCCACTTGTTGCTGGAGAGCTCAGCAAATGACGTCACAATTCCGTTCGGTAATTGTGAAAGACTTCGACTTGCCGCTGACCCTGGGGTTAGCCCCTCTGCTGACTAATCGTATTCTCCCTGACACAAAAACCCCTCTCCTACTCGTCTCATCCATCTTAATCCCTGCTGACACATAACAGAGTATAGTTGAAATTTTCTTGACTGCTTCGTACTTCAGTCATCGAATTCACGTAAGTTGCCTTAAAAAAAAGAAAACAAAGTTTAAATTAAGCATTTCTCTATTTTATAGTATTTAATCTACACATATATATATATTTTAAACTAATACAAACAAATCTTTTAACTATTTTTTTTTAACCTTTAAGCACTTAATCATTTTGCAAAAGCGAATAAATAATTAAATGGCGCCCCGGGTTCCCAGGCGGATTTAGTTGAAGTGGAAAGGGTTTTAAAACGTGTGCCCATGTTCGCCACTACTTAGAGAAAGCATCTGCAGAGTCCATCGACCAATGAATTTGTGATTTCCTTTTTATCTTTAGCACTTCGTATTCAGATGGATATTCTTTGTTAAGAGATCAAGGCAGGGGGATTGCACTTTGACCTCTGAATCCAAAACAAGCAAATAGTCGAGTCTCTTTTTAAATTTCAAATTAGTTGTTGCAAATAAGTCAACTTTAACCTTGCATTTCAAATGACGTTGCAGTATTAAACGTTTAATTTCTTTACAGCGAAAAGCACTTACAATAACTGAACTGCAGAAGGGGGTCAGTCAAACAAAAAGAGAATCTTCAACCACTGCGTTTTCTCCCCGAATGAGTATTTTGCAGTTTTCTAAATGATTACAGTTAGAATGTGTCGTCATTTAGTATACCAGGTAAAAGTTTTACCGGGATGTTAGCATGGTCAAATCCCGTGTTCCACTAAATCGTTCTAATTCACCATTCTTTCAGAGGTGCCAGGTTGCCTCTGAGGGCAAACATTGGCATTCGGGTCTTTTACATTTTGAAACATTTTGAAACTATGAAGTTTCAAAATGAAACATCATAAAATGTTATGTTATTTGTTATATATCCCCTTCATTGTCTCTATGACAATAATTATGGTTTGATATCAATGCGAATAACACATTTTAAATCCTTCGTTGGATCTTCTCGCCCTTTTGTAATGCAAAATGAATTAAAATGATCAGGGTAAAATTACTCCGAACCCTCCACTAATCCAGTGTTTTTATTCAATATTATGAGGGATTATGTTAAAAGTAGATTAATAAAAAAACTAACGGAAACATTTCTGTCCTTAAATCAGTTAATTAATAAATTAATATCGCGAATAACAAATTATCCCATGGTCTGTCGCACATTCATTACATTGGCGTGGTACGCAAAAGCTATATTAACAATATTTACATTTCGAATTAAATGGTCATGTATCAATGAAATAACTACAATAAACTATTTTGATTTCGCTTGATTTCGACAGAACTGGCCCAATTCGTCACATCTTTAAATCGTCGTAATGCGCACGATGCTGCTAAATTCTGTCTAATGATTATTTTTATTACCAAAAGATTCTCCTAAAAAATTAAATAATTGAAATGGTGCCGGGATTCCACCCTCCAAAATTAAACACAGTAACTCAACAGGTGTTTAAGTCTGCCCCGCTTTCTTTCCCGCTGCGCATTATCACGACCTCGGCATCTTTTTCTTTACTAAAAAAACAAACAAACAAAAAAACATTGAAAATATCATATTATTAAATTGCATCATGTTTTACACTACAATGCACTAATTAGTTGTAGTTATAAATTGTATTCAATAATTTTATATAGATAAACAATAAACAGCGTAACATAGTTCTCTTGTACTTCCAAAAAACAATTTACAGCATAAAATGGTGGCATTCAATTATTATTATTATTATTATTATTATTATTATTATTATTATTATTATTATTATTATTACTATTACTATTATCAACAACAACAACAATCATATAGATTGATTGTGCAAGACCAAATACAGCTAATTATTTTTCCACATGTTAATTATTAATTTTCAAGGCGCTCCGAAAGCGGCAGAGATTAGTACATTCGCAGAACACGAGGCAGAGGACAAATGCACGTTTCAAATATGAGGTCTTATATAAATGTGCAAAAATGATTTTCTCCACAACAGCTCCGTTCTGACGCGTTCTCGCCCTGCCCTCATGTTGTAACATATTGCTGTATTGTGTGTATTATACGGAGACCCACTGTTAACTTTTGCTGTATTACTGGATTCATTGTTTTTGTTTGTTTTTTTTAATTAACAATAAGATGATTATTATATTTATTTATTTGTATTCTCCACACATAATGCCTATCAACACATCCTCAACCAAATAGAAAGCCATCAAAGTTTTGTAACAAGTTAATTACTAATGATCAACTTTTATTAACATGTACTTACATGTAGGGGCCATTTGTTAGCTGATTTGGTTTGGGCCACCAGATGTTAACCAGATGTTTACCAGATGTTAAACTCTGTCTAGTTTTAGGATATTGTAGATTGTATTTGCAACGCGGGATTAACAAATTTCGGAATTAAAGATGAAAACATGAACCCATATTGGATTGGTTTAGACGCTGTTGCTTCATGAAAAGCACCTTCATCAAATATTAATAACTTAATGGTAAGAAAGTACCTAATTTATTTCCTTGTGATTAAATACAATCTTAACTCCGGTTTATTTTTTTGGGTTTTTTTTTTTTGACTACGACTGGAACACAAAAAAGACATTGAGCAAAGGAAGAAATAATGAAACTAATTACACTTTTTTCCGAATCAGGGCAACATATTTGTAAAATTTATTTAACTCATAATTCAACGCAATGTCAGGATTTACTTCGTTTTCTGTCAGAAATGCATTAAGTAAACTATTTACAGTTGTAGCGTGTTGTCAACTTCTGGAATATTGAAAAAATATTCACAATTTACAAGAAATATTACAACAAAAAAGAAATAATTCAGATACAGAAACTCACATGTTTACAAACGTCTGGGTAAATGTCAAATGGAAAAATCTTATAAACTTTTAAAAACACTTGTTTATTCAAATTACATTTTTACTATGTGTTATTTTCTGATCATTTAAAACTATTGTCATTTTGCACAGAAATGAAGTGGGGGTGACTTCAAAATCAATAGACTGAACATACAGGTTTAATCGCTTTAGTTTAGAAGTTTTGATCAGTTGAATAATTTAAAATTGAACTGATATCGCGTTTGTAAACAAAATAGTAAAAACAAAACTAATGTCAAATCCATGTCTGTGATATATACTTTTCTAAAGGGCAATCAAACAATATTTACCTTCAATTTACAAGAACATCAAAAAACATTCTGTACAAAAGGTAGTTAAGTGACGATCTAAAAAAGAGGTAAATATTTGGTTAAGAGTTTCTGTATGTTCGTTGCGGTTTGTACTCATCTATTTATGTTTTAAATATGTGTCAACGGAACTGTTCCGTTTACCCCTGCCGTGGTGCTTTGATAGTGCTGTGGCAATGCATGGAGTCTACTTTGAACTGACGGGTCACCTGCTTCCCCTGTAGGTAAATACATGCTTATCATTTCCCTCAAGTCCCCCGGACACGGAGCTCTAGAATGAGTGGTAACGGGAGGGCTTACACTTGGTTCTGATTTCACCAGCGACCCCAAGGTGCCGATAGCCCCAGAAGAAGCGACACTCGAGTTCTGATGCTGCGCGTAGGATATCCCCCCATACCCCGACGGAGAGGCGCTCATGTAGCTCTGCGAGTTCGAGATGGGGCTGTACTGGAGGGCAGTCATGTCGTAGCGGTGCATGGGCTGAGGGTTGTGCGGGTGGTGGTGATGCGGGTGGTGGTGGTGAGCCCCACTGCCTGGGTGCTGGCTGTAAGCTAGCTGCGCTTCTTGCATCATCGCCGCGGCTGCAGCGGCTGCTGCCACCTGGCCAGAGTAAGTACCGTTCGCCCAGCCGTTCATATGTGCATAGCCAGCACTAGCTGAGCCGCCGTGACCCCCGGGACTCTCTAACCTCTGTCCGACCCCCGCTGGACTCATTCCGACTCCAAGACCCACTCCGCCTCCAGTGCCAGCCCCAGCCAACAGACCGCCGGCTAAAGAATATTTGTCCTTTTTAAGCAGAGTCTTGGTCTTCCTCCTGGGTCTGTACTTGTAATCCGGATGTTCTTTCATGTGCATGGCTCGCAACCTCTTCGCCTCATCAATGAACGGTCTCTTTTCCGCCTCGGACATGACTTTCCACTCCGCTCCCAGCCTCTTGCTGATTTCAGAGTTGTGCATTTTGGGATTTTCCTGAGCCATCTTCCTCCGCTGGCCTCGAGACCAAACCATAAACGCGTTCATCGGTCTCTTGACTCGGTCTTGGTTAGCTTTGTTCCCATTGTTTGGCCCCGTTTGACCCGAATTCGTATTAGTCTGGGGTCCTGGGGAGTGCAAGTCCGTCTCCATCATCATGCTATACATTCACCTGGCTTTAACTTTTCAACCAATGCAGAGAAACATTCAGTTTCGGCGCTAAAGTCCGACTCAGCTGCTGGAAACGTGCGAACGTCCAAGAAAAAGGTAGTATCACAACGTAAAATAATCCAGGACGGTTCTGATACTTCGTTGGACTTTTTTTCTGAGTGCTTTTCTCCCTCTTCACTTGCTTTTCACATCCACAGTGATGAAAAGCGTCTTTGAGCTACTTTCTCTTACGGAGAAGTTAATAGAGCAGCAGCCATACGATGCGCTTTGACAGCGATTAAATGAGCTGGAGGCGGCCAATAGCGTTTTAGAAATGATTTGATTTGCATGGTGTTCGGTCAGGTGACGTAGCGAGGTGAGAACTAACTAGTAGGCGGGGTGTAACAGGGGGTCACCTAAGCCTTTCACACGGAAGGTAAATAGTAATAAACCAGTTAAGATAAAGTTTGCTCGTTCATATAGCACGACATTCTAATATTATGTATACTATAATATTGGCTATTGCGTACTGTATTCATTTTTTAAATCTGTAGTGTTCACTACAGCGATAATCATTTTATACTGTTAAAAACAACACGTGTTTGGCTTCATCGAGGATGTGAAAACCTGGATTACTTTTAATTAAAGTATATTGAACATATGAATCCTAGAGGAAGGGTAACATATCATCTTTAAAGCAATTTTAAGACAAACATGGGATATTTCATACGTATAGATCTACATTTAAATAATATATTAAAGCATTATTTATCTATAAAACGTGGTTTATCTTTATCTATAAAATATATAATATGTGATGTGTCGTTATAGAATATCACAATCGATTGAAAAATAGGCTCGGTGTAGACCATTTCTTATTTGTAATAATTAATCAATTTCTTTAAAAAAAACCATACAGCGCAAAAGCCATACACCAACATGTGTGTAGATGCACTTACGTAATATTATTTCAGTAATTAAGAATAACCTAAAAGTATGCATAATTTCGTTCGCGTGTCTGCACTGTTGAGAGAGTACAAAGTCGGAGTGTAGAATTTCAGCCGGCTTTGGAGCCATTTGCACGTTTAACACTTCAATTGACCAGTAAAAACCAACAAACTAAAAAACTAAACCAAAGAGGAGCAATCAAAGTTAAAATACAGCATAAAAAATGGTAGCCTGCTTTGTCACAGTTCCATCTGACAGCTTCTTGGGCGATTCACTTGCTGTTGTGAACACCTATTGTTATTTCATGGTTTTGTGTAATATGTACAGAGTAATACGTACGTTAATAATTTACATATTGAAACATTTCTAACAGACAACCCCAATGGTAATCCTATATATTATTGCGAGCCTTTCATTTACATAATTATTTTATGTTACTTACGTCTAATTACCTTTAATATTTTCATAACTCTAAATCTGTTAAGACTTTTAAAAAATGGAGCCACAGGTGCTCTCTTGTTGTGACGGTTGCTAAGAAACAGGTGACTGACGCCCACAGCACGTGCCAGCCGAGCCCCTTTTGTCCAACAGTACCATAGTCAGGCTTTGAATGGGATACTAAAATTGCCGTTGCTTACCAAGAGGGGAGAGGGAAGCTGTGTGTGTGTGTGT
>JAOVYW010000064.1:116564-128943 GCA_025775045.1 Hiodon tergisus | reverse complement strand
GTGTGTGTGTGTGTGTGTGTGTGTGTGTGTGTGTGTGTGTGTGTGTGTGTGTGTGTGTGTGTGTGTGTATATATATAAATGTGAGCGAGCTAAAGATCTTGCCACGGACTTGCCGCTAAACTTTCATATGACGTAGCTGAGCCACCATTGCTCCCATCCCCCCCCCTTCTAAAAGTGAAAATAGAGTGTCTCTTGAACTTGTGGGAAGGCCTAGTTTAAAATGGTAACCATCTGACAGGTGCTGGCAGTCACTCCGGAGCGGGCTTTGTAAACATAATTGTGGGGTGGGGGAGTTATAATGGTAGTGGTAGTGGTGATTTTAGTGGGGTGGGAGCGGGGGTGCGGGGTGGGTAGTTGTAATTTATACATTAATACCACTTTCAACGCACACATGTCATAGTAGTTCCGAAATACATCTCCATTTAAGTAACAAATCTTTGTGAAGCGTCCGACCAATGCTTCAAATTTTTTACTTCAGTAAAATAAACAACAAGCACTTGCTCGTAGGTAGGCTAATCGTGCGTTAATGCGAATGGTTCAGTTTTTTCTGTGGATAGTATCGTTATAGGCCTAGGATTTATTTCAGAATTAATTATTATTTTTTCGCCCACTAAACAATTTTGACCTACACAACCCATAGGTCATACAAACAAACTCAAAAATGACAACGACGGTTTTTTTTTTTTTTTTGCCATCTTACTAGACTCGTTTTTATAACCAAACTATTTTAGCAAATTCAAGTATTATTAGGTTTTGATTTTAATTGGTTTCAGCACCTGTCTTTCGAAAACACCTGTTCCTGTAGCGGATGTCTGCAGAAGTGTCTGTTCAACAGTCTCTCGGCACTTTCAGTTCCAACAGTTTCGCCTGTTGATGGACAAACTTATTCATTCTGAAGTAACAAATTAGCGAGCCATTGACCAGCTACATCTAACACTAAAATGGTTAAACTAAAGAAGCCTTTAAAAAGTCCTTAACTAAACTCTGTGCCGTGCGGGATAACGCCAAAATAGAAGTAAATCGCAAAGATTCACTTGTTGTTGTATTATTATTATTATTATTGTTATTGTTATTATTATTATTATTATTAGTAGTAGTAGTAGTAGTAGTAGTAGTAGTAGTAGTAGTAGTAGTAGTAGTAGTAGTATTAGTAGTTGTATGTTATATAGGTGACCGTTAAAATTACTTTGATTACTGTTTACTAACAGGGACAATAATGTGAACAACTTTTTACAATATTGAGATGTATTCCCTTCGTCGAAAAACAAATAACATGATATATTCAGATCATGTCGGGTGAATAATTTAATCATTGTGGCTCTTTTCGTTTTATTGACTGATGGATTAAACGCTTTTTAGGACCGGTAATGCATATTTTTATTTGATTCATAATTAATAATTTTTAAAAAGTCCTAAAGAAGAAATCTCAAAATGCAGTTGGTAGTAAATAAACCCGAAAATCCGAAACATGTAATTATTTAGAATAAATCTCCCTTTTTAAAGTTGACGACAGACAAAATAGCGGGAGGAGAACTTTAGAGGCGCCGTTAATCATGGGAAGAGCTCATCATGGTTTCACTGATCTCAAGGACGGTTCTCTTTCTGGAGCAACACAACGATGAAATAGGCTGCCAATCTCACTTCTGATACAAACACCTGATCTAGATTAAATGAAAATAGCGATCCCTGTTACAAGGTAAAGAATCTCCGCCTCTATGTACATTAGCCCATTTATGTTGGTATCTGTTGCTTCAAGCGACTTCTAATTCCCGTACATCATAAAAACACAAACGTAAACGTTCGAATTACAAGATGATTAAAATATATTCATGTAAGAATAATTTTTAAGTGACAAAATTTGCCGCTCCAGATGTTAATTAATAGAAAATGAAGGCATATGCACATAAGAGACTATGTGTTTCAGGTCATGCAGACTTACGCGAATTCCATTGTCCCTCAATCGCAGAGAGTGATGTTGTAAAAATAATCTTCACCATTTTTCCTATTGCTATATCCTTTCCTAAACAAGTGGTACACGTAAAAGCCTCACGTAAACCCGCCATCCCCACCAAATTCTATCGGCTAAGTGTGCCAAGGCCGGCCGTGCCCAGCTCCCAAACCCACCACTCACTCAATACACACTGAAAGGGAGAGAAAAGAAAATGAAATTTATTATTGATAGACTTTAAAGACAATTTCAAGTTATTGTTTCTCTCAGAAAAAGGGTTCCTTCTTACATAATGAAGCGCCTTTTGTGTGACGCGGAACAATACAAAACAAGTATTCTAATAAATAGCCACTTTTTTGTTCCCTCTCGACGATGAATGGAATTGAACAGTTGGGTTGAAAGCAGCTGCGACGCTTTCAGGAGAGGGAGGTGGAGCCTACGCGCACCACGTCTCCAGTCTTACAAACCAACCTGCAGCGCATTTTTGCGGTCTTCAAACCCCCTCTCTCTTGCGTTAACCCCTCTCACTCATCACGGAACTCAATTCTAACATTTTATCATTTTCCACGGTGTCTAGTTTTGTTAAGGCAAGTTTCCCACCTTTACTATTTTAAAAGAGAAACATGTCACGGTCTCTGCTCGGTTCCTGCACAATAATTTTTTGCTTCACCTTTTCTTTGTTTAATAATGCAGTGAAAGGTATTTTCGTTATCAATTGATAACCCTGGATTCTGAGATCCGTAGACAATCTCTGTTCTATAAGGTTTGTATTACATTAAAAAATATCCGTTAATTACTTTACCCACATTGGAATTCCCGTTAACAAACGTCTGACTGTTATATTTCTTAAAATATAAAGTTTCTACTAATTTTTATTAATCAAAATACAATTTGTAACGCCCAATATGATCTTAACATTCGTTTTCAGGCCATATTAGAGTGATAAATCTAACTGCAGTTCCGAATTGGTTTTGAAAAGATCTCTAGGAGATCTCAAGACCTCAACGTCTAGGCTACTTAAAGCCATCTGCTACCGCCACTCGCCATAATTATCAAATGTATCATTAAAAAAAAATTAAGGATATCCATCCCATCTGTATATCAATGCAATTGTTTCAATCGTGACGATATGCTATAGGGCGACTTGTGAATTATAAATTATAATGATATAAATTATTAATCAAACATCCCAGATTTAAGGCCTCTTGTTGAAATTTTTTTTGTTTTTAAGTATAACTTTTCAAGCAAGACTAGCACTTCCGTCAATATTACGGCTACTTCTACTACAAATAGTAATACTATAACTACTACTAGAAATAAAAGTATTATTACTACCACTGACACTACTACTACTACTACTACTACTACTACTACTACTACTGCACTACTAATATCATTAAAAACTATGACAACCACAGCAACAACAACGATAATAAACCGTCAAACAACGTAAGCAAATGTCGAGCTAGTGAAGCAAGCAGTGAATTAGTTAAAAACGGTTCTCGTTCGCAGTTTTTTAAGGTAGATAAAAAAGCTACGCTGCCGCAAGCTGTGCGTTTCCATCAGCGAAGCTCTCAGCTGGCGGCCACAAGGCTTTGACAACCTGTCACGGTTTGACACACTGCAGGAACAGAAAGGTTGCGAAGGTGTTCCGTAAAGCAGATGTCAAATCTATACTTGCCTGTACGTATTAATGCAAGGTTAAAGACCCGCACGCAGCAGCACCCGTTTCCCACGCTGACCTCACACTTGCCGTACTTTGCATACGTGTAATTAATTTTGTAGTTTAAAGTCGTGCCCTTCTGCTACTACTGCTAAATGAGTAGAATGGCTGCGATGAGTTCAAACGACAATGCGAGCGGTGGAAATAACTAACGAGTGGTAAATAAACTGTTAGTATGCACGTGAAAACGTGTTCGGTGCTGCCAAGAAACCATTAATATATAACAGCTTTGGAAAAGAAGGATCACCAGACTAGGGATTTAATCACCAGGTTAGGACCTCTAAAATCAACTTAGGTCTTAACAATGTGAAACAATGCGAATCCAGTGTGGGAATTACAAATTTATTAATTTTTTCCATTTAAATCTTATTCTTATTATTTTTAGGATTTCTCTCTATAAAGTTCAGCCAGGGGACAATTTACTACTGTGAGAAAAGATGCTAACTCTAACCCTGACCAAAAAATCTCTTACTGGCAGTTATATCACAACGGGCTGTTCCAGGATGTCACGATTATCACGGCACTATAAGAGCCCCATAGCCAGCTCATTCTTAGGACCTAAGGGGACTTTGGGTGATTAGCAAAAAAAAAGCTCCCAAAACAAAACCCCCAAAAATGGAATGAACCGTCCATCACTGGTTTCATCACCTAAACCCATAACTACACTGCCGAGCAAAAGCAGAGAGGTGAAGGCCAAACACAACCACATTACATTTTAAATATTACTTCAAATGTCCAATGCATGTATTTGCCGCGCAGAAATATCACACCCACCTGGCCCAACACATTCTCAGTTCACCGCTCACAATGCCAGCGCTGGCTCGATTTACAATCTACCTGGTGTGATTGATCTAGTTCCAACCCTGGATTTCAGCAGATTCAACTGGATGTTTGTCATCATGTCAGCTCCACATCTTGTTTTTTTGGGTTGGGTTATTAATGTGTCACTGCTTAAATTACTGATCTGTGTGACTCCAAAGCAGAAACAAATATTAGACTTAGAAAGCTAACGCCAATAAAAAAGAGGGAGATATTCAGGCGTGTCAATAAATTCATCTGAATCCATATTATTCATATCTAAAATACATTTTATTACATGTTTCGATAATCTAGAAACATTTATTTGTATTTTATTAATTGTTTAGGTAATACATTCCAGTTTTCTTCTAATTATGTCTATTAAGAATATACTAAAAGTATATTATAAAAAAATTTTGCTTAAAAATTTGTTAGAAAAATAGGTTTACTTGCAAAACATAATAGTTCCAAATTTGAAACCCTCCATTCGGCAAATGACACTGCAATAGGCAGCACCATGACAGGATAAAGCCTGCAGCATCCACACCGCTGGGGCTCGGTTGCTTTGTAGTAGGAAAAAACTGCAGGGTCAAACCTGAAAGCATGAAGAGAAGAGGGGACAAATACATAAAAGCAGGGTTTCTGCATTTTATTCATGCCCCGATTCAAAAACGCATAAATCTTCACCGGCTCTTTGGAGAGGGCCTCCTCTACGAGCGGTTTAACAAACGGTTCAAGGGGGCCTTAAATCAAACACGTGCACCGCCTTGCCCATTAGAAAACATAGGGCCAAGGGCACAATTGAGCTTTGATTTAATGTTTCCCTGAGGCTGAAGGCATGCTCGCTGCCTGTTCACATGCACTATACTCCAAGGAATGCTTGCCATCCTCCCATCTTCGAAACCTGCTTTGTAAACAGCCAGTGTCGGCTTGTAAAAGTGCTCATCTTCTGCTGTGAGTATCAGGTTTGTTTGTTGGTGTTGACGTTTCACCACAAGGCTAAACCATTGAAGTGGGAGGCAAACCTCATTTATACCTACAGGAGGCAGGACACCAAGGTCTGTGTGCTTTCAGTACATATGGAGGCTTTTTAACATAACAAGTTAAAGACACCTTTGCATCAGAGTTCTGCGAATATCCTTCTTACAATTCACCAATACAATACAATCACACATACCTAACCCTAACCCTAACCCTAACCCTTCTTTCAATTCACCAATACAATTCACCAGACACATACAACAAAGCACTTTTCTATAGTGGTTGTGTTTCCTACTGGTAGAATTAACCTAAAAACAAAAACCTAAGGTAAATGCAATTATATAGAAAGATATAGAGATATTGAGATAGATACTAAGATAGATATTGAAACACTCTCAAATGCATTGTAATTAAACATGTTAATACTAGTTCAAAAATACAGCCCACATGTCCTTGAAGCAAAATGTCCACTCATTGTAACTGAAATCTTTTATGAACCGGACATCCTTCAAATAACCACAACCCCCACCAGGACAAGTGGTCAGGAAAACGAACAAATGAATGAATATCCTTTGGAAAAAAAGCTCTGTAGTTCATGGCATTGTGTGCACAGACAGGCTCACGTAGATATGTTTTCCCTCCTCTCACGACTGGAGGTTATATACACCGTCATTGTCAGCAAGACGAGCGGCTGCCGTTTGTTTGGTATTGAATGGGCAAGACTGGCTTCCTCTTACTGTACTCCAGCCAATCATCCAGCTGTTCAGTAAAGCAGGTGAGGTGAGCACAGAGATGTCTGGCTCTACTTATTTCCCCCTGCACAGCCATCCTCCCCACGCCTACTCAGAATCCTACCAGCCAGCTTCCTAGAAACTGTCCCCACAGACCTTGCAGGCATCACACTGACAGACACATGTTGTAACGGTGCGGATGGGTGGAGCAGGGCACCTGGAGCCTAGAGCACGTGCCTCCACTTGAATCATTCCGCACAGTCACAACGCTCGCCCTGTAGAGGGGTAACAACGTGGTTTTAATAATAGGGGATACGTTTACGTTGCCATTCTTACTCGTTGCTTGTGGTTTCATATTCTGGAAAGAAATGCAACTTCTTTACACAATAATGTTGCCTTACATGCATTCACAGTTATGGATTAAAAATGCAAGCATGTTAGCGTGGCATTAAATATACTTTTCAATGCATCCCAAACATATCTGATTGGTTTGATCTCAGAGATGATTGACAGCAGTGAGGCCCACCTATGCCCAACAACACTAACAGCTGGATTAAAGAGCACTGCAGAGAAACACGCCCAGGACGCTTCCAGTTAGAATGGCGTCGCTGCAGGGAGAGGGCTCCCGCTTCCTTGGGCTCAGCCTGTGGTTTGCAGTGGAATCTTTAAAGCAGCAGCCCTTCGCACCCTGCATCCTAGCATAAGCTTTGGCACCCATAACACCATGTTTCCACGCCGCAGGGGCTAATGTCATCAAAGACGCATTGTTGGTGGCTTGTCTTAGTTCATTGTGGTTGACGGCTGTCAGGTCTACTGTATTTAGGAGAGTTAACAAGTGAGGAGACCAGAGCTTGGTGCTTCAAAGCCATGCCTTGTAAGAGCACCAGCTTAAAAGGAGAATTCACTATGCTAGGGGCTAAAAACCCATCCGAGTGGGTGAACGATATCATCCAAAACAAAACATAAAAAGCTCTATGATTATTTGTTTTTGTTTAACACACAAATTTGTTTTTGTTTAACTGAACATTGCAACAGAAATTATGCAAAGTAAGGTAAGGTCAGTTAGCTACACAGATTAGCATCATATTTCATTTCCTTATTCAACCCATAGGCATGAAAAAATTATTAAATTAAGGAGTATATATGTCACCGTTATTTTTTTTACTGAAACAACATAAAAATTCAGCGGTTCAGCAATTTTCTACAGCCTCCTTTATTCATTTATTTATCTATGGAAGTATGTATTTATACACTTCTTAAAAGCACACACACACACACACACACACACACACACACACACACATACACAATCTCTCTCTCTTTCACACACGCACACGCACACATACTATCTCTCACACACACACTTACACACAGAGCAGGCTAAAAAGACTGGTGTTAAGAGAGTCATTAGAGTGTAAGATAAGTACCATCAATGCACCCTTATTTTGTCATTTGCCCAGTCCTTATCCAGTGCTGTTGTGAAGTGCTTCGTTCTGTGTGAAAACCTGCCTCTGGACACATTCAGGTGGCCATGTCAATGCTAATGGTGCATGACATTTAGAGCAGGTAGCAAGGTTTAGTGTGGGCACAAACAGAACACTCCCCCACCTTCACCTGTTTTCAGCATTCCCCTGTTAAATCCCACAGACGCAATGCTGCGCCTGACAGAAAACAGAAATACTTATTAACACTGCGCAGCCTCTTAAACCCAAGTGATTAAGCATTACAATGTGTAAATGCTTTTATATTTATTAACCTTAACGTGAAAGCTATGTAATTTAAAGCAATTTAATTTCTGACTTACTGCTCATCCTATTATGTCTACTCTTTGTGCTTCCCGGTTGTTTTCGTCGAGATTATTCTTATTCTCTACAGTGAGTAATTATTCGCCGAGAAAGGGTTTCCAGAAAATGCTCTGCAAATATTTTACATGGAAAAAAGTGTGTGTGTGCGAGAGGAAATGTCTTAGGATTTATGTCTGAATATCACGAGACATTTGCAGGTAATGCGAGTTGCAGCACAGAGGAGAGGTGTAGTAGCCCAAGCCCTGGGCGTTGAACACTACCAGTGTAGCCTTGAAGCTAACCTGCTCCAAAGAAGCCCAGCTGTTCCAAACAGACGTATGACCCATAAACACCCATCCCACTGGAATGCCAATGAATTGGTCCTCCTTGACTGAAGCAAACAGAGCAAACAGTGAGACCGATCCTTTGTGGAAAGTGTTCAAATCTGCTAAGATGCCTTAAAAATGATATTCTTGTCAGGGATAATCAGGCGCTAAGAGAAAAGGAGTTTAGCCAAGACAACAAACATCTTGTTTAAATCTAAAGCTATCGCACTCTCACCCCTGTGGAAGAAGAGTTAACAATGATACCCCTTTCCTATTTTACTAATGTATTTATAAATACGCTCATGTAAGTCCCAAAGTAGTTTTTTAAGAGCTTGGCAATTATTGTTAGATTTTAACCATTATTCCATTCATCAATTAATCACAACACCTTTTTTGATTGATATATAATGAATGTAATGGTTTGAACAGTTCACAGGCGTATCACTCAGAGGTGCCCTGGTAATGGGCCTGCCAGCTCTCTGCCTTTAATAATGTCAGCATTTCTGAGTACATTTATAATTAGGGACTGTGTCATTCATTACTGAAGTAATAGGCCCTAACTCTAATGGATATCTGACGAGGGCCTAATACGAAAGCGTGTTTTAATGTAGTCATCTAGTTGCCCTGGGTCAGAAGCTATAAAAGAAGCTCTTTGCACTCAGTGAAGCACAATGGTTGCTATGTGCCAGACGCAGAGAGGGAGAGGGAGAGCGAGAAAGGGAGGGAGAAAGGGAGAAAGGGAGAGAGAGAGAGGGAGAAAGAGAGAGAGAGAGAGAGAGAGAGAGAGGTCTCTTCGTTAACCACTTTGCTACTTATGGTTGTTAGCAGGTGCCATTTGTGCGGTCCTCTCCAGTGAGTTAGCATGATTCCCCTCATCACATTGCTGGAGTGTAGCAGCACCACGAGTCAAATCGAAGGCATCTCCTCAAGGTTTCACATGGGCAGAGACAGAGTTAGTTATTTGTCTCCCCGTCGGCCTTAACCTGAGAGGTGTAAGGTCTGTGGCAGTGCATCCTCTCCAGGGGAGAAATTGTGTTATTGACCAGATTGTATAAAAATTAACTCTTGGGAGAGGCACTGCTGTTGGTGCTTGAGCAATGTTTTTGAAAACTGCTTCGGCAAATACCCAGCTATTTACTGGGCAAAGTGTGGAACTGTAAGCTATGCAAGTCCCCCAGGATAAGGGATTCAGCTACGCAAATAATGTGGGAGCCAACCTCTGTTTTCAGAGCATTGCCTGGAGGTTTCGAGTGCAAAGTTCTCACCTCAGGCTTGTGCTCAGCACTGCAGGAGAGGCAGCAGGGGCGGTCTCTGCAGCACATCTGCGCTGTATCATTGGTCCATTATCCTACCATGCTCCTCTAATCCCTGCACAAGGGTCGCGCGCCCTTATCCTAATAAGCATAATCTCATTACACAGCAAATAAAAGTTTCCTATTTATCTCCAGATTTCAAATGAAACTAATAAGGCTTACGATACAGTCACCCAAAACCCTAATCATATTTCTGCCTATCTAAAAGCAATCAGTAATTGTGTTAGCGCTGGAACATGTGACAATACCTCTGACACAGGCAAGCCGAAATGAGAGCCCAGCTGGACTAATTAAATTAAATGCTAGGCTGCAGGAATACACTCACACTGGCCTGGTGAGAAGGGGTGCAGAATTAATAAGCATTATGGTTTGGTGCGGAAGATGATATCATAATGGATGCAGGGTTTTGATGTGAAGAGCCTCTTTCAGATTCAGTGTACCATAATGTACCAATGTGACAGCTGCTTTGGAGAGGGACGAGTTCCTCAGATTGAAAACGACACACCAACCCCTGGGCCTGTCATTTTTGTACAAATAGTGTAGCAGAGTAACTCTATAGAGGTTTGCTGGGAATGTTTATTAGCAATATTTGTGGGTGGACCTAGAAGGTAGTGTTGATCTCAGGTATGGTGACGCAGTCGATTTCTGAGCCCCTCATTTGACAAGAGATTGGAGCACTGTTGAATCATAGGCTATACCCAATTCCACAAAGGCAAGAATGGCACTAAGTTTTCACCTACCACACCTCTTGGATAAACAGGTATTCATTATATGGAGCTATGAAAAATCCAGTTCGACAAGCACAATTAATGTGGTTAAAATTATTAAATTAAAATAAATGTGTTAAACCAAAACTTTGATCCATTAATTGATCAAAAACAACAAGGACACTGCTTGCAGCACATGGTTTTGCAGCACATGGTTTTGCAGCACATGGTTTTGCAGCACATGGTTTTGCAGCACATGGTTTTGCAGAAGCAATGTGCCGAACATATCAATTAAAGGAAATTATTCTATAAATGGCATCAGCCCCAAGATGCAGCCCACTCCATTTCAGAGACTTTCCTGAGTAGCTTGATTGTAAGGCACACCCTTTCTAAACACATCGATATCCTGTTTGCAATTTTGATATCATCTTTTTGGACTTGTTGCATATCGCTGGATGCATTTGTTTTGTTTATTTAGCCCCATCCCTGGCATGGTTTTAAATCACTGCAATGCAATTTCACAACATCTTATAATTGAAACAGAGTTGTTTCCTGATGTTCCTGATGAACGGTACCACTAATACACACACAGGCACACACCACACACACACACACCCACACTAACCGGGATGGTTTAGGGCAGCCGAGAGGCTGACGGTGTGGAGAAGAGTGCTGCTTAGGAAACCGGGTGAGAAGAGGTGGCTTCAGAGACCAGTAAAGAAAGCAAAGTCGTGCCAATGGGCAATGTCCTTCGTCTGAAATGCTTTGGAAATCATTCAGGTGTGTGCATTGCAAAAGTGTATCATTTTCAAGGTCTGCGTATGTAGGTCTGGCTAAGGGGGTCTATGAAGCAGATCTATTCTAATCTAACAGAGTAGCTGTAAATTTTCAAGAAATCTGACCAGGATTTGGTACAGGTTCCCACACTCTGGCTTCCGACATAAACCAGTTATGACATAAGAGTCTAAATGAGCAGTAGTGTCGCAGGGCAGAATGAATAACATGTCAGGTGAAACTGTGAAAACGAAGAACACAGAATGAGCTTTAATGTCATTCTAAATTGAACCAGCGATGTTTATACCAGCTGCGCTCACAGATACACAAAACACATGCCACCGTACATTTTCACTTACACAATGTTCACTAACACAATGTTCACTAACACAATTCACGCTCGATACACAGCACTGAAAGTATCCACTGTGGTCATGCAATCAGGGACCCTCGCCAACCACATTATTTTCTTGTTTATAAATTAGCCTCTAAAGGAATCTGATAAATTTATCTCCGTGCCAGCAGTGCAGTTGTCAGATTCTCCCCCCTCCCCTGGCACACAATCAGCCGATGCAGGCGCCAGTTTCATGGGAATTTTAGAGATTTCTTAATCCCCAAACCTTCCCAATAGACCCCTAAATCCCTGGGTCTGCCCTCCACACAACCCACGTGGACTCTGCTATTGGCAGGCTTTTGATTAGCACCCAGGACAGGTCTGGTGCCTTTTTGTGGGCCTTTATGGAAGTAACTCTCATTATTTGGCAGGGGTTCCGTGGCTGTTACCCAGGTTAGATAGCATTGCACAGTGTGTCAGTCTCGACAACGCGCCGTAGGGTTCCGTGGCTGTTACCCAGTTTAGATACGAGCTCACAGTGTGTCAGTCTCGACAACGCGCCGTAGGGTTCCGTGGCTGTTACCCAGGTTAGATAGCATCGCACAGTGTGTCAGTCTGAACAATGCACCGTAGGGTTCCGTGGCTGTTACCCAGTTTAGATAGCATCGCACAGTGTGTCAGTCTCGACAACGCGCCGTAGGGTTCTGTGGCTGTTACCCAGGTTAGATAGCATTGCACAGTGTGTCAGTCTCGACAACGCGCCGTAGGGTTCCGTGGCTGTTACCCAGTTTAGATACGAGCTCACAGTGTGTCAGTCTCGACAACGTGCCGTAGGGTTCCGTGGCTGTTAGCCAGGTTAGATAGCATTGCACAGTGTGTCAGTCTCGACAACGCGCCGTAGGGTTCCGTGGCTGTTACCCAGTTTAGATACGAGCTCACAGTGTGTCAGTCTCGACAACG
>JAOVYW010000064.1:83898-99746 GCA_025775045.1 Hiodon tergisus | reverse complement strand
TGTTGTTGTTGTTGTTGTTGTTGTTGTTGTTGTTGTTGTTGTTGTTGTTGTTGTTGTTGTTGTTGTTGTTGTTGTTTAAATGCTTGTCAACTGGTTGCCCAACGCACAGCGGACTGAATATACCTTCCCCCTGCGCGCTACGACTGAGCGTTTTAAAATTCCTCCTGAGTGTTAGCACCTGGCCGCAGTCTCGTTAATTAACCAGGCTCAGGCAAGTCGTTCTGAAACCAGCTGACTGCACTTCCCTGTCGTTTGCGTATTACAACCATTTGGTTTTGGCTTCTTTATTACAGTTACTATTATCCACTCTTCCGGCAACCTGAATTCACATGCATTTCCTATTGTCAGTTCCAGTCCCTCCCTTGAAGAACGAACATTCTTTGAAACGTAGTTTTTATATATATATAAAATCAAACTATCGGATAATCAACATTTTACAAAGGAAAATTAGATAATACTGTAACCCACTGTCTGAAAGAGAGATGTGGTGAACCCAGTGGATTTAGTCTTAAATTCAGTTGAACAATGGTGACAAAATTCAATAGGATCCACCGAATACAATTTTTCAACATCTAGGGGGGAAGGGGAACCACATAAGGTTATGTTTCAACTTTAATCTCCATCATCTCCATCATCAAGGGTGCTTTGATATCCACCAGGGGGTGAATATTAAATATTGCTAAAATAGAGAGTAATAGGATAATATCAATGATGTTAGCACATTGGAGCTAAATTAAACAGCAGACCCCTAAATGGGATACAATAACCAAAGCATGTGATCTAAAGCACTTTTAACAGAAAAATGACGCAGACTTCAGTGAACTGGGGGACCTGCACAGATAGAACCCCCTAAAGGTATGCACCTGGGGCAACACTTGAAGAACAAGGGTACTGGAGGGGCAATGGAAGAAGTAATGTACACCAGAAAAACACTGTAGGCCTTCCAAACAACACAAAAAAACCCTCTTTAACGTCATGAGAAGCTCATCTAAATATGTAAGATAACCTTGTTTGCCTTTTTAAAACATTTTTCCCCCTCATATACCATATCTATATCTCCAGTAAGTAAGACAACCAAGTTCTGAAATAGGGAAATTGTACACATACTCACTTATGTTACACATATAATGTGGCTAGGACATCTTTTCCTTATTACATCAGAGACAAACGTCTTTAGCACAGGACTGTGCATTTATATAAATATATAACTCATTCAATGAGTGTAATATACATTGTTCAAGGGTACAGTGGCGTTGATGTTTTCATTGGTTTGCTATTAATGTTCCGCTAAACTTTTTTTTTTAAGAAAAAAATTTCCAACAACACCTATGAAAATAACTAAAATCGATCCTTTCTCTACAGCAGTTTTCCCTAGAATTTAAGCTTCACTCAATTTCATGCACATATGGTAACATTGAACATACTTAGGAATGTGCAAAATGTATTTTCATTCCAGCAGCAACTTTTAATTAATAAAAATACATTCCATCTCCTCAATGGCAATGTTTAAAAAGGTTCTTTAGAATAAAGTAAGACATGGGTTTTGAGCAGAATGGTTTATAATAAAATGATAGGTTCTACGGAAGTTTAGCCAGGGTCAAACAGCAATAGCATTCCGTCTATTAACCATGTCCACACCTAAAGAGCCCTGGAGTCCAAACTATGGAAGACCAGAAAGAGAAAACCATGAGGTCGTGCTTTTCCAAATGAAAATATGGCCAAATCCAAACACAGACGGGATAATGTCTGCACCAATCTTCAGATCCAGCTTAACTGACCTGGCCCACTGTCTTTGTGGCTGTGTTCTGAAATACCTGCTTAGCGTCTGCCAAGACTGGAAGTCACGCCATAATAAGCCACAAAAAAAAAAAAATCAGATATATATTAAAATTTCTGGATGTGGCCTTGAGTATTTTGGAATCTGGCCATATTTGCTTGCAGAATCTTTCTTGGTTTTATTTAGAATTTAACAAACCAAATGTATAAGTAGGCCACAGCTGCCACACATTTTTGTTTGCGGTATTAAATAATATTTTCTTTTTGGTGTTTGAGAAATCTAATAAACATTACACATTCACAAATGGTTTTAGCTACTTTAGCAATTCAAACGTTGGAAAGACGGATACAAAGGTAATGTTGGTCCAAAGAGAATGGTCCTCAAAGCCACAAAAGCGTCCAAGATTCTGCATGCTCTAAAACCTCTCACGACTGCAATCTGTTAACTTTGGAGCAGAAGGCCCTTAAGTTCTAACTGAAGACAAACAACACTCTCTCAGTCGGTGCAATTCAATTAAGAAAAGCTCTTTCTACTTGTAGAGGGAGTTTATATAACACCCTATGGACAGCTCTGCACCAAGAACAATTTCATTTTCTCAGTTATGCAATTAACCCAATCCCAAGGAGAGGTACGATGATAAGTTAGTCAGAATATTGTGTATATTTTTAAAATAACATTCTCTGCATGCCAGTAAAAGTAATGTCCAAAGTGCATATGAAATTTACAAATGGCATGTCTCTCCGTTGTTTCTTGTTTAAAATCAATTTGAATATATATCAGTCTGCTCAATTAGTTCCAATTTATTTATTATTTAAATTTTTAACGTAAGTTGCTTTGCAGACCCCTGCATTCATGCAGGTTATATGATTCACAGCTTTAGAATGATAAGTATAATCGGATAAAATTCCTGCCGTCTCCTTGATATCTGCAGTTTATGAAAGCTGTTACTTAAGTCTGTGGTGCAAAGTAAACCCACAACACATGATATGATTATAACCCCTTCACAGCTAAGATGTTTACTGTATTTTGCAGATGGTTTTGACCACATTGATTCAGATCAAACCAAATGAATAAATCAATCTTCAAATCATGCATGGTCTTCATCACCTTGTAATGAAATGATGTGTTGAATTCGCTCAACATGGCATTAATCAGCAATTCCCCACTGCTGATCCCTATATGAAGTATCAGTCCTGTCCCCTCTGTTTAAACAAGGTGATCATTATCTGCTCCTGTAGGAAATTAAAGACTGGGTCTGGCAGTAATATGCAGATATGCAGATTGGCAGTGAGAATGGCAGCTAGCCCTGGGTAACGTGGGCCACTTGATTAATCTGCATCACATGAATACAAAATCAACCCCTCGTCTCACGGGGGTTTGCATTAAAATGTCACTTTCTCCCCACTCTCAGATGTATATTTGAAGAGACGGAGAGATCACTTTTAAAAGACTCTATGAGCTATTACATCCCCCTGGTTTTAGTACTTCTGTTTTGGGTCATGACTGCTTTGTTTTGAGACAACGAGCAGCATGACGTCGCTGTGTTGGCAGCACTGTATGCATTAACTCTCTCACTAGATGGGCTTTTGCAGACACTATTCTGTTTTATCCGGTATTTACGCCATGGCGTTTTCTCATGAATCATCAGAGCATCAATTCAGTGAAATCATCAGGAAATAGAACTACGTATTTAAAGAATAAAGCATAGTGGAAGGAAAGCAGGCGGTCACGTGGTTATAGTATTTACTGGCCAGGACAGGGTTAACATTACAGTTAAAATAAGGTTAAAGCACATCTTCCCTCTTGATGAGGTCATGTTAAAGGACACACGGCATTAAAAATGCTGTAACATTAATGAAATAATTTTTTCTCAGCAGTAATATTTGGATTAGATCTTAATGGCTTGTAATGTTCATCAGGGGATATGAATTTAAACACTGTTCTATCTAAATTTAATTAACCCTTTTAAGCTCAGGGATAAAGAATGCTTTAGGATTTAAATAATGAAAAGCACAAACTCATTAACATACAAATAAAATTCAGTTAAATTCTGCCCCTGATTTCTGCAGTTTTATTAGTCTTGTTGGGCCTCAATGTGCTGGATCAGCATGTAATGACACATTCCATCTGTTTACACAGACACAACGAATGAAAAGAGACCGGGGAAATATAACACAATGGCCATATCTCCATGTGGTATACACAAAATATTCCATCTCTAACACTTAAAGTTGGAAAAACAAATTTTTCTTGATAATGTCATTACATATTTTCGTTCCAACTAGGTGGTAAGATAAAATATAATGGGAAGTGGCTCGCCTTCGTAAAATATCCCGTTTTTAATATATATTATCATTACTGGAGACCAAAGCAGAGCCCTTTTGGAGGCTTATGGTAGGTCTCTCCAGCATTGTGAGAAAACGGGCATTCTGCCACAATATTAAAGCAGTAATTTCCTGCTGAACCTATCTGGATGTTTCTTTTTATCATATGGCAATTTCTATCTAGTTATGGTATAATTAAGTTTCCTGACCCTGGCTCAATCTTTTAACTAGGCATTTAGAAATATACTACAACTGCAGATCTTTAGCCTGATGTCCTCTCGCTCTCTCCCTCTCTCTCTCTCTCTCTCTCTCTCTCTCTCTCTCTCTCTCTCTCTCTCTCTCTCCCTCCTCCTCTCTCTCTCTCTCTGCAGTGCCGTAATAGAATAAAATTATTAATCCAGTAATTGTATAGAACACATTAGTTTGCATTGAATCCCTCTCTTTCTCATTTTGGGCAGGTGATTATCAGGCGTCTTGTTCGCTCTCTTGGGAACCACCTGTGTGCCGGTGATTATGTCAAGCCAAACGCATGCTCGGCTCCTGCAGAAAAATAGCATATAAATAGCCCTGGAAAAAAAAAAAGGAAAGCAAGGAAGAAATAAAAAGGAAATAACCTCTACAGCGTTGAGATTCTTGGGTTGGTAAATACAAGCCCACAGACGGCAGACAGACAAAAGACAATGAGTCCTCTCTGACAGAGGCTGATCTACACCAGTAAGGATATACCTGAGTAGTTAGTTTTGTCATTAACATTAAGTGCTTCTGGGGTTTTTTTTAATGTTTTTTACGGAAGTAATGCCAAAATCTTACCAATCAAGCTGCATTTTTGTGTGATGCTGCGCACCAGTGTTCGGAAACAGCTGAACATCAGTTTACAACAACTGTATGATGGTGGTAAAACATATTTGATTGAATATTTGCATTTATCTGGCAGCCATATCTTCCTATCCATCGATACGCTTTAAAGCACTCATTAGGCGAAAGTATATTCGAAACATCCTTGCGTTTTGTGTAGCTCTCTCCTCTACACTTTAAACCAAACAATCTGTCTGATTGATAAAGTATTAAACCAAAAATAATGGGTTAAAGGTATAAAAAGCACTGTGGTCGTGTTATTGCTTTCCAACCAGGTTTTTAGTGTTATGACTGGGTGTACAGATTCCAAACACACTCCCTCCACAGAAGGCTGGGATACCATCAGTCTCTGTCAGTAGAGCTACAGGAGCCACTTTGAGCTTAGCGAGGCCGAGGATCTGCTGGTGCGGAAGATGGGATGGAAGGTATTTTCTGTCTGACGGGGGACCGTGAAAAGGGATTGACGTTTTGTCACTTTAACCCCTGACCCCTCCAAAGATGGAGCCAGGAACACAGGAAATGGAAATAACCTCTGGCACCAAACATACGGTCACAAACACATACTCACGCGCACATATACACACGCGCACAAACATATAAGCTTTTCAACCCACAACCCTGACCTCTACACAGTTCAGCTGTGGTCTCACATTACCTAGACACAACCCTAAACAACAGTGACATCACAAGAGAAAGAGATTGGAAAATAGTTTGGAAGGGGGAAAAAGACTTCCTCTAATCCAGCCTGCTGATAAACTTCCAACTAATTTAACTTCTTTAACCCTTTCTGCCTCGGTTTAAGCTGCACAATAAGGTCCACTGTTACTACATTACTACTCAGACATATAACCTGTTGATAGTCTCTTATTGTGTTATTATCTTATTGTATTGTGTGTCTTGCTGTCCTTACTTTGCTGCGACGCACACCCATTGGCTAAGGCCTATAAAAAAACCTGGTATAAAAGTATAAAATTAGCTGTTTTACCTCAATATAGCGTACTTGTCCTTTGTTGTATGATAAAGTACTAAAACTTTTGCTCTGCCACATTTACAAACATTTCTTTAACTTAATAAAACAAAACAAAACATTTTTCAAGCTCATTAAGTTTTCGTTTTTACAACCATTATTGTTTTAATTAAATAATTAAGTTTAACAGTAGCTAGATGAAATGACAAAATTGTAATTTTAGTCCGCTTAGCTCATTTAAGCTTTGAGCAGAACCAAAGTAGACCTAGAAAAATAACACAATGACGTACTTCAGTTAGTATTCAGATAGAAATTTACCCTCAGCGGAGGCATTTACAATGAAGAACCTCTATCTCTTCTCAAGAAACCTATTTATAATATAATAATAATCATTTAAAAATTGCCACTAATGGAGCACATTGGAGTTGTATTTGGTCACACCATAGTCAAGTAGCTAGATAACTCAATTATACTGCTATTATTTAGCTATATCAACTTATTTTTATTTGATGATTGACGTTTTATGTTACTGGTCATATTTAATTTAGTTTTTCAACATTACGAGTTTCGTGCTGGAGCATTTTCAGTTTCCAGAGCAGCGCAGTTAGCTTAGCTTCACTCTACATCAACACCTCCCACTCATGCAGGTAAACTAACTAACTTACACTGTTTAAGTGTTTTGAGGATAGCTACATTTTGTGTCTAAATGCTTTATTTTTATGCTGTTATTAGTTATATATATCCCAAAATGATTTACAACCTCAAGGATAACAATATATATCCAATATCTAATAGATATAAATTAAATAGCAAGTTCTAGAACATAACGTTCTAACCCTTAGGGTGTAGCACTCATCCCATTATACTATTAACCAATGTTTATCTACCGCTGAGAATTAGAAAATTCCAAAAAGAACGCTATCATTACTTTTGGGCAACAGATTTATAAAAACAACGTCCTTACGACTTGCCTACTATGCATAGAGGGCAAGTTACTATGATGAAACAAATATATGAAAATAAATAAATGAAATTAGTTCATGAAATATTCATGGACTTATTTAAAATGACCGATCTGAATCTTGATAAATAATTCCAACAATAAAGACCTGTTGTCTCGCAGTCTACGTCTTGATTATAACTGACATTTGAATCTACACTCCATAATTAAAATTAATTTCTAAAAGTAATAATAATCAAAATCAAAATGCATGTGATTTTTTTTTTTTTTTTTCTTGGCTGTGGTAAGAGCTTAAACCACTGTGAAATACAATAAACCTCTAATAGAATTTCTCCAGGTGAAAACAGACCTTCGATTTACTTAATTAGAATTTTTGCTCTTGAAAGCAAACATGCACACAGGCTCATAGTGAGATACACAACACACAAAGGACATATATCTGCAACCTTTTTTTATTTCCTGTATCCATAAAAAAAAAGTTGTTTGGGAGAAGTGCCTGTCAAACTAGTGACTGTTTCACGGAACTACATTGTTTGAAAAATCATCCCAGTCCGTATTGAACAGACGTGTCAGAGCTTCCAAAAGTAATCTGATAAAGAACTGCTATTCTGTGGGTGATGCTTGGTTCTCTAACGTTTCCTGTTTCTCTATCAGAGGAAGATACAATGACAAGAGTGGAAGTCCAGGACAGATTTACATCACTGGTCCCTGACAATGTCAGGCTGATTAAAACACATTACGAGCCCCAACCCTCACTTCCCCCTGCCCCACTGCCCTAACCCCATAGCAGTCCTTTCCCATCCAATTTTGCTGAAGTGTCTCAGACAGCAATCGGAACTTCCCGGCTGCTCCATCAGATGTCTTTTCTCCTTTGTCAGGAACCCGGTGGAGAAGAAAAAGTCCTTTCTCATTCAGTCTCCCTGGCGTGTGAAATCTTGTGGTCACATTTAACAAGTAGAGAAAGGGAAAAGAAAAGATGATGTGCTAAAGCAACTACAGCCCAGGGCAGGAGGCTGTGTCCCCCCCCTTTATCATCACATCTTAATTTATAGCCGAATCATCATTATCGTGACTGTCAGCCTCGTTTAACCTCCGCTGATCTCCCATGATTCTCTGCTGTCAGGCGTGATTGCCTGCCTTCTGCTCGCTGACTGATAATAGTTGAGTGATTAGCCCGCCTCCAAAGCAGGACAATGATGTATAGAAGCCAGCATTCTGGACTATATATTAATGAGCAGGCTTGTGCAGCTTTGATAAGACTGTGCAATGATCCACAAGGGGGGCATGTTCAACTGGAAGAACATCACAAGTAAAAGACCCGGGCCGGTAATTACCACGAGAGGATCCAGTCCCCGCCACCACTGCTGCTGGCAAAAACCGGGGTGGCTGAAAGCCAAGACAATCTCCCACCGGCCGCCTCTTCCCCATACCCTGCAAGTTTAAATTCCATGTGGTCGTTTGACTTCCCAGCACTGACACAAAGGCAGGCTCACAAGCTGAAGCTACTCCGCAAAGTCTCCTTGTTTGTTTAATCACAGACAGCCAAACAAATGTGCACACATTTTTCCTTCATAATGCTTTTTAAAGCGTCATTAGTCTATCCATATGCTGTGATCTGAGTAAGAAAACTTGAATATTTGCTAATATTTTTATTGTATACTGGAAATATGTGCAATTTTTCACATCCCTTGTTGCCTGCAAAATTAGAAATACTTAGAAAGTATGACATGTCCCTTGACATTTGAAGGCTGTTTATCTTTTTTAACTGGGTATTGTCAAAAAAAGAGAAATAAATAAAAGAAAGCTATGGATATTTTTTGAATTGTCTCTGGTGTACTTGGGGAAGGCCTTCACCTCCCTATTAGATACAAAGCCCCTGATGGCTACTTGAGTTTGAATGCACTGTTATTATAGGTATTACATGAAATTGCTTGTGTTATGTGAAGGGGATTATGGAGGTTCTGGATCAATAACTCCAGTGGATGTCGGCCGTGATTACAGTGCTCTGTCAATTCCCTCCATTGGCCTGTCAGGGCTGATTTACAACACACACAGCCTCCTTCATTCACATCAAATCATTCATTTCAATGGCAAATTCTATACGTCTCAATTTGCTTCGAAAAGCTGATTGGCGAGAACTAAATGTGCTACCAGTGGCTAATCTACATGCACTTACAGTTGATGAAAAACGCAGGAGGGGGGTATAGGTGGAGTCCATTTATCATTTTTTAGGGGTTGATTAAATTGCTTCTAAATCTTGGAGCTGAGAGAAACAGAAGTCCTAACGATGATGTCAAATGTCACCAAAATTCAGGACTAGGTTTGGGGGTGGGGGCTATTGGGTTCTCATGTGGGATTTGGATAACACTCAATTTGTGATCCTTTCCATGGTCACTTGAGTTCTCTTAAAACCACTACTTTACTCCTTTTAAATGTTCTTTTGAGGGAATGGAATTAGACAGGAAACGCCCAGATCTCCAGTTAAAAAATGCATACAGTAGATTCTACATTCTACATTCTACATAACAAACAGAAGATGCAAGTTTGTAAGGGTTTTTTGTTTTGTTTTGTTTGTATAGTTTATTGATTTCTGTTCTATTCAAGTGCTTATTTTTCTAAACATACTCTCTCAATTTTCTCTGAGACTTTACCATTGGCTGTCAAATCTGCGGATAAAACATTCAGTTTTGTGTTTTTTACAACATTATCGGCAAAAGCGCCTGTAAGTCCTGTGAGCCTATGAGCTGAGTTCGTTAGTTTTAATCAAGTCCTTGTAATTTGCCGGTTGTGAGCGAAGCTGGGATGCTCAGTTGGCATAGGGCTGCCCAGACTGGGGTGGGATGAATCAGCAGGGCTTCTCTCAGCTCATCGCAAACGAGGCGTCTCCTACCAGCTTCTTGGGCTCTTGCAAGCTCACAGTATTGTTGAGAGAGACGTGCCTCTCCTCCAATAGGCTCTGAATCTCTAGCACGGGCCATGTAGCCATCAATATGTACAATAAACGTGCGGCTCAACAGCACTAGGGTCTGGTTTTGACTTCCTCACCCTGTGTGGTGGTGGGAGTCGTAGCGACAGGCCGAGATGCGGTAGCTAAATAAAAATTAAAATAAGGTGGAAAACAAATTGTGAACCAGAATTGAAGATTTCAGCTAAAATAAACATAATCGGCTCAGATGCTGAAAACGTACCTGAGCTTAGACACCCATACATAATTCAGAAAGGTGACAATGTTTTATACTGGTGTTGCTTGCAAACACTCTGGTAATATTTTTAGTAAAAGTCGCACCTACTCTGAATCAAACCCATTTACCTCTCAGTATCTTTTTCTGATCCAGAACTACAAAACAAACAAAACAATGGTTGGACATCAGGAAATGCCTCCTTTCTAATTGTGTAATGTCAGACCAAATAAGCAGAACAAATAAACACACATAAAACCCAGCTCTGAAACATCACGCGAGAACAAGAACACCGCGGTGTGATATTCGTCAGTGGACATCATAAAATAAGACCAAAAACTGCACAATTCTCGTCATAAGCAGGATCCACTAATGCCTTCTGCTGAAACGCGTCCGCTGCACACAATGTCACTGGAGTGATTTCCCTGTATAAACAGAGCATCGTTCCAGGAGAGAAATGTGTCTTACTACTCTGTGCCGTGTTCTGCTTCCTCCACATCATTCCCCTCAGCGAGATTTGAATACATTGCAAGCCATTGTGTTTCATACGGTTTTATTTGTTGAGATTATTCTGCAGTAGAAGAGGTGGGCCCAAGACCCCCCAGCTCATTTCCAGACCCTCGTCAACACGTCTGGATATAAATTATTTCTCCTCACTTTTGTGTGGGCTACAGTTAAACCCAGGGCATAATGGGATTTTTCAGATAAGAAATTACCAGCACAGGCCATTCTTTTGTCTCTACCGGGGAGTTCAATAGCTACAGCAATAGAGAGGCTCCGGTTACCAGAGAAACGAAGAACACAGACCCCAGTCTCCATGGTAAATAGAAAAGCTATTTGTTTCAGCCTTTTCAAACCTTGAACAGGCCTTAACAGTTTGGCTATAATCAGAGCAGATTGACACCATCATTTGTTACCAGCTAAACTACACTAAAGATCAAACTAAGAACATTATCCAAATCAAGCAATTTGAAACAATTCTACTACTACCATAAATTAAAAAAAGCCTTTATTTTTCAAATAATTTTTTGGGAATGCAATATAAATAAAACATCATAGAATGCATGCCATAAAATTACCCCCCAAAATATTTATATTTATATATATTTTTTTTTTTTTACAAGAATTATTAGTTTAATAAAATAAAATAAAATTTGATATCATTTCACAGTTTTAATCCTTTAAAAAAAAAAAAAAAAAATTACCTTGCTATAAATAAAAAAACTTAAAGTAAATTATTTTAAAATAATTTAAAAATAAGTAGCATTATTACCATCAAGAAAAAAGTCAAAGATGATATGGGGAATGATTGACATAAATCTCTGTGCAGATTCAAATCTTCTATCGGTTTAAGCAACATCTGGATACAGCGGCAGTATCCACAGGTTTTATCCGCACAGTTTCTGTTCCATCAGTTGTGCTCCTTCCTTTAAAAAAAAAAGAAGAAGAAAAAGCAAAACGAAAGAATAAAAAAAACACTAAACAGCTGCAATTCTGTGCAAACACAGAGACTGGTGGCTTCCATTTCACTTCAATCACAGAGGGAGAAACAGCAAAATTACAGAGAATACAAAGACAGTAGTGCCGTAATTTCAGGATCGACAAACCCTGCAATAAAATTACCCAAATTACTGGCGTATACAGTAAGTGCTGCTCATGGCTAATCTTCCTGTGTCATTGCCACTCCAAGCGAGAGTGCCCTACTGTACTTGTGGGTTCTGATCCCAGTCATTCTACATTGTTATTGTAACGCTTGCCTTCTGTCTGGGGGTTTTTTTCTCTCCTTTCCTTTTTCTGCCTGGCAACCGGTTCTAAGGCTCTCCGCGCACCAAATTCATTTCGCTCTTCAATGAAAACTGCTGTTTATATTTAAGGTTCCTCCAGAATGGAAGAAGCCTATTGTTTTTGTTATTTTTGTCACTTAATACAGATATGTTCTCAAACTGTATAAAAAAAACAAAAAAAAAAAAAAACATATCTTTGGCCTCCTGTTATGAAGGCAAAAAACAAACTTTTAATAAAAACACGAAGATCAGAAATACTTAACTGTAGAAAGGCTTTTGTCTGTGATTACAGTCTTAGCATACTGAGAACCACGCCAAAACAGACTAATTATCCTGTGGCCTGTTTATATAATAATGAATATAATTAAATTACACAAAGAGACATACTAGCAATGCTCTGAATACTAGAACATTATTTTAAATAGAAGATTTAATTTGTTATATTTCTGAAAGAGAAATGGCACCGATTTTTCAAAAGAAATAATGGAGGAGAGTTACTGTGCGTTAACGTAGTGACAGCTAAACGCCTAATTTGATCAAAAAGCATTAAAAAAAGTCAACTAACAGCCAATGGAGCCAGTATCAAAACTGAGAACAATTAAAATAAAGAGAGGAAGTATAAAAGTCAAATACAAACAAAATTTAAATCACAAAAAAATAAAAAAGGGTTATGAATATAAATGACCAAGTTCATTTATAGGGCCCAGTGTATTTGCCATTTAGATTGGTCGGATGAAGCCAGTTTCTAATTATAACTGGAATATTTAACATTTTTAATTAAAAACGTAGTCCAGAAAATACATGACAATTAGATTTAAAGTATTTCTAAAATTAAGTTGTGTGGTATTAATTCTCCATCACAGCTGCAGTTTAATTCTTTTTTTCATAGTGACATGCATATTCAAATAATATTTTAAAAATCTATAATTTAATGAGCACAATTATTTATTAAATTGCTAATATCATGTTGATCACAAAGGATTTGGAATTGTTCCTTACTTCTGATTAAAATAACAATACAAGTTTATAAATCCCAAAATGCATTTTTTATTTATTTTTTCCATTCATTTAACTCCCTGTGCAACGTAGTGAGACACAAAAAGTGTTTCGCAAACACACTCACAAACACAGCATGTGACTTACTGTTTCCGTACTGAGCGCGCTAGGCCAACAACAAAAGGCCTTGTGTAGGACTCTACACACACAGACTCATTGTTAAAAAAAAATCTTCACTAAATGAATTACGTGACAAAGCCAGCTAGGCCCTGTTTGATGGGGAAGACTCACTTCAGTGCAATAGTTACCTATATCTACATCAATACTGCAAGCAAACAAACAGCGGTCATCATGAAATTCCTTACTTAATTTGGCTCTGAAGTCCTCAGTGCTCCAGATTTAAAGCTTCATTCAATTGGTGCCGGCCTTAAGCCTGATATATATTTTCTAATTGTTAAATATTTTACTTTTGATTTGTAAAGACAGTTTGCTCTTAATTCCCGGCATCGCCTTAATACAAAAAACATATCTGAAGCATTGAAACGCAAGTTTATGTCACCGAAGACAACGACATTGGCGGTTGTTCACGCAGCTTCCTTTGAATACTCAATGTCTGTCTGCTCCCGAAACTGAGACTGATACAGTTTGCATCAGCACAAAAGACTCACCTCCCCTTTAATCTGTAAAATAATACCGAGCAAAGTTTTGAGGGTTGGAGGGCAGGACAGTTAAGGTCTTAGTCAGTGTATAGAATTCATTCCCTAATAATACTCAAAATTTGAGTGCACTGAGCTTGGATTTTTATCAAGGTTGAAGAACCAGGAGAGACAGCAGACGATTCCTGAGCATAAACCATTTGTGTCTGGATAAGTGTAAATTATGGCCATGCACTTAAGACAAAAGGTGCTCAAGATGGAGGTTAAGTTGTGTTTCTATTTAAGACTCCTTTACCTTTGTGAAATGTGTGATCTTTTAATAATTGGATGCTGTATCTCGTAGGGCAAGCTTGTTTTCCAAACCACAAGAGAGATTCATATTTTTATGGTGCCCTGTAGGTTTTTTTCTTCCATACTTCACCCATCAGACTTTTCACCAGCATAACACTTTCTAGGACACTCCAGGGAACATGTGTCTATTCATGAAGGAATTTCTACACTTGCAGGGACAATTCATGTCACATGTTTCATACAATGGAATTAGATCAATGTATTGGAGACAATAAGATCAAAGTCTTTATGCATTAATTTAAAACAGCTGATTGCTGTTATTCACAACTTACTCCTCAATTATCACTTTTTGGAGACAATTCCTTCCGGACTGTGTGACCAATCAGGGCAGCCATAATGGTACACTGTTGTTTAATCTAAAAAAAAAATCTGTCTTTTTTTTTTTTTGGCACATATTATTTACATAGGAAGCATGCTAAACGCAACTGATCACACTGTTCTAAGTGCATCATTGATATTTAATGGAAGATATGGGCGAGTCAGGTATATTTAAAACATCAGCATATATTGTATGCTTGAGCCTTTAAAAGCAGTAAAGGTCTGCATTAAGATCACTAAGATCTTATGCTGCAATTACCGTTGAGCCTCTTGTCAAATTTTCATTTTAGAGCAACATTATTCTGTTAATCTGTGCTTTTTTAAGATGAAATGCACCAAAGCCAAAAAATACTTTTTTAAAGCAATACATTGAAACTTCATGTAAAAGACTGAAACTTAATCGACCAGTACATTAGTAGGGCTTTGTTTTTTTCCCTCGCTCTCTCAGCAGGAAAGGTTACCTACCCCTGAAAGCAGGTAGGTTACCTACCCCTGAAAGCAGGTAGGTTAGAGAGAAGCAAATCCGTTTCAGTTACAATAACTTGCACGGTATAAGAGGTCTGTCGGCAGGTGGAGAAAAAGGTACCAGCGTGTGCATTAGAAATGATGAAAGGTCAGCACTTAGGGGAGTTAAGAAGGATCAGTGGGCAAGAGGACGGCATTTTTATTTTTTTATACAAACAGCATATCACAAAATACTCTCACATACTCAGGTCATTTAATTTCACGTTTATAAACAGGCGTGTCGCACTCCAGAAAAATACAAATGTGGGCCAATATGGGGTAAAAAACGTTCACATTAGTGCATCCACTGATCCCGTGCTAAAAGCTCCTTATACAGTACGAAACGCACTTTACATTGCGCTTCCAAAAAGGATTTAAAAACACAGGGGCTTACAAAAGGTTATGTCATACTATATTAAGGCTTGTATGATTCCAATGGTACAAGGCAGCGTGAGACAGCACAGAGCCTTGAGTGAGGCTCTGCTTGTACCCTTCGGAGGAATTTCCATGCTCTCCATGAAAAAGTGACAGTTTGAAACACAAAGATTTCTGTTTCGCTCCTGCCTACATACTGTGTCAGACACCTACGGTAAATGAAAAGCGGCCTCAATGACAACAAGCACAGTGAGAAGCACACAAAAACAGATTACCTTGTCAGAGCCTTTACATTTCATCTGCATGATACAAGGTGCACGTCCCTGGCTCTGCGTACCGTGGGACACTCAGACTTTAGCATGAGGAGCTATTTTTATTCATTCACTTGCTTACTTCTCTTCCGTGTCGACCATTGCACGCACAGAGATGAGCGCGTGGAGAGCGTGGAGCGCGTGTGCAGAAACACAAAGACAAGCAGGATGCCCTCATTGCAGCTCTGCATTTATGCCAGGCCACACGTCAGGACCAACCCAAACCCATTTGTATGTCAGTCACTTTTTCAATATGGTGTTTTTAAACCCATTCTTAAATCCATTCAGCCCCCTACAATGCCCTGATATGCTGCCCAACACAACACGGTTAACACTCCTGCAGTCAGCCGATTCTACCCTGAAGTCCATGTTTATTCCTGCATTCAGCCGATTCTACCCTGAAGTCCATGTTTACTCCTGCAGTCAGCCGATTCTACCCTGAAGTCCATGTTTATTCCTGCATTCAGCCGATTCTACCCTGAAGTCCATG
>JAOVYW010000064.1:4565-42618 GCA_025775045.1 Hiodon tergisus | reverse complement strand
ATATTTGTTATTTCTATGTCCAAAAATATTGGCCTACTGATGACTGAGAGCCAGGCACATGAGACAAACTTCATGTCAGTCCTTTAACAGGCTGGGTACTTTAGTCTCAGCAGTCATCTTGGAAGCACTCTGTGACAGGTTGACCATCTCAGTAGGAATGTAAAAAACAGCCCACAAACATTAGCCAAATCTCTGTTTGTTGTTTCTTTGTTTAGAGGAATGGAGCTCATCTAAGGCATCTGGGCAGGGATAGCCAGGTTATGGAAGATAATCCTGTTCTAATCTACTGTCTTCTCATCTCAGTAAAAGCACAGTTCTATCTCCACTCAGTCAGTTTCTGACTCATTGCTGTCACCACCCATTTACCCAACCTAATGCCCTGCTGGGTTCTTCTTCTGAGTTGGGAATTCTGAGGGACTCATCCAGAATCAAACAAACCGTTATTTCATTTTGGTCATTACCTTTATTTTAATTTTATTTTTAATAAATATAATCAATTATCATACAAAGTGCTCAAACTGTTAAATAAATGGTTGGATTACCATTAAGTAGATTAGACATTATCTTGGAATCTCTTTTCTTACGATGGGTAAGGAATGCGACTTGTAATTTGAGAAACTAACCTAAGCAGCTCTATCTTTAGGTTTTAATCACATTATCGCCATGCAGGTGTGGATAGTCATGTTGTCCTCTTGGTGACCCCTAAACATGGTATCTGTTGTGGTGTAAATGAAATCCATTTGGATAAATGAAATCATATTATAGAGTATCAAGTGTATAAAACTGCAATGGACTTGTGGTTGTAGGTTCAAGTCTAAGAATGAAGGGTTTATGTATCCTTGAAAAAGGATTTTACACTATGAAACTGTATTGAGTGAAACTGTATGCCATGTAAGTTATGCTGAATCATGCTGGCTGCTGTATACATTTATGCTGTAATCACATTATATAATTCAGCAATTAGGCACAAGAACAGTGTTGTGCTTAACAACCCTTTTAGCAGGGCCTATATTGATGGTATAGGATTTGTGCCTTGCTTTTATAAAACAGTTACCGCATGACACATGACATACAAACAAAAAATTATTAGCAAATAAATTAGAATGTATCCCTCCCGCTAGAGAATATAGTCCTGGTCACAATCATAATGGACTGAGAAACAAAGCACTGTTGCTAGGCAACACAAACCTTACTTTAGCCTAGATATTTTTTTTTATCTTTCCAAAAGTATCTTAGTACTTTGAGAGATTGTTTTGTAATTTATGAAAAGTCATTGCTGAAGCATCTCACAGCCCACTTGGTTTGGTGTTTTTGTCGAGTCATTTCAAACCTGGCAATAACTGGAGCACGACGACTTGTTTTTGGCCCCTTTTCTCTCTCACACCACTCATCATCTGTGTTTTTGTTTGCGACTTTGATGTTGTTTACAATGAGCAGGTAAACTGGTAACAGTGCTGAACCATGATTATACACATGGGTAGAACGCTCATGGTCCGGCAATGAAGCTGGGCCAAACTACCTGTTTTATAATCATTGAAATTTCACTCTAATTGACTAAATGCATAATTCACTGCCACTGTAGAAGAGTAGAGTACTGTTATGTTCACACTATGAACTGCAGACATACAAACCGACGACGTTCAAACAGATGGAGTTATTTATGTGCATTTGAATAATCAGGGATAATCCCTCATCCACTCTCACTTTCTAAATAAATGAACTAAGTTCCATCATGCCTGAGAATTTTCATTTTGGAATGACACCAGTTGATACGTGCAGCCAGCCATGTAGACCTTAAGCATTGACAGGAATCCCTCGAAAGTGATGTTACTTCTCAGCTTAGAGGTCACCATCAAGGCCTGAACTGAGCCACTTCTCTGGCAGAAGTGGGTCAGGGTTAGATGACAGATGTAGCCCAGACAATCTCAGAGGCCCACACACTGCTGCCTTGGATCTGGCCCATTACACACTGCTCTCAATCAGTGGCTCTGGGAGTTAGGGGAGAGCAGTGTGGGTGAGACGACAGCTTTCCTCCCCTTCTGCCACGCCGAAGCTAAGCTCTTTGTGGAAGTGTGGTCGGAGTTGGAGGGAGCATATCAGAAGATGGCTGTTAACCCTACCTCCCTGCCTCATCCACTCAGAAACCAATCCCTGTGACCGTCGTAAACCCATCACCACAAAGCCTTTAAAGGCAATCTGGGTCAGAGGCTGTCAATGCTGATTAAAAGGGATTTTTTTTTTTTTTTGCGCTTTGAAGGAAAAGGCTGTGCACACATAAACCACTTTAGCAATCCGTTGCCAGGGAAATGCATGTTTGACTGACTGGCTTTACTGCTGGATCGAGATTCGCGCTCTCTCCCCTGGTGCTGCCTGATTGTGGCCCTCCTCCTGCTGGGGCCACGCGTCTGTCAGTGGCTCGCACTTATCTGAAACCTGCAGTATTTCCCTGGTAATGGAAATGGCCTGTACTTCAGAGCAACAGTCCTATCTGTGTTGCCAACAAAAGCACACAATCTAACGATTGTTCGGTTTTTCATGATGTAGGGGTGTGTAAAAGTGCACTTACGCTTGCTTCTTCAAACATTAGTATTAGCTCAAGTCCTGATCACTGTATGAATGAGTAAACAGATCTCTGCATGATCTAGTAATTTTCTCTGCCATACTTCTATGCATCAGTGCAGGCAAGGAGCAGAGTATAATTTAAATAAATGGTTTTATATCAAATAAAAAAAATAATGAATAAAAACTAACAGATGTTCAATTGAATCTACTTGTGTTAGTAGGATATCTCCCTTTTACTTGTATCTTAGTTTTGGCACTGAAAAGGAACTATTATTATTTGAACTGTTCAGTGAGATCACTCTTTAATCTCTGAACACTTTACAGCAGGAGTGGTATTCTACTCCTGCTGAAACTTTCACTTCAGTTATAATTTATTTAAAGAAAACTACCCCTGGTATTTTATTATACACAACATAATTTCTTCAACAATTCCTTTACACCATTTTAACGCAATCTCTTCAACATCACTGACCTTTCTGACTGTCAAAGACTACTTGGCCCAAATGACTTATATTTGGAGGTTCCATGCATTTTCTCAGTCTCCATAGGAGGCAACACAAGTAAAACCTGTAATTTATCGTGGGAGTGCTTTTGTCCAACATACTCTCCCTTTTATCCTGGTTAATTTGCATGCATCCAGGAAGACTCTGCAACCACGCTCTTGGCGTTTGCTCACTCATAATTAGGCCAAGCCGCTGGCTGGATGAGCCACCCAGCTGCAGTCAATGAATCCTCGCTAATCCCCGGTGCTACAGCTGGGTTCATTCCGGCACAAGGTGGCAAAAGAATGGAGCCTGCCTGGAATTCACAGCAAAGGCTGCAGACATTAGCCGCTAAAGGCACAGTTTGTGCTCCTCAGATTCGTGCGTCATTCTAAAGGGAAACGGCTGCAGCAACAATGTACACTGTTTACACTGTACAAAGAGAGGATGCCGTCACTGGCTGCAAGCTGCTCTTTTTGTCACTCCTCTGACCTCTTCATGCAGAACAAGCAGTGTAGGAGGCGGCTTCAGTTACACGTTGATGCTTACTCTGTTTGCAAGCATGCCAAGTCTGTTTATACCGTTTACAATGGGCAAATAGGCTATTATTGTCTCTGTAAACAGCTGTAAACAATGAAAGCTGTTTACAGGGATTTTTTTGTTTTATTTCTCAGCATGGAGTGTGACTTAAAGTGCTCATTGAGAACCTTTAAATAATTATTACTAGCATGACAGCTCTCTTGCTCTCCACATATTCTTTCTGGTTACAAGGAATTCCGGAATATGTAGCACGGAAATCTCTGCATCTGAAATAGGCTATAGTAAGTAAAAACAAAGAAGTCAGACGATTACCGGTGTGACGTAGAAGGATAAGCAATACTGCATCGAAAAAATGTTTGTGGCCTGCTACATAAAGCAGACAGACAGGCATCAAGGCATTCCGGTACTTTGATTGTTGATTGATTGATTTGTTCAAGCACCCAATAAAGGATGTACATCCAGCTTTGACAGTCAGCCTGTTATGCTAGTTGTAAACTGTTGCGACTGCTTAAAACACTTATTTTCAACCTGCACTAACTGAGTACGACATCATTATTCATTTGGTGTCTATCCTAGGGGAAACATTTGTAGATGATGTGTAGATAATGCATGGAATTGTATAAAAATGTGATTCTTTCAGTGGGTTTTCAATGGAAGGTTATTTCTTTCTTTCTGTGTCTACGTCCTGCAGTAACAATACATTTATCATCTACAATATAAAATATTAATCACACAGTAAGTTTAAACCTAATTTTTGTTATGAATGCAAATTCAAGGGTTCTGCTTAATTTCCTGTCCAGGAGGCCGTGCTGCTGTGTTGTGACTGTAAGGAGCGTCTCTTTGGCTCAGCGGTTCAGAGGTGATGTCACTGGGCTTCACTGCCACTATGCAACCTTTTGGGCTGAAAATAGTCAGGTTGTGCTGTAGTTATGAGATATTTAAACACGTTGGTGAGGCCTGACACAGGATTTCCATTTAAGTTCATGATCTCACAGAGACTTACTTACTGACCGAGATTTAACATAATTGTTTTAAAAAAAAGGTCCTCTGGAAAGAAACAGCAGGAATCTCGAGACAGTCTTCCTTCCAAGGCTGTAATGTAAATCCATCCACTGCAAAAATGGATTATAAAGTCCATGACAGGAAAAACAAAACAAAAAACAAGCTGTGAAAATTTCATTATTGATTGTGTTAGAATTGCTCCCAAGATCAGAGGTTAGTGCTGTTACTGCTTTTTTTCTGACACGGGTCAATGTATTACATACAACACGGGTTTCCTCTGGGTGCCCGGGTGTCCTCTAACTATCCATAGACATATGTGTCAGGTGACTGTGAAGTTGTAAATGTGTGCCAGCGTCTGCCTGTAAGTCCTCTGCCCTGCGATGGGTTGGCATTCTGCCCTGGATGTTCCTTGTCTCACTCCCTGGTATGAATAAGGGAAAATTAATTAATTCGTTTTTATGGCTCTGCTACCATGGTATCTTTTTGTCTTCATTCTAGACACGACCAGCTCGTAAAGTTAATGAACTAATGAACTGCGTGACATCCCACTGTCTCCCAGTGAAGGCAGAGGGTGAAAACCGCAGACACTGCGGCTCTGGGACAGCTAGCTCATCCCTCCCCATCCCCTGGTTCCGTCAGCCTCACGGCAGGAACACTGATAGAAAATGTCCTGCTCCGACAGCCTAGCCCGTGTCTGATGAATACGTGGCATGAAGGCATCACTGGAGTGCACGAAACAGAGGACCGGATTTAAATACATCAGCATATGACAGTCTGAGGGTAGAACCACTTGGGTGACATAAGTCTGTTACTTAGAAGGATATTATAGCATAATGAAGCAACCCATGATATAGTTATTTACCAAATGACCCGTATTAATTCCCCAATTACTGTCTAAACAGCTTTTTAGTGTTGTGTGCTCGAAAAATAGCTGCAATTATTAGTAGGTCAATCTTGGAGACTGTGCAATTGGAGAAATCTTAAGCAAATATTTTTAACCATAAGGGATAATGTTTAACTGAGATGTTTAGCATCCCTGTGGAATGCTCTTTCCCACATCTCTAGTAAGAATACATTGAATTGTATGTCTGTGAAATTAAGTTACTATGGAAGCGTCATCCATTATCCAATTTTACTATGCCAGTCATGCAATAATCTGAAACAATACTTGTTTTTTTTTTCTTTTTACAGTCAGCAGCTGATTAATTAATCCGTCTGCAAAACATCACAATTTGCTGTTTAAACAATGGCAGGCAGTGACATTTTAGAGCAGGCATCCACTGCCTTGCCATGCTCTTTACCCACTTCAATGCACCACTTCCCTTGCGTGTGAGCATTTGTGTTATATTGTCTCCCCAGTCACTGTGCATCCCTGTTCTGGACTTTCAGCATTAATAGACATTATTCCACCACTATCATCATTATATTGGTCCAAGGACATGATGATGTTTGCATGTTAAGGGGGGCGTGCTTTCTGACCAGCAACTCTGACACTAGCATTTGTACTTGTGTTTGCAGTTTTCAAAAATTCAGCTATAGAGCCTTCTGGAATTGATTACATAATAGGGATGAGAACTCCTGTCTCCCCTGGCGGCATAGGGAGGAATGTTCTAATAATCTGTGTGCAACTCGAGAGACCTGAAGTGACAGCCTTGTGATCTGCCGGCTGATGGTAAATATCTCTGAGGATTAGAATTTGAGCAAGTGGCTTCCGTGCCTGTCTGTCAGGCTCTGGCTGTCTCCCATGGTAGCACTAATTGTGCTCTGCGGGTGTCACTCTGAGGCTGGCCCCCTCGAAGAACAGGCAGACACCTCTCTTTGCTGAGAGGATGACGCACCGCTGGAGAGTGGTTTCACGCTAATTCGGGACATGAAAAACGTCATTCTGTAACAGCTTAAGGCTAACTGAAGATATTGCAAATGTGCTTCATCGTAATTTCCACAGGGCACCCTGAATATGTGTTCCCTCTTTGTGGTAGAAATGCATCTTGACTAAATCTTATTTAAAATATGCTACATACATGTTGAGTAATGAGAATGAAAATCTGGTTCTGGTGTTCCATCCGTTTTACTGTCCAGACCTCACATGGAGCGCGGAGAAGGAGGATGGCTGTGCACAGTCACTCTGCTAATGCGATCGGATGGAGTTTGCCTGTCCCTAACCTCACTGTCCGCTGAAGTGAAACATTAGGTCCTGAATTATAGCCTTTTCTCGTCGATTGAACCTGCTGCCTCAGCTTGTAGGCTCCGTTTACATCAAGTCTGACATTGTTGTTGGCCCCCCTTCTCACGGCCCTTTAAAAAGCAAACCAGAGGACAGTTGAAGCCCTGCAAAACAATCTTCATCCTTGAAGTCTGAGATAAAAAGTTAAATGTGTGGCATTGGCATGTGGCTTTCAATACACACTCACAGGAAAAAGGTAAATTATTTACTCCAAATCATTATTTGGTAGGAAATTTTATTTATTTGTTTTTCCTATGTGCACAATATTTTGCATGCCACTGTTGGGTTTTATGTGCGATGTGGGATGTCCCTTCTCTCTGATAATTTTCTAAATGTATTGAATATGTCAGAATTATGTTTTGTTACGCATAATTATATTAATATTATGTTAAATTAAATAATATAATATACCTCCAAATTTTCAAATGACCTGTGACTTAAATGTCTTATTATTTCAGTGTACTTGGATATTGCAGTAGGTAATCTAATACGTGTCAACATATTATTATTTCCAATATCAGAGACAGAGTGAAATCCCGCTCCAAATTTTGTTTGAAAACCCACTAGACTTAGACCCTTTAGGAAATATTCACAAATAAAAGCAAAGTGAAATTGATTTAAAGACATTTTAGGTGTTAAATATAACTAAATGTTTTGCCAATTGCCAACAAAGAGCGTGGCTATTGCTGTTACAGTCATCAGACTGAAAGATCTTTAAGCTGCAGGCTATAAAAGCATTTCAATCAACTGCTTTTCTCATTAATTTAACTAATAGCTTGGCTTTCCAAATGCTGCTCTGAATGCTTGTTTTGTAATATTCTAATCTATATTTGAGCAAATTGAAGAAACAACAACAGTTCTTTTCAGAACCTTATGTAATTTCAATAACAAAAACCGTCTTTTAGCTCCCATTTCATTTCCTCATTGTTTTGAAGAAGATCATTAACAAAGCCAGTATTTGGGCAGGGAGGTCTTAAGGTTAAGCTTGATGAAAAAACACATTGTTTTATTGGCAGCTCCATTAAAAGCTACTAAATGGAATTAGACAGGGCAAAACCAACTCGTTGTTTGTGACGTTTTGAAAGTATGGCCGCGTCCTGCCCGGCATACTCTAACGGGGAACGAGCCTCTGACCCATTCTGTCATCATCATCAGTCCTTATACCACTCCAGCTCCTTGCCCTGCAGAGCTGTCAAGTTCATTTAGTAAACTGTCAGCATGAATATGAGTCTTTGACTGCTTGCCATGCTATGCAAGGGCTGTAGAGTTTTACATTATCCTGCTGCTTATTGAATTTTTGTGCCTATTCTCTGGATTTCCACAACAAAATCTCCCTAAAGACCTCATATGTTTCTTTGTGGTTTTGTAGCTAGCAAATGGTTCTTTTTGAACCGGTGGTTTATGGTTGACTCACTTGCACCTCACCACAAAAGTCATCTACTTTGGGGGTATTTTTCACTTAACTCTGTGCAGATTACATTCTCTGTAATGTTCGTAAAATGTAAAAACACAGTATAGTGAAGGAATAAATTTTAAAATGATAATGAATTTGTGACTATTTTGAGCATTGTGTATTGTAATAATTGAGCACTCTGTATTTGTTAGAAATGATTAATATCATCATAAAAATTCTATTCATTGAATTTTTAATATCCATGATTTTTTTGTCCATTGGTTATAGAACAGGAAGCACTTAAGCTGTAGAAATAAATGGCTTTGTTATGGAGTTGATTAGTTATTGACCCCTCTTTGAAGGGGGGTATTGGACGCAAGATGCCGTGAAGAGAACTGTAGGTCATTTATACCTTTGGGGAAACCTGCTTTTCACCCCAGTTAAGTGCACCCCACTTTAATAACGCAGGTATTGTGCGAGCTCCGTAACATTTTTCAGTCCCATGATGACTACGGGCTGGATTGACCTTCGTTTGCACCGCTATTGTAAGAGAAATGACTGTAAGAAAGTTTCATTAATTTGAGATGTCTGCAAAGGAGTCCCCAGGCTATGGTTTAATGAATGCACATTACCAAGAGGTGAAAGTGCTCTAGGTTTCGCTTCTACACCAGTCAGAATGCCCTTCTTGTTTCTGAAGCCACCATCTTGCCAGAGTTCTTACCCTCATATGGACAGCTCATACACCGCTTTGTTTTTTCAGACGCAGATATTTGAAAATGCAACGCAAGCTTCTTCCTCTTTATTAGTAGACCCTGCAGTGATTATGAGTTCTATAAATTAATTTCAAAAATTACATTTGAAAACGAGTAGTCTCCTTTTGTCCACTACGTAATGGGAAGATCTCTGCTTAATTAATATCAATCAAGGAACTGAGTTAGAGATAATAGTGAAGGTATCATATTATGCTGGTTGCTAAACAAATTAGGCGTAGACAAAACACAGCAGAGCCCAGCTGTTTTATTAAATTGACCCAAGTTGCTCTGCAGTGAGTATAACGCACAGGTTATCTGAATGCTCTGGCAGTGTGTGTGGTTAATATAATGCAATAGGAAAGCAGCTCGAAAATTGATTTTTAATGGAAATAAACACAGATGTTTTGGATTACTACTACCACTGACCTACTTCTGTCTTATAAAATTGTAAGCAATCGTATTTGCTCAGCATAATTGACTTTTATTGAATTACCTGCTTTATGCCAATTAGCTGGAAAAGGTTCAATGCATTTTTAATGAGCTTGACGGCAATATTTTAAAGTCAATTCGGCTCCGTTTAGTCATGAATGAAAAATACACTATATTGGTAATCCAACCACCAATGGGATGTCACACTTTAATTTTGAAAATGCTGTAATATTAACAACATGAAGAATTTTTTTAAGATATTGCCAAATGTCTATAAAACATGAATGGTTTCTTTTTATAAATTTTTGTTCACCGTAATATATCATCTTCAAAGCATATTTTCAACCAGTCTTAGATGTAAAATTGAGAAATTATGCAGAATAAAATCATCTTAAACAATCCTTTGCTAGCATAAATATCACGAGGATGCATCTAAACCCCTGCCAGAAACAAGTTGATCATGAATCCGAAACATTTCATGGACTGTATGCTAATGAATGAGGACAAAAGGCTAATTGTTAACTTTTGAGATTAGTTCTTCGGATGAAAGTCACTAGGTTTAAAATATGAAGGCGACATTAAAAAAAACAGGCAGCCCGAGGAGCTTCTGATATGAACCATATGGAATCCGCCCACAGTCAACTGTAGCCCATCCGTTATCTGTGGGCTGAGTGGAGAGAGAGATGTACCTGTCATTTAACTCTAAAAATAACACATCTGCATCTGAGCATGTGTCTGTCATCACCCGTAGATGACAGAAGACAAGCTCATTTACTTTAAAGGGGAAGGGACCAAAAGAAAAAGAAAAAACATCAAAGCCTCCTTGTTTTTCAAAATCCAAAATAATTCTTATCTGGGTATAGTAATTTAGCACTATCTCTATTACTACTAGACGTCTGCCAGTTTAAATTCAGATAGATATCTTAACATCAGCCCTTTTGAACATTGAAACCAGCAGGCCAATAGAACTGCATTACGCATGCTTAGACAGCAGTGCTTCAGATACAGTCAAAGAATGAACACTGAGACAACATCCATAAGAAATTAAATGGCATGTCATAAGCTCTTAATTTGCTCACTAAGCAGGCATAAAAAAAGCCCTCTCAACACCGCCACAATAATTTTCTGCTCTTGTTGGGGTTTTATACCTCACTGCCATAAAAAAAATAAAAAATAAAAGCTGACATGAAAAACATTTTTTTAAATCCTACATAGAATTACCAAACTATCTGATATTTCTGAATACCCTTTCCATTATCCTTCAACTGCAAGCCACCAAGGCATCATTTTACAACGATGTTCTGGTATTAGATATTGTTGGATAACAGATTTATCTGTTTATTTACATGCAGTAGTAATATTACAATACGCCCATGAAATGCATCTTAATGTAAAGTATTTAAACTGTCAATTCGCAGAAAGCATGGCATGCATTAAACCCATGGTGGGAGGTATTTGTCAGACAGCAGGCTTGTCTTGTCATTGCTCACAGCTACAGAAGCTTTGATCTAAGGTGATGTAATTTGGTGAACAGTAAAATGAATCATTCTTTCCATACTTGCTCATTAATTAGCAGCTGCAGGCATACGAGCAACATCTGCCGCAGTGACTGGAGCCCCTTCCCATCTTCCCCAACGCAAGGCCTGACCCGAAGCCAGCATGGGGCTAATGTGTGGCTCCTGCCACCCCCTGTTTTAATGTTGCAGAACTGCTGAGGGACCCAAAATGATCTGGAGAAGAAGTTACACGTCAAATTGAATAATTACTCTGTCAGCCACATCCACTTGCAGATTACTTTCTTAAGCGTGTTCCAACACTGCCTAAGGTCGCACCCATATTTAGAAAACATTTGGCTGCATTTATCATTTTCTATTTTAATTGTGAGTTTTATTTGTGTCTCTTTGTTATATATGTCTTGTTATATTGGGCATATATAATCATGGTAAACTGCCACCTATTGTCTGACATGCCATTGGGAAATTGCTGTTAATTCCATAGAAACAGTACAAATCTGTAGTAATTTCTTGTTCTGATTAAAATGTGCCTTTAATGATTTAACGACAGCTATAAGAATGTAGCTTATAGAGTTTGCATACGGTCTGATACTACTGTGGCTGGAAATGAAAGAGAAAGGACATCTTATCATTGTAAGTCTGATGACAAAGCAGTAGTTTCCTATACTTTCCCATCATGTTCAATGATCCCTCTGCCAATGTCAATTTCTTCATTCTTGCTCATTGCCCATTGGGAAGCGAAATAATAGGTTGAATGCAAGATTAATTGAGATTCATTAGTTCAAATGGAAGTATCTAACGTTGTGCTGTGAAATTAGATGCCAGATAGATGGATATAAATATAGAACAAATTAATTAGGTATAACACAGCACCTTTCTTTTTTAATAGTATTCTTATGTCTCAATTTAGGAAAAAAGAAAAACCGTGTTATGTTTTCCCGTTCCTGCCATTGCACCTATCTGTGTCTATTCAAATTATAATGTAATGTGGTTGATGTTCTGAAAAGTACTTAATGGTTGGTGTTTCAATTAAAATCCACAGCATGAGCCCCCCCCCCCCCCCTCCCATACTCACCTTCTTCCAATTGCCTTATTTCGATCTAAAGGTAGCCTGCATTGAAGAGGGGAAATAAAGGAATGAGAATGTGCAGTGAATCAGAAATATTGTCACATATGGTGTGAATACTGTACCATTTAATACATGCTGTTAGGAAGTATGATAAACTAAACACATTTTTCATAGTTTTGAAAATTATAACAATACCAGTTCCGTTTAGATATTTTATGTTGTGTTATTTATTTATTTAAACTTAGTTTCCCATTGTTCCCTACATATATTTTGTTCAGTAAATGTTCAGTTTTGAAGTCGCTTTTAAAACAGTAGCCGCCCTTCCATGAAACAGCTTTCTGTGTAGCTGAGTCCTCAGTGCTGCTGAGGGCTCTTCAACTTGGGTTTTTATTACAGGCTATTAGCATGGGTTGTGCACCTGAGGGCCATTTGCCTCTCCTGCAATTCTCCATGGTGGCTAACCTAGTTTCACTGTCGCAAGCCCAGCATCACAGAGCTGATTTGACGAGAGACAGATTTCCAGCGAGCGTATTGGCATATATCCGCGGTGGCATTGTGAGTCACTGTTCGGTACAGCGGCGCCGAGCTGTGCTCCACATTTTATCACTCTGCTGGTTTTGTTCTACAATTAACCCTGAGAACAGGACCACTTGCCAGACGATTTGCATTGCAATGACAGCTGTAGCTTCAACCTGAATGCATGCTGCCCAAATCATGTAACACGGAATTTCAATTCAGAGGTTGCTTGTATTTCGCTTTTTATTAGAGTCACAGGCGGCTTTACATGTTAGGATACATCGAATAACAGCTTTCAGATACCCGACAGAAAGAACCCTATTCTAGTAAAGCGAAATGTTTTACATACAACTGGGAATTGTTTCGCATAGTTATGTAGCTGTAGATCAAACAATGTACATCTTCAAAACACATGCTTAAATGGTGTAGACGTTAATCAACAGCTTATAACAATGGGCTGAATTATCAGTGAAACACGAAGATATAATATAATTATTTATATACCTTTGATATACAACGTTGACTAGTATGTACTATTATATTTTATTATTATGCGTTGCGTTCAGCTGTAAACCATGGCGTTAGTGGTGTATATCTACTGGATTCGGTATTTTTTTAAACCTATAAATATGGATTGTGCATTTCTATAATTTTTTTCCAGTATTTATAGTATATTAGTATACTGCAATCTGATCCTACGTATTATCCTTAAACATTGAAACGTTATCTCGGAAAAAAATGGAAGTGGTTGCTCTGTCGTTGATTGTTCTGAGTGCTTTTCACTACTGAGCAAAAGAGTAGTGTTCACCGTGACGAATGTGCCCTCTTGTGGTTTTAAGTTGAAAGTGCTAAAATGCTGACGATATCAGGTGAATTAAGTACTGGTCTTGCATTTTTACCACAATAGTCATATACTACTCGTGATAGGCTGTGATGAGGTCCGTACTGAAATAAACTTTTAGACATATGTAGGCGTATAGTAGTATTATGTTAAGTATCGTGTGAAAGGTGCCTGTTACTGTAATAGTCTCTGGAAGCATCTGGAATTACAGAATCAGTTGATGTTGTGTTGCTGTTCTCATATCTTTTTTCCCCACAGGAATTTTATTTTCAACACTTGTTTTTGGGCCAGCCTGTGGGTTTATCCTGGGGTCCCTCTGCACCAAAATATATGTGGATGCTGTGTTCATCGACAACAGTGAGTCGGACTAAAACACCAACGTGCCATCTCCAATTAATTAGTCATTCAGCTAAATTAGTTGTTCAACAAACTCATTCCATATTTTATGCACCAGCAAAGTCAGATTCACTGATATTTCACTTATATACCTGTTTACTTTTTTCATACAGCAATAAATGCATTTTTCCACTCGTGTGACATTAGTGTCTCAGTTACTTTCACTTTTTAATTCGAAGATAAAATGAATCAATATATTGCCAGCATAGCATGCAAGTTAAATGATCTTTGGCAGGACAGATACAGCAAGGCCGACATTGCACACATTTTGAATTTGTACAGCTGTGTATGTGTTTATGTCATGCACCTGTTTATGTCATACAGCTGTGTATGTGTTTATGTCATGCACCTGCTGTCGCTTTGTGGCAAGTCATTTTTAACACTTCTTCAATCCGATACTTTCCCCCCCTCGAGTCAGTTGAGTGTTGTGAATCTGAGCCTATGCATCAGTGACTGAAGCAGTGTGTGCCTTTTGGGTCTCTACAGGTAAGCTGGACATCACCCCAGACGACCCTCGCTGGATAGGAGCCTGGTGGGTGGGCTTCCTCCTCTGTGGTGCCTTACTCTTCTTCTCCTCGCTCTTCATGTTCGGCTTCCCGCAGTCCCTCTCAGAGCGGGAAGCCGACAGCAGCTGTGAGAGTGAGCAGGCCATGCTCCCTAACAGCCTGCCCCAGGACTACGAGAGTGCCAAGCCAAGCAACGGGGTCATTCCCAGCTACGAGCCCAGCAGCAGCCCCTCTTGCTGCCAGCAGCTGAAAGGTGAGGGGTCTGGGGGAGATGGGACATTAGCCAACTCCTCTTGCATTTAATTTAATGTCGTTTTCAGAACTGTGCAATGGATCATAAACGAAGGTTGATTAAAAAAAAAACTTGTTTAAAATAAGTAAGTGCACCGATTTGCACTGATTAGAGAAGGTTGTCTTCACTTTGTGTTTTAGTAGGTCTGTGGCAATTCATAACTCAAAACATATTAATATATATATATATCTTAATGCAATTCCAGTCTCAAGCTTTAACATTCAACATTACTTTCTTAAAGGTTCCCTAAAATGTGTTATTAGGTGGTATTAGGTGGACTCATGGTTTCCTTTTCCCCTTGTCTTAATTAACCTCTGCAGTGATTCCCAAGGTAACGAAGCACCTTCTTTCCAATCCTGTCTTCACCTGCATAATCCTGGCCGCCTGTATGGAGATTGCTGTGGTTGCTGGCTTTGCCGCCTTCCTGGGAAAATACCTTGAGCAACAGTTCAACCTCACCACTTCCTCTGCCAATCAACTTCTTGGTTAGTCACACACATGGCATGTTACATAGACTGTTGAGAAGGAAATTAACTCTATAAAAGTAGTCTAAAAGTAGTGAACGCGAGTTCCACTGTGTTAAGATGCCTATTTGTATTCATCTGTAGGTATGACAGCCATTCCTTGTGCTTGCCTGGGTATATTCCTTGGGGGTCTGCTGGTAAAGAAACTGAACTTGTCTGCTTTGGGAGCCATCCGTATGGCAATGCTGGTCAACCTGGTGTCCACAGCATGCTACATCTCCTTCCTCTTCCTTGGCTGTGACACAGTACCTGTTGCCGGGGTGACCGTTGCCTATACCAATGAGTAAGAGTTTGCTTCTCAATGTTTTTGTTTTTTTCAATATATAATTTTTTTGTATTTGTGGCTGCAGTATGGCATTCATGCTTTCTAAACATGAAAACAACTTAAGTATGTCTTTAATGTTATTGCTATAAAACTGCAGACTTAAATACAAACAGGTATTTCTATTCTCTCTATTTTCTGGAGTAATAGCATGTCAACTACAATAGCATTGTATTTGCATGTAATGGATTATTTTTTCAAACATAGTTTATAAGAATTTATCTTTCTTTAGACAATTTTTAATAAATATTTTGCTTTTGTTTTACATGTACTTAAGCCATACAAAAGTCTAAACTGTGATTTTGAAAGATTTTCTTTCCATATTATTCCATACATATCTACCATTTCTTATACTTGGTCACATAATAGTGCAGGTTAGCAGCTGTGTAAAAACCTTACTCTTTCCAGGACACTGTGGGCTGGGCAGAGACCAGAGGCTGCCTGTATCAACAACTGCAACTGCTACACTGCCTCAGTCAGCCCTGTGTGTGGTTCAAACGGGGTCACCTACCTGTCCGCCTGCTTTGCTGGCTGCACCAGTTCTGTGAGTGAACATGGTTTCTCCATTGCACTTCAAGGTCATATAACTTGTTGTTGTCCAACTCTTTTTTGTGACGTATTTAATATCTACGCTATTTCATCATTTTATATATGAACAAAAAAAAAACATTAATGCTAATAATGTCATTAGTGAGATTAAACATACACATTATGAAAGATCCTTCTGATGTAATCAATGGCTATGATGTAATATGGCCATTTTTAAAGAAAACATTAGTGAGCTGGCAAAACACATTTCTTTTATTTCTTATGGGATTCATATTCAACTGTAGGTTATAAAAGAATGGGACAATCAGAAAACAAAACATGGCAACAAAGAAAAAAAAATGACCCTGTTCAAAAGTCTGCATACCCTTAGTTCTTAATACTGTGTATTGCCCCCTTTAGCATCAATGACAGATGCAGTCTTTTGTAATAGTTGTCTATGAGGCCCCAAATCTTGCAGGTGGTATAGCTGCCCATTCGTATTGGCAAAATGCCTCCAGGTCATGCAAAGTCTTTGGTCGTCTTGCATGAACCGCACGTTTGAGATCTCCCCAGAGTGGCTCGTTGATATTAGGGTCATGAGACTGATGGCCACTCCAGAATCTTCACTTTTTTCTGCTGTAACCACTGGAGGGTCAACTTGGCCTTGTGCTTAGGGTCATTGTCGTGCTGGAAAGTCCAAGAGCGTCCCATGCGCAGCTTTCGTGCAGAAGAATGCAAATTGTCTGCCAGGATTTTCTGATAACATGCTGCATTCATCTTGCCATCAATTTTCACAAAATCCCCTGTGCCTTTAGAGCTCACACACCCCCAAAACATCAGTGAGCCACCACCATGCTAAATTCAAAAGCATTTAGAAATTTGCAATATGAACTCCTCATCGGTTACTTAATTTTAAGAAACAATGCAACAATTACCTGTTTTATCCTAGCCCAAAATAAATGTACAGTACTATCGTAGCGTGAGTGAGAACTGTATGGCTGTTCTGTTTTGGTTTTCCTTATTGTTTCAGATGGCTTTCTCACCCTATTCTGACCTCAGTTGTTGTGCTTAGGGTCCCTCATTAGTAAAGGGTTTAGTTGTCTATGTCTTTCAGGACCTTCAGAGAAGCGAATACAACAAAACTAACTTAGTTAAGTTAACTGAAGTTCTTTACATTGGCTGTAAAAATGTAAGAAGAGGCTAATTCATGATAATCGCTTTGGTCTCGATAATAATAGGCTTGGGGGAGTATAATTATGTAATCAGTAAGGTCCATTATAGAAGCCATTTCACACTCTGTCAAAAGAATCAGAGAACACATGTAGATGTGTTTACCGGTAAATTTCAATCTGACATTAAAAGGCTTGATCACACAGAATCATAAATGCAAAGGATTTGCAGTGGATGCAGAAACGCTTAAGATCCGACACTAACCCCCAAGGTTACTAATCACAGGCAAAGGATTAACGGCCGGTTCTTGGCTTTATACTTTCTTATGGGCCTACGTAAAGAGTAAGTAATAGTCAGCGTGCATGGTGTCTTCCCCTTCTCAGAATCTGACAGGGTGCACCTGCGTCTCCGGAGACAGTGACAATGCCACAGCTGTCCCTGGGAAGTGTCCCAGCCCAGGTTGCCAAGAGGCCTTCCTCACCTTCCTGTGCGTGATCTGTGCCTGCAGTATGGTCGGGGCCATGGCCCAGACGCCCTCCGTCATCATCCTCATCAGGTCTGCGTCACCTTCTCAGCCCTAAATGGGTCCCTATGTTCCATGTGACTGATAATCACCGGTGGTTTTTACGGCATCAAGGGGGGTGATCAAAAGTTATAAAACTGTTTATGAATACTGCGATTTATTTATACAGCTTTGAACCAACCTTTTGTTGAGTATATATATATATATATACACATACACACACAGGTGCATCTCAAAAAATTTGAAAAAGTTTTTTTTCCTAATTTAATTCAAAAAGTGAAACTTTCATATATTCTAGATTCATTGCACATGAAGTGAAATATTTCAAGCCTTTTTTTTTGTTTTAATCTTGATGATTACAGCTTACAGCTCATGGAAATCAAAAATTCAGTATGTCAAAATATTAGAATAAAGAATTTATAATATAGAAAGAATGATACTATTAGGACATTGCATGGGTAAAATTCTATTTTCATTGAACTGCACTGTTAGCAGTACCATAGTTATTTTTTATTGTGATTACTTTTTTTACAGGACTGTGAGTCCTGAGCTGAAGTCGTATGCACTTGGAGTTCTGTTTCTTCTGCTGCGACTACTTGGTAAGAAATTAACCAGATTGCTTTGTAATGTCAAAAATCACTTTTTTTGCTTAGAAATTTTCATATTGCCTCATTTTTTAAATCTACATTTGCGATGGTTGTGTGTGTCGAGATTATTTACCGGAAAAGCACGTTTCCACTCACACCGAGGGCCGATAGTTGATAATAGCTGATAATAACACTTGTGTTGTAGGGTTCATCCCTCCTCCTCTCATCTTTGGTGCGGGGATCGATTCCACCTGCCTTTTTTGGAGTACAGTGTGTGGGGAAAAAGGAGCCTGCATGCTGTACGACAACGTCGCCTACAGGCACTTGTACGTGAGCATCGCCATCGCTCTGAAGTCCTCTGCTTTCATTCTGTACACCACCACCTGGCAGTGCTTACGGAAGAACTACAAGAAATACATTAAGAACCATGAGGGGTACCTAACTCCCACCGAGCTGTTCGCTTCCAACCTCACCCTGGACAACCTGGGGAGGGACGTTAGTCAAAACCCAGCCAGCAGGACAAAGTTTATCTACAACCTGGAGGATCACGAGTGGTGTGAAAATATGGAGTCGGTTTTATAGTCTGAAAAATATACTGGACTATCTGCTATACTTTAATGCTTCAATTATTTTCATTTTTCTTTATTTCACGTTTTTAAAGAAATTATTTTTTAAATAAAATCATCCATTTCAAATCATTTTCACTCTGTGGAAGACTTGCTGCTCATTGCTTTTAATCCAGTTTGACTTGTTTCTGTTTAGAGTCCATTTCATTTTTGCAATAAAAAGAAAAGAAAAAGAAAAACATTTGCATAGATGGCATCGTGTGAGTTTAGCTTGATTGGCACTGCTAAACAGCTCCTGGTTTGCTTTGGCCTGTATCGTTTGCTGCTGTCTTCTGCTCCTGTGTTTGTCTGTCTCAACTGAAGTCAAACGTGGATCTGGTCACTTTAAATAAATTGAGAATTTTAGATTTGGGCTCATTTACGTTTCCAAGGATTTGCAAATTATTCTTTGGTATTAGATTTTCAAAATGAATCATTGATCCTAATTTATTTATTTTTTGCTATTTTTTTCCTAATTAATCGACATGAAAGCTATTTTGTGGACATTACAGTAGTAATGTCAATGGCCGGTATTCAGAGGATAATCTCCATATCCCTTAAATGGTTGGAATATAGGAGAAGGGCCTCAAGGGGAAGATCTTCCCTGTACACTGTACCACCAGTTGGCCAATGTGAGTTTCCAATGCGACTTACAATGGAGGCAGAGTGAAGTCCATATCCTGGCACCATTAAGAGGTTATCCTGCAATATCATTATTCACCAATTCTCCAGCTTTCCATTGCAGCGTTGTCTGCGTGTCCACCTCTGCTGATGTATTCACCGGAGGATTTCATCCAAAACAAGCCTAGAAATGACTCAGAGAGCAGTCAATTACTGCACTAATGAAAGAGTAATGAGGAACATTAGTCCTGTGTGCGTGACATCACTGTACTTGAACCCATGGCATTGCTCTGTTTAAATGTCACTAAAATGTGCAATTTCGAGGTGTCCTCATTTTTAGAGGAAGAATTATCTGATTTAAAAAAAAAAAATCTCTACGGTTTAATTTTGCATAATTATTACTCCATTGACTGATGTCTATATTTTTGTTCCATCTTTGAATGAATGGTTGTTAGGATTTGTCGTAAAATACTTTGTCAAAACAGTAATAATGCAGAGATTCTATTTTTATTCATCAACTTCAAAATGTTTTTATGAGTCTTTACAGTGAATCAGAATATTATATAAATGAATGAAGCTAAAATTCAGTAATAAAGTACGAACCTTGAGAACCACAAAAGAATGCTTAAAAAGAAGCTAAGAACTTAAGCATGAAGAAACTGCATGTTAATAAATAGTGAATGTACATGCAGTATTTCATTTGCACGGGCAATCAAAAGGCAGATATCTTGCTGAAGATTTTAAAATCACTCTTTGATGTTAGTTGATTTTAATATCACCCCAAAAGCCTGATATTGCACAATGCATTCCTATTTATAAAGGTTTTTCTGTTTTTTATTTTTATTTTTTATTTTCGCATTTTTTTGTATTCCAAAAAAATATTTATTTTACTCTACAAATAAATATTTTTTTTAGAAAATCAACCATTGCCTTGGGTAGCATTTTTAGTTGAATCATTTGACCATTAATAATCTGCATATACAGTACACTAGACATTCATGGAGGGCATAAAATACTTTCAGATACTGGCATTGTTTGCATTTCTTCGACATCATGTTTTCACATCATGTTACAGACAGCCAAACAAAAAACCAAGAAAAAAATCCAAGAAATCTATTTACAATTTCAGAATACTGTCAAAATAACACAGCCTTTTACTGTCCTCTTAAGGGGCGAATATTTGACATTATCTCTGTGAGAACCCTTAAAGTACATTCAAATGACTAAACAACACCTTCTAGACCATGCTACCTTGCCTTATAAGTGTCTTTTTATGATCTTTATTGACTTTACAATGAGAACAGTGTATGTAAGACTGTTACTAAGTTAGAACGCATTTTGAACTCATTTTTCTACACAACCTTCACAACCAAGGAGCCTGATTTCTCTAATTTGTAATCAGGAATCACTAAGAGTGGATATGTGTAGATGGCATACGTGCGATGGCTTCTGTTTGCTATGTCTGAATCCCTCTGAGGTGTTTTGTCATGGGGTTTTTGCTGTTAGATTTAGTGTATGGCTATTTAGATTATTGATTTTTAAACAAAATATTAAAAAGGAAAAAAAAAAAGATTACAGATATTTTTGGGTTTAAAAAAAATTGGTTTTAAGTCTAGGTTGCCATGTTTTTCAAAAGCATATTTCACAAGGTTTTTTTATTATTTATTTTAATACATACTTTTAATGATTGTTTTATTGAAAGGCATACACTGTGAGTTTTATAAACATTTTGCATATTGTTTTCTAAATGGTAAACAATTTGATCAAAGACAACACTGACATAGTGTTACATCATATAAGAAGGTAGTGTCAAATACAGTTTTTCCACTGAACATCTTCATTCCTAATTAGGTTTTTAGTGGATAGGTGAAAAAAAAATTTTTTCAAGATAAACTCTCAGAGGCTAAACAGGAAAGTTCCAATGAGAGTTGCGTAGACCGAGAGCAAAGCTGAGTTTTACCCTTTAGGTTGACGCCCCCTTTGTCCTGATCATTTGATTAACACAATTTGACTGGTGAATTGTGTGGCAGCATATTTAAAATTCATGGCCTATTTGTCTGATTTGTTTGAAAGGCTTAGCCACCGATCCATGCCATACCAGGGCCAAACATTTAAGGGAAAACCAGCTTAGGTGAATGCTTGCAGATTGTCTTTTTAGTAAACAAAGCATGTGTACCAAATAGGCAAGCAGTTTTTAACATCAACATTTATTACCCTGCTGCTGTTTTGATGCCTGCCTGATTGGACAGACATCACAACAGCAGGTTCTTTGCTTTGTAAAGAAAAAAAGCCGCTGTCCAACTAACAAATGTAAACCTTCACAGGGAAAGCTTTATAGCTGTTCCCATTAAGTGACTGAAAGGGAATGATATTTTAATGGCTGCCAGGGGAAGGCGTAGATAGGTGCACAGAGTAGGTATGACAGCTATGATTTATTCATGTTTATCAGTGCCTGATTCTAAAGATTTCCCCCAGTTTTACCAGAATCACAGGAGATTTATTTCAAATGTGGATGTGTTGACCGATGGGTAATGATTTTAATGTTATTTGTAACTAATAGGAAATAAATGTGTGATATTAGTTGAAGAAAAGTATTGGTGGTGTTCACTATTTTGTTTGATTGTGACATTTTTGGGGGGATTTTCTATATCCTTATACATATTAGCAGTACGTTTAAAATTCAATCAATCAATCAAACTTAGTAATTTTTTTTTTACAAACTTCTTTGCGAAGTGCTGAAATAAAAAACCACCTTTATACAGGTCTTTTTCATATACAAAGTACCGACTATCACAGATTCATTTGTATGAGTAGTTGACATTTCTTGAATACTTCACTTCAAAAAAGTATCTTTTTTAAGTAGCGTTTGCGGCCTGTTTCCAAAACACCCATGTGCTATGTGCAACTAAGAGCATTCTTGTAATGCACAAAATTCTAAAATATTATATTATATTATTTGCCATTATAAGGTTTTTATTATTTATTTGTTTATTTATTTATTTATTTATTTATTTATTTATTTATTTATTTGTGGTTCTACTGCCTTACGTAATTATATCATGAATATCCATGAAAGTGATGATTTTGAAAAAAAAAAACATTGTTTTTTAAGCTAGAATAATCAATTTATCTATCTTACCTACCTGGAGGGGAGCTGTATTAAGTTTTTTTCTTGTTTTTTTTTCTCAACAAGCAGAGAACAGTTTGAGCCATTATGCATAAAGAGGTACCATTTCTTTTTTTGTACAAAAATTATTTTTGACAGACTTGATTGTTCTTTGTTTTTAATTTTACTAAAAGCAAATACTTCAACAAAATGATTATACACACAGCAGTGAGGTTTCGAATCAGGTGCCTGTGCTTTAATTACATGCACATACATTCATTTTTGATTCAGCGTATGTACAAAGTGCCATGGTTTTACATTTCTCATTCATCACAGCATTTAATCCTTTATGATTTTAGAGGCCTGAAGATTGGCTGTCCAGCCCTCTGTGAGATCTGTGGCATGACTGGTTTTGTCCCTTGACAAAAAGCAGCACCTTTTTTTATCTTTTACATCGACAGACAATTGATGACTTATCTCATCAACATTAAAGGTCAAACTCCAATCTTCTTTCCTGGTTTTACTTTTTCACCAGCTAGCAGACATTGACTGTAGCTGTTGGGCTTTCCTGTGTAGATCAGTGTATTCTAACATGGTCTCTCTAAGAAATGTCAGATGTTGTCCTTAAAGATGATTTTCTGCTTTGTACCACGTCTTTTTTTGTTTTCAGGCCAGAGAACTAATTTGCACTCCTAAAAATGCAATATGTACTTTAAGTAACCTAATAGCTAATAACCGTCTCATGAGTAGCATTGTAAAAACAAGGACTGTTAATATAGCAGCTTCAAATAAAGATAGTATTTACAGATTTGCCTTTAGTTACTTTGGTTTCTATAATCGTCATTATCTTTGTGAACACAAAACAGATGCATGTGTGATGATCATGTCAGGTGCAGGTGTTCAAGAGACATGAAAGACATATCATTCTGATCATTGTCATTTTATTTCTGTATATCTTGTCTCCGCTTATATTAAAAGTGCTAAAGTGATTCAAATTTATTAAAATTAAAATATCCTAATACAGGACACTGGCAAAGCAATGGTTGGGGAAGTATGTCTACCTGCAAATAGAAACGTACTGGTTCCAGTTTGTATAAAAGGCTTTGTTGTAGACCCTAAACAATTTAGTTCAGGAAACCTAAAGTTGAATAAAATAATAAGGTAATTGTTTAAAAAAAGAAGGTTTCTCTATGCTGGGCCTGAGGGTGATATTGGGTATTATTGCACAAAGGTCAGGTCTTTTAATAAGCAGTTATTAGTGTTCGCTGATTGTGAAAGTAATTCATACTCAGTGAAATGGCCCTCAATAAATTATGTTCAATTTTACCTGGAAAGTATATGGCATTGTTCAGGAAGTATACAAGCTCGATGTGCTCAATTTTTTTAATGCCTGGTCAAATAATCGTGTCATAATTTAATACATGATATATGAATAGAAATCGTCAGATATTCATATCTGCTTCCTTTTTATTGTTATTTCCAACAGAACATTTTATTTTCTGTCTGTTTAAATAAATGCATTTTAATGATAAAAGGTGTTTAGTATTAATATTATCCATATTATATGACTATATATATATATATATATTTTTTTTTTTACACAAAACAATAAACTCAAATTTACTTTCAAGAATCTATTTTGGAAAAATAACATAATGGTGAAATGATCAGTCCTTCTGCTTAAGAAGTAATTTATAATGTAACAGAACATGGACTTAGATAATCCATCAAAAGCACATAATGATTTATTATTATTCCTTATAAGAACAGATGAGTATGTGTGTACCACGATTCATACATAGCACTGCAATGCAACTAATTCTACCAAATCTTAATTAAGAATATATCCGTTTAAAAAAATGTTTTTTTTTAAATATTAAAAGCATTGATTTCCTCTACGCATCAAAATCCCGCAGATCTCCTATGTGCAAATAAAAATACTATTTTCTGCCCACTCCTACACGTCCGCCATGCATGATTTTAAACCCACCATTCATTTGGCCTAATTAGTGATCCAATTGCTTACCTAGAAATGTAAAATCTATTATATGGAATTATTACTATATCTATAACTTTCCAAGTTAAATCACTGCACCAAATGCAGGGCTTCTGTACTTATAGTTCAGATAATAGAACTCACTTAATGGCAACCATATGGTGACTTAATCTCATTTACCTTGTAAGTGGATTACATTCTTGATTAAGGGCCAGGGAATTTGCTTCTCTTCGCTGCATTGACAGCAGACATTTGATAACCCTGTACAGAGGGGATATTCAAGAGGAAACCCTAAGCTAATCAAGTTTCCTGTCTCCAAAACATTTAAGCTACTCCTCCTGCTACATAGGCTCATTGTGGTTAGCTACATGTTTACCAAACTTTATTTTGTGTTAAAACAGTAACCTTTGGACTGAATATCCTAATTTCTATAGTTTCTAGCTGCCCAGCTAGAAATTTCAATGTTATTCCAAGATGAAAATCAAGCCAAGTTGAAATGTATATTGCTTTCAGGTTGCGTAGACGTTGTGCTGTCAGCAAGAGACTCTACTCTAACTCAACCCCAATTCAATGAAATTTTTTGAATAATTGACACACCTGTAACCACTCTAAGTGGCACTAGGGCCTTTAAATTGGAACTTTCTAAGAGTAGTGTGGAAGGAGTATGAAGGTGAATTGGAGAGGGCAGCAAGATCCCAGTGCACAAATTGTGTTTGAATATTGAATTATTGGATTAATATCATCTGATGATTGATTGTCAATTTTGTACATTTATCTGGGCTACTGTAAGCTGCAGGAGTTTGTTTATGGGCACCTTAGAATTCAGTCAGTTGACAAATGCCTTGAAAGTTGATAAGCAGCCCTCCGGTGAGTGTCAGCAAGGTGGCACGCGGATCCCTCAACACAGCATCAAACAAAGTCAAAAGAAGAAGGCACGGATCGGTCACTCAATCCTGCTTTGCATGGTCACGGCCGGTCAAAAATTCTGGTCCATGCCGTGTATTGTGCCAATAACACAGCATGAAGAACACTTGAGATGCCCAGCAGTGACGTGAACCAGACATTTTCTGAGTTGAGAAGTGAAGTGTTCATCGTGCACGCTCCTGTGTAATCTTGGTCAGTTGGTGTGTCGATGTTTTTGGCTTATTATTTTCCTTTGTCCTTAGTGATGTGTTAACTTCCGTTTATAGTATAGTTCAATCTGGTACACTTCACTTTGTGATACTAGTTGTAAACAGGCATGTATCATTCCTCTTACAGCAGCTCAGATTTACTGCCTTCCATTGTAATATTCCATTATTAAATTGTTACTATAATATAGCTAACCAGTAACGTGACAGACAGAAGGTGGAACATCCTGGTGCAGTATTTAGGTTTTTGAAATTGAAATTTCAAGTCATAGTTCCGAGAATGGTAAACATTTGTGGATGTGCAACAAAGTGATTCCCCCAGTGTCACCCTGAGACTAAAAGAGAGAAACTAATGAAAAAACCTAATTTCCATTGCTCTCTAATCCGGCTCAAATGAATTGAACTTCCAACAAAATTAATATCCAATAAGGGGACAGATTGAGAGCTCGTATCACAGCCTTTTTATTTGCTGTGTTCCTAAGAGGTTATAACAGCCATGCCACACTTCATTTAGCGCAGTTTCAACAAGGGACATCTGCTCATGAATTCCAATTGCCTTCTTTATCGCAGGCACATCAATTAAAAAGACTTGTCTCGGGGAATATCACACTCAGTGTACACATCGGTTCACAGACCCACGGATATGACCACCACTCTCCACACAGAAACTATTGTGATATGATATTATATTGTAAAATATCTATAAATACTAATAATGTCAATCCTACACCTCAGGGGAGAGAGCAAAATCAGCGATCAGATCTGCAGTTGTCTTGCTAATTATTTTCATTTAAAAGAATTAAACATTGTATTGGAAATATCCATTTCCAAAACAGGAATGGTACAAAAGCAAAACTTGCAGAAGAAGAAAGAAATGGGATTGACTTTGAATGTATTGTTATTCAGTATTGAATCTTCACTTATGGCACTGGGAGAGCGTTTATCAGTGAATGGAAAAAAGAATCATGATTAGTGTTCTAAAGACCATCTACTGTTGAACACCTTTTGCCTTGGCTATTTAAGCAGTCCATCACCATCCACTCCCGATGAAGCAGACTGGAACTCAAAAAGGCCTTGAACACATTGCTGTCTGCTTTGACATTTAGGCAGAGGTGTTGCCTTTTGATATCAGACTTTAAAAAGCTGCTGGTTTAAATCCAAGCAATGTCCTTAACCCAAATTGCGTCATTGGATATCAGCAGCTAATTAATTAATGAAATGTATGTAGTTACATGGGTCTGCTAAGTATGTAAATAATACCGTAACAGAAAAACTGTTAAATCCTGAATGTTGATAATAGGTGTGAAAACCTTTGTTTAAATTAAGGCCCTTGAATATACAGCTCCCTCCATACTTAATCATACCCTTATTGAATGTCACTAAGACAATCAAAACAAATAAAATTATTGTTACATACATTTCTTGCTGAAAAATAAGGTTAATTTTAAAACAAACAATGAGGAACATGCGTTGTTTTCCACAGAATGGTGGTTTATTATCCTTATTAACCTTCAACCACCATTCATGTGTTGTTTTAAATATACAGATCAATGAAATTCAATGCCAGGCCTAATGCAAGGATTATATATGTGCTACCAACGACATAAATCATTTTAAAGCATACAGCCAAAAACATATGAAAATGTCACCATGAAATGAATGAATTGTATTATAATTTTGCTAGTTAAATTGGCTGAAGCAGGATAGCAGAAAATGATTAAAGGAAAAGTATACAAAATCATGTGAAAAAGAAAGTACACCCTGTTTGAATTCTATGGTTTTATGCATCAGGACATAATGATAATCATCTGTTCCTTAGTCTCAACATTAGGTAAATACAACCTCAGATGACAACACATGACATATCACCTGCCGATTTTTCACTTCCTGGAGAGAGACTTGATCACATTATTATGAATTAACAGGCATCAGATTGAAATGGTTGAGATGGTGCCTTGCAGCAATTAATTGGAGTGGATAAATCCATTGCTTGGTGCCAAGGAGAAATATAACGACTAGGAAAGCATAAATCCCATGAAAAAAATCTCTATGAACTGCTGTGTTCATCTGCTAAGTTAATGCAGTGGGATGGACCCATTGACAGTGTGATTGTCAATGGAGCAAGATAGCTCAGTCTTGTATTGCACTTGGACCCTAAAACTACAGCACTTTGTACGTCACTCTGGATTAGAGTGTCTGCCAAATGACTAAAATGTAAAATGTAAATTTCAAAGCCGTAGAAAGACTTCTGTGAAAATACCCACTAACCATTCCCAGGTGATTCCTTCATACACACATACTGTGGAGAATGCCGATTGGCTTCCTTAACACAAACACACATTGGTTGAACATGGACACAGGTACTAAACAATAACTAAGAGTGTCAGTTAAAAAATGTTATTTGTTGCAGGCTTCTTATTACCAGTTTCCACTTAATCAGGTAGCAAGGATAAGGGTCTTATGGTATTAAGCTTTTTTTTCCCCAAATGATTTAAACTATATCCTGCACATTGTATTTCAGGGGTATCATGGGGAAATGTCACAACAAATGAAATGGTCCTTTAGTAAAAATGCATTTGTGAATAACTGTCATCAGTATTCTGTTATGTCATAAGAGTATAATATAAGAAAGAAACCCTTTTTTTTCCAACACTTCGGTCATGGACCGATAGATGACGTTTACTTTTCAAATCACGTTCGCTCCACCTACCATCCGTAATTGCTCTGCTAGCGGAGCGTAGTGGACGGGAGCAGCAATGAAGTGCTGTACCTTTAATTCTATTTTCATGCCTCTGTTCCACTTTGCTCATTTACAATCCCAGAGTGGATTTTCCTTTACAGTTGAATGGAAAGTTTGTCAATGTAGATACCCCAGAGTAAGAACGAGAGAAACCAATACGTAGAGGTAGAGGGAAAGAAGACTACAAACTGGGTTTTCCGAAACTGGTTACCTGTCGAGAAGAATGAACGGGATTATATAAATATATATTTATATATAAATAAATATTTAACCATCAAGGAATATACTAATACGGAATAAAGCAACACCCCTTTGCTTTGCTGTTTGTAACTCTTTGGATCTTTGTGAAAATGCGTTTTATCTCGTTGCTATCTTGAAATAGATTATCAAAGAACAAACAACCTTCTTCTTACAACATCTCAATTAGTCATGCCATTTGAATTTCGGTCATGGATGTTCGGGATTGTAACGCTACTTGTCTTTTTTATCATTTTGGCTCATATTTATGAAATCGAGGAAGAACTAGGGTACGTAAAGCTGATTGGCATTTTTCATTGAACGCGTTCTTTCATTTCGTATGAAGAGCATACACGTTTTTGTGACAGCCGTCTGATGCCCTTGCAAGAAGAAAGTAGGCTACAAGTAGAACCAGTCGGTCTTATTACATATCCGGATTTATGTCTTTGCATTGCTCGGGGGGGATCAGAAGTTGGCTTCATTCAGATATTTTTATAAGGTGTTTTTTCTGTTAATGTTCTGTATTCCTACCAGATAACGTAGGTTCATTAAAAAAAAAAAAACCTTTTCTCCCATGGGTTGCAAACATCCATGTTATAACCCAGATTGCTGGACGAGACATATTTATTAGACATTTCCCTGCGTTCGTAAGTCAGTTACTAAAATTTTTTATCCCCCAAATAATATATCGAGTCTCGGTAGGTAAGAGTTTGATTCTTTAATCATACTACCTGTGTGAATACAGAGATTTTGAAGGTGCGAGACCATTGGAACTTTAAAATGTCCTACATTTCTTTTGAGCAAAACACTAAGTATTCTATATATATATATATATATATATATATATAACTGATAATAAACAGAAGGCTCCTTGTTTATTTAGGGCATCATAAGGATTTCATGCTGTAAAAAGGCAGGGTATTCAAATCCTTGTAATTAAGGAGGAATTCCATAATGGGTTTTTTTGTTTTGTTTTTTAATAATTGAGATACTTAACAAATGCCGTTTAAAAAAAAAAAATCAAATAATAATACACTGATCATGAATCATAAGTTAGACAACAATAATTTTCTGTAGTTTGCTGCCAAAATGCTTTGTGAATTTGTTCCAAATTCCAGTATGTCTTGTTTGCTCACCAGCTCTCATTCATTTCACAGCAAAGGAGTTTGTTGGGTCAGTGTGCAGGGTAGGAGATTAATGTTTGATTTGCTAGTGGAAGCGCACCAGCCTGAAGACAAAGGAGATTGTTTGCATTTCTTCATCCATAACCAGGCTCTCTGATTTGGCTCCTCGGTTCTCTGCAAATATAATCTAATTTCTGGTACAAGCCAAAATAAATGTGTCAACTAAAATCTTTGCAAAAAGCATGACGCATAAATACATAATGGTCTATGTTAAAAGTACAGATATGAAACAAGGGAAGAACCAAAGGCCAAACGATGAGAAAAAGAAAAAGAAGTTTAAGTGTGTCTACAGCCTTTTCTAATATGAATTTAAATGCTGTTGCTGCTACAGCTGTTGTTTAATAATGCAATTATAAAATTAAATATATTAATATTATCATCTGAATAGATTGTTTCTGCCAGATTGCCATGTCCATTCATTGAGGAGAGGTGGCAGGTGATTGATTCTTTAACACCTTGTGTAACATTTATGATCTCCAGGTTGTGGAATCCATCTGGAACATTCTCCAGATTGTGGAAACGTTAACCCTGAGATAAAACTACTGGTTCAAATGGTCTGGATCCATTCTTGGTACCAATTCTGCACTGTAGCAGAATGTATTAAGATTATAGACGTTTCAAACATGTTTAAATCACTTTTTACATGCATACCAACTGTACCCTTTATATTATGTTTCTGAATGGATACTAAGAATTGAAGTTTAAATTTTATTTCTCTGGAGGCAGAAAAAAAGACAACAAAGTAATACAAAAATAGCTAATGGCGAGTTGCTTTTAACGAAATCAAAAAAAGTTGTTTTGTCAGTAACTAAAAAGACTGGCTTTTGAGATTTTTAACTTGAAATTATTCAGCTAAAATAAATCTCTTCAGCTTTTTGTTTGTCTAACCATCATTCTAGGCATGTTTCAAGGTTAAAGATTCATCTTCTACCGGGGAAATATCCACTGTCATTTTCACTGTCGGAGTCACTTTCAAGCTGTGTTGTTTTGTCTTTGGTCTCCTCAAATAGTTTGAGATTTGAGCAAAATGCACCAGTTCTTGAATTCTTGAGTTGGTTAGCCAGTGTAACATTTAACTCAGTTAAATGGCTATGTTAATGACGCTGGTTAATCTTTATATTTTTTGTACATAATGGAAAATTCCTAGTTTCCATGGAAACTAAGAAACTTATTAGGAATATTCCTACTCTTTGCAAACCCATAAATAGGCCAACATACTCAAACAATTTTCAAAGAGTTTCATTTTTGAAGGTTCATTTGAAGATGCTTATGACCTTTAATAGTAATCTGAAGAAAAAAATAAGGAAATGAGTAATCTTTATGATTTGGTTGATATGTTGGATGGGTCGTATGTGATGGATTCCTCTACTTTGATGTATGCTGATTTAAAAGCATCACCCTTTTTTTTTTTACCTTGATATGTACAATACAGACACAATTTGATGAACAAATTAAATGGGTTATTTTACTTAATTTTACACCAAACAAAGCCAGTTTGCTGTCAGTTAATCAGAGTCAGCATACAGTAATTTATATTTTGAATTTTTTCCATGATGTAAACCCAGTTCTAGAAAAATGTATGTTTTTTGTTTTTTTTCTTGAATGTGCGTTATCTTAGTTATATACTGCGTATAAAGGGTATAACAATAAATTTGGGCCACTATTAGGATCCTAAATGCTAAAATACCCGATCATTGAGGTGATGTGGCAGCACAGTGGACCAGCAGTTAGTGCTGGTTTTCTCCATTTATCATTTCCATCCCTACAATAAATGTTGAGCAAATCTCAGCAAACCTGTTATAAGCTCAGATAAAGAAGCGTGCTATTTCCGAATCAATGTCTTTCCACGTATTCGCACAACAGTTTATTTTTCGAAGTGTCTAAGAGATCAAACGAATGCGTAATGACTGCAGGTAAGAAATATCATGAATGAACGTGTTTTCTTTCCTGGTTTAGGAATGGAGGTCCGAGGAAAATCTGTTTGCAGACCTTCCTTCCAAAGTTCAACAGGTTTGTTCTGTATTGTCTCATTGGTGTTTCATTGGAGTCTATATAATTACACAATCTGATCATACTCTAAGAATGGTCTAGTTTCAATATGTATCTTCTCTCAGCAAGTTAATCTCAGATATATCAATATAATATATGTACACACATATAGACCATAAATAAAACTGCAATTTTGGGGAGGTCTACATGTCTCATCTCATATAACTCATCCCATCTGCCGGACATTTATTGATGCTATCTGCATGCAAATATGGAAAATGATGGAAATCAATATCTTTAGACATTTTCTACACATGCCCGGCTCCAAGTTCATATGTGTGTTTATATTAGTGGGGTAATTGAATTGAATAATGCAAATAACCTCAGTAATGAACAGAATCGATCAATCTAGAGGAACGATGTCATGATGACAAATGTTTAGTGAGCTTTGCTAAGTATATGTGACCATGTGTGACCAATTCCAAAATTTCTCATCAAGCAATATAAGCAAGGTTTATCATTTTATTGTTCTTTTAAAAGATTAAACACTTACAGTTAAAATGATTCAATTCACTGCAGGTAGAAGAATCGAAAGTTTGCAAGTACAAGCTTACTGTCTCAGTTACCTGTCTCACTTTTATATACATTTATCATTAAAATGATTAAATTACACCAAAAATTATTGTATAATGATATTCATGTAGCTTTAATGGAGGCTGTTGATTTATTCATAAAGAAAAGCCTGCCTGTTATTTGAGTATGGTTTTCAGGAGCATGTTGCAATGGGACATACTTGCATTCCATTTCAACTTTATTACAGTAGGTATATTTATGTCAAATATTGTCTTATTTGACTCCAGAAATGCTGCTTCTGTGGCTGCTGCTGCTGAAACTGGTCACACCCCAGAAGCCAATTCTGTCAACCATAAGCTCCCTTCTTCCAGTGGTGACCCTGTGCGTTTTCCTTCTGACTGGAGTTTCAATCGGTCCCTTTCCAAGTTGATCAGGTGATTCAAACTCTGGTTAAATCTACATCCCTTCTGAGGTTAATATTCCTTTATTGACATGTCCATTTCTTTTCAAGGAAGAATATTTTGGCGTTCTTGGATGCCGAGAGGGATATTTCTATACTGAAGGGGATTTTGAAGCCTGGCGATGTCATACATTACATTTTTGATCGTCAGAGCACAATGAATGTATCTGAAAATCTATACCAGGTTCTTCCAAAAGTGTCCCCAATGAAGGACCAGCACCATGAACGATGTGCGATTGTGGGGAACTCTGGCATCCTGCTGAACAGCAGCTGTGGGCAGGAGATCGACTCACATGACTTTGTCATCAGGTATAGCCTTGGATCTAAGACAGATGCTAGAGGGTGCTTAACACAATGTTAATCAAATGGATATGTTGGTGTTCCTAAAATATGTTAAGAATAGATTTATTGAATATTTATTTAATTATTTATTGAATAGTTGCTTTTATTAATGAACACTTAAAACAATTCTTGCTTTGTAAATATCGTATTTGATGAACTTGATATGGTATTGAATTCAATTGATCTATACCTTAGTTCCCGTTTTGAAAAAGTCCATATGATTTTCTTGTCAGTGATATCTGCCATTATTATTGGTAATGTTCTGATATTCAATGGTTTGGAAATAATAATTTGACCTAGGGCTTGTCAAAACAAATTACTTTCAATTGTAAAATATACACGGCTCATTGAGACAACAAATCACTAGCGTTGGGAATGCAGTGTTATTGAAAGATTTGATGGGATCCTGTGAGATTTTCTGCTGCATTATGAGCTTCTGCTGTTCTGTTATTTTTGGTCCTTTGTGTTATTGAATCATTGTCTCTGGAGGCAATTTCACACTGGCAGATAGAGACTGAATACATATGCCATTGGCTGTTTCACAGACCCTGACAAAGAACAAAAATATATCAACGTAGTTATCATGCTTAAGGGCACCTGGCTAGTTTCAAACTACAGCTTTCACAAGAAAACAAAATACTTACTAGTGTTGCAAAATTACCATTTTCATGGATCCTTTTGCTGGATGATGAAGGAAAATTCACTATAATAACAATAATAAACTAATTTAATGAAAAGAAAAAAACAATGTGCACACAGGGAAGACGTCGCTGTGCTAAGACCGCACTGCGCTTATGTTACAAACATTTTTGAGGCATTTATATACACCTCTCCAAGGCTTTGGTGCCTCTCTGTCCCATGGGTCAGGAATGTGCAGTCCTGGCCCCTCTTCCTGTGTTACGCACATGGCACCATAGCAGGCCTCACTTATGACCTTATTACTGTTTATTGAAGGTTTTCATAAACATTTAATGTTCTGCTCTCTCTCAAATATGGTAATTTTAATTAAATGATCCCAGTCCCGTTGTCTTTATCTATCACATGCACAGAATATCAATATTATGGCTTGCCCCCTCTCCTCTCCCCACTAGTCTTTTGTGCTGTGAACGCTAGCAGCAAGGTCTTTCTTGTCATGAATATAGAAGGCAGTTCAGGTCTCGGACAACAACATCCGACCAAACTCAAGGGCCAAAATAACATTAAGACATTTGTTACCATTGATTATTCTAATTCCCATCACTAAGACCAGTGTTTCATTTTAGCTGGGCGTATTATCAGTAATTATATTTTCTTTTAAGTTTAACCCTTGCACATCTAAAGGAATACAGACAGATGTTTCTATATACAATGTTTTCAAGCGAAAGCCATCCACTGTAAGACCTCAAATTAATTTGCATATTAGATCTGTAATTCATACACATATTACTGTGTCATCAAAGCTGGAGCCGCAGTCCAGTCCCTGCTGTGAAAATAAACCAAAGTGCTTTGGGTCACAACTTGTTCTACCTCAGACTGTTCTGCACAGAAATGCCTTATACTTTTTAGACATGCATTTCCATATGTTGTCGACAGAGAACTGTCTGATCCCTCTTTGACCCTCCTAGCCAGCTGGCATAGCAGGTCTCTATAAACACAGATTATCATGAGCAGTCAACCGAGGTAGCTCAGTTAAAAAGGGCTTAGAGATTTTATGAGCTAATCAGTCAGCCTGGCTTTTGGCACTGTTTCTCTAAATTTTGAATACCGGTTTAAAATGGGTAACCTTATTAAGTATGAACTTGACCTTAAAATGGTTTAATAGCTTAATTGTCAAATATTGTGGGGGTTACAGAGGGCTTTGCGGCTCCCTTATCTTGCAGGTGTAACCTGGCCCCCGTGAAGGAGTATGAGCAAGACGTGGGCTTGCGCACCAGCCTGGTGACTATGAACCCCTCGGTGGTGCAGCGGGCCTTCCAGGACCTGGCCAACCAACAGTGGGAGGAGCGCTTCTTGCACCGGCTCAGAGGCCTCAACGGGAGCGTGCTGTGGATCCCTGCCTTCATGGCCAAGGGTGGCGAGGAGCGCGTGGAGTGGGCCGTCCGTCTCATCCTCCGGCATGCCATCAATGTGCGCACCGCCTTCCCCTCCCTGCGCCTGCTGCACGCCGTTAGAGGGTAAGGGTGCCCTCTGGGACACCGAGTTGGCACATGTGTGATGTCTTTGTGCATGCAACAAGCTCTGGCTAATCTGGTCACCACTTTCCTCCCGTCTTCCTCTGGGTAAACACTACAGGGTGACATTGAGTAAACAACGCCAAAACAGCGGTCGTTGGTAAGGTGTTTAAACCATTTAAATAACAGAGAACCAACTCAACCAAAGCTGTTGGAGATAACATGAGCATATAAGACAAAGAGTCACATTAATGAAAGATTCATGGGAATTCAGTGTTTACTTTTCCCCCCCAATATGCCTCCCAGAAAGCTATTAGAGCATAACATAAAAAAATTAAGTTCCAGTAAATCTTCCAGTAACTATAGTTTCAGTTTTATCAAATATAATCCCGCTGGCTCCCCAATCCATTTACAGTCTCTAACTTCGTAACTATTTAAAAACCATATGTTGCACGCCGACGTGCTTGCTTCAAGAATAATCTGCAAACAACGCTCCCGGGTTCTCCGACTCCTTTGCCGGCGATTTATTGTTAACACAAAGAAATGAACAAAACCGCTCTTCGGGGATTGCGCTCACGGGTTCACCCCCCCAAAAACAAACTAAAATAACAAACTAAACTAAACTAAACACCGAACATAACTAATGCAAACGAACACGAAATGTCGGCAGCCCCTCAGCCATTATCGCCTTCGTTCAGGTTTCGTTTTCCTTTCGCCTCTCTGACCGCTGTTCTCCCACCCGGCTCCTCTACAGATTTCCAGCACCTACTGAGGGATCAAAGGCTGTTAAATTATGTTCATAATTGCCGCAATCCTCAACCTGTGCTGGTGGGCGTTCCCGGCACACCATACTACTAGAAAAACAGTGGTTGTCAAGTAAAGTAAGGATTAATTCAACAACTGTAGCAAGATAAGATTTTTTTAGAAGAATACGGTAACCTGTGCTTAATAAATAAGAAAGCATAGATAAATAAAGGATAAAAAAAACAAGTTAAATATTAAAAAAATCTTCCTTTGATGGCTCGATTATTGATAAATAATTTATTTCACGAAGGCAGTGTCTGTTGTTGTCTGTGTTGACCCTTCCATTCATGTTTTGTCAGGTATTGGCTTACAAACAAGGTCCAGATTAAGAGGCCAACAACTGGGCTCCTGATGTATACAATGGCCACCCGCTTCTGTGAAGAAATCCATCTGTATGGGTTCTGGCCTTTCCCTGTCGATGCACACGGAAATCCAGTCAAGTACCACTACTATGATTCCTTGACATATGAATACATGGCCCACAGTAGCCCACATACCATGCCATTGGAGTTCAAGACTTTGATGGGATTGCACAGACAGGGGGCGCTGCGTCTCCACACAGCTGCCTGTAATTCAGGAGCTTAACTTTGATCCAGAAGTGGGCTATGCTCCACAAATAAATAATTATCTTTATCCTGAGGAACAGAAGAAATAACTAACTTTCATCAAAGCTGTGATGTTGATGTACTAGGGTATGTTCTGAAGTTGAAAGATATTTGCTAAATGATTGTCTGTAAATTCCCAGACATGTTCACATTGACAACATATACAACATATATGGGCTCACTGTTAGCAGAATGTTTATCCTTCATGAATTACTAGCCAGACCAATGTTGATGTTATGTGATCACAAAAGGACACGTGTCAGCATTTCTGAGGGACAACCTGCTAGCATTTTATACACATCCATAAAATACTAGTCTAGTACTGAATAGATATTATTGACTTTTACAGTGTTACTCAATGTTTAATAGAATTCACAAAGGGGAGGATTCCAAAGCTATTTGTAGTACTTGCAGTACTTGCATGCAGCCACTTCCAGTGAACTCAAAGACGATGACATGTTTGTCTGGTGGGGGAAACGCCCAGCAGATTAAACAGAGATATTAAGATGGGCTCAGCTGTAACCAAATTTTTTAAAGGGCCAGTTAGGGTATGTGTTGTCATTACCATTGTTGCCTTTCGTGTGTGAGTCTGTTTACTCCAAAATCCTTAATGGACACTTATCCAGTGACGGAATACTTTAAATCTTCAATTATGACCAATATTACCTAAATTTGAACAACCTTTCGGCTATAAAAATGTGTGTATACTTTCAAATTCCCTGCTGTCAGAATCATTTTTTAAATAATATACACTATATGGACAAAAGTATTGGGACATTACTACACACTTACACTTTACACCTACAGGAGCTTTCATGACATCCCATTCTAAATCCATAGTAATTCATATTAAGTATGTCCCCCGTTTGCAACTATAACAGCCTCCTCTCTTCTGGGAAGGCTTTCTACAAGATTTTATAGTGTGTCTGTTGGAATTTTTGCCCATTCTTCCAGAAGAGCATTTGTGAGGTCAGACACTGAGGTTGGAAGAGAGGGTCTGGCTCCCAATCTCCGTTAAAGTTCATCCCAAAGGTGTTCAATAGGGTTGAGGTCAGGGCTCTGTGCGGGCCGGTCAAGTTCTTCCACACCAAACTCATCCAACCATGCCTTTATGCACTAGGGCAGTCATGCTGGAACATGTCATGCTTCCCCAAACTGTTTCCACAAAGTTGGAAGCATAGAATTTTCCAAAATGTCTTGATAAGCTGAGGCATTAGCATTTCCCTACTAAGGGGCCTAGGCTAACCCCAGAAAAAAAGAAACCCATAACATTATCCCTCCTCCACCAAACTTTACAGTTGGCACAATGCAGTCAGGCAGGAAACGTTCTCCTGGCATT